>CM062813.1:623655433-624255433 GCA_031772625.1 Pinus tabuliformis
ATACCACTTGATCTGAAAATCACCCTACAAGTGATCTTAGTTAAACATTTATTAAATGAAGGTATTACAGACTCATGTGCTGGTGTGTGTCTACATTATTTTAGACAATAGATCGATCAGATTGCAAAACACATAGACACTTAAATGCAAAACAACAGAGAAATACAATAAGAAAATATAAGAACACAATAATTAATAAGGAGTTCACCCTATCCTCCAGGGCTACGTATCTGGTCCCGCTTTCAGTGGTGGCCTTCTTTTATTGTGTCTTAAAGCAAAGAATTACAATGAAGGAGCTCAATATGAGTCACCTAAAATAGAATTTCTTGGCAGGGTGGTTCTTGGACTCCCCAAGTCACTAGAGTACATAGACTCTTCTCCTTACTAGCTTTTGACCTTTCTGGTCTTTAATGGAAGGAGCCCAATGTGGTGCTCAGTCCCGAAAAATCCTCTTAGGGATGGCTTGAACCTCTCAAGCTCTCCGGTGCTCGAGGCTGCCTGTGGTTAGCTCAACCCTTTGTCTTTTTGCTTTTTTCTCCACTATCTTTTATTCATTTTCTCTATCTTCTTCCTTTTATTCTTCATCTTCAGTGTCTTTTTCTTTATCTAATTCCCCTACTACCTCCGTTGGATCACCTGTTGCAGCGTTACTTGGAGTTCCATGTCTCGGCGTCATCATCAGGCTCATAGGGAGTTGCCACTTTTCCTCCTATGAACTATGCCAGATTTTTCCTTGCCAGTTCGATTCTTCGATTATGTTGTGGAATGAGTCATCTGCCACCTTGACTGTCAAACCAGACGTCAAACTTCTCTTTGTCGCAGCTTAAATGTTAATTCTGGCTTTCCCATCAAGCACAATCTCACCCGTTAGATCTAGAGCTCCCAGATCCAACACCATTCGCTCATTTCACACGACTGACTTGCTCAACCGTTAGCACGCCATGAGTGGCGTTTTTCTCTCTCCTCTGCTTGCCACGCATTGGGCATTGAGTGGAATTGCTAGGTTTTGGCCAATTCTACTTATGGGTGAAGGGTTCCCCCAATCAATACCACTGGTTTTTGGAGCCCAGGTCCCACCTTTAGCCTTTAAGCTTTTTCCTCACGGTTCTCTCAGTTTCCATGTGATCGAGCACTTGGGGCCTTTCCATTTTGAGGGGTTTTTCCTAGCGACGTGCGATTAAAAACTGCCTCCTTTTCTCAATCCGGGCTTCCCAGGGGTTAGTTTCGCCTCCTGTGTAGTCTCCATGGGCCTCGGTCAGTGCACTTTGACCGAGGTCCTTGTCGTTCCACGCTCACTGCCAACTGCCACTGTTCAGAGGTTTTTCTTGTTGCTCCATGCTCTTTGAAGTCAAGGTTTTATCCCATTTTGATACAGTCACGGTTCTCTGATTTTTCTTCATGGATCCAATTTGGATCATGTCTGCTCTTTGAGCGTGATTTCAATTTTTTCTTCTAGTTATCTTTGTGTTTGCAATCATTTCCCTTTCAGTTTGGCCCAAATTTTTGCTTCAATATCCTTTTGCATCCGTGAATAATAATATGAGGAAAAATATTACTTTAGTACACTAAACCAAAAAACTGAAACCTTTAGCACTCAAAAGGAAAGTTAAATAAAAAATGAAATAAACTTTACCTTCTCTTGAATATTCCTACACATCTATTACTTTTCTATTAATTTTTCTACATATTGCATGATCTCCTTCTTTCATTGTTGTTGTTTCTCTCTAAACCTAGTTTTAAATTGTCCTTCTAGTTCTTTTACTTATAGAACCTCAATCTCTCTAACACACTCTAGAAATGAACTTCCTAGCCATAACACATATGGAAAAAATGAATGCACAATCAATATATTTTCATTAAAAATTCTAGAAATATATTCTTGTCCATTAGGTTTGACATCCAAGTTTTGCATGTTCTTCTCCATATTCTTCATCATGTCATCCCTTACCTTTCCTTCTTGTTTGGCATTCTAAAATACACAAAGAAATTCACATTTCCAAGAATAGTCCAGCCTAACCTCTATGGAATGTTCTAAATTCAATAATAATACACATTTAAAATATCGATGAAAAATCATTATAATTGTATTCTAACTAGCAATGTAAAATCAATTTATTTGAACGTACCAGTCTCCTCATTTGTTGTTACAAATTTCATGTGAGGAATATTCTTCCCAAAGCGAGATACATTATGATTCAATTTTTTTTATTTGTAGCTAAAGGGCATCTATTTAAAGAAGAACATCCTCTTAGGCTTCACTTCCCTCCTTAAGCACCTTCCCTAGTATCATTTTGATTTGGAAGTAGATATCTACGAATTGTAGATGCCTCCCCTCCACCCTAACTTTAGCCTTCGTGATATTTATCTCTACACTTGATATTGGATGGGTGCATTCCTATTTGAGGGGTATTAAACCTTCAACTTACCCATGAGTAATGTGGAACACATATTTTAAAACAAACTATTCTTATATCACCTACGTGTAGCCATGTTTTTCATGGGTTTCTCATTTTTCGTGTAGCAAGGTGTTGAAATTTCTAAGTCTAACCCATTAGAAACCCTTAATGTACTTCATTGATCTATTCCTACCTACTTGTTCTGTTAATTAACAAGTTATTTACCATGGAAATACTAGAAATAAATACAAGTACATGCTCAACACATTACAAAACATCAATTGAAGGAAACAAAAACAAGGACACAAGTGACACCATTATTTTTTCGACTATTGTCCCTGGAAAAACACAATGTGGGAAAACTGGTGCAGCTATCTGAGGGTTTGATTTGTTAAGCAGTTTTAGAATACAATCTGGGTGCCAAATATAGCTCACCTAATACAGAAAATTCTCTGTAGTAGTACCTCTCTACTCGGAAGCAGATATTCTGGTTGAAACCACAGATAAACACTCTTGCAGCTCCATAGCTCCAATCTGCCCCATGAAACCCCAGCGTCAGCCTTTAGGGACTCTGTCAACCTCACTCTAGCCCAACATTAGCCCAGCGTCACTCTGGCTTGGCCTGTGTTAGCCTCCGGAGTCACTGTGTCAATCCTCTAGACCTCTGCGTCACATACGGTGGCCCTCTGAGGCACTGCGCAGCTCCTAGCCGCCTCTGCGTGAGCCCTGGATAGCTTTGTGTGAACCCTTGGCTACGTTTTCATCCTTCTCTCTAGTTACTGTGCTAATCCTCTCGGTTTTATCTCTACCTCTTTGCTTCCGTATTCACTGCCCCTCAACTCCGACTATGATTACTCTCTCAACTTTCTCAGCAAACCCAACCCCAGAAAATTGGAATCTTGATCTCTTGTTGTGTTCTCCAAGTGACCCTCAAGCCTCCTCTTATACTTTTCTCATTGACAAATCAATGACTGATATTAATTCCCTAATCAATGGGTAAGATTAGATTTGGATTGATCCATAACTTTTGGACCATTCTAACATAGTTTTATATTAATTCACATTAATATTTTATTTTCCCTAAGTTTAGACTTAGGGACTCCATTAAAAATATTAATTATTTTAATATATTTACTTAAAATCTTATCAAACCCTTTATGGGTATTGGAGCTCTCATGTACCTTAGCCTCTGCACCAATTTTTGTGGCTAGAGTACGTCCAATGCTACCCCAAATTAGCACTCCCTCTTAACAAGGATTGGGCTCTAGCAACACTCCTCACTGAGTATCACCCTGATCATTCGACATCGGTCTGTGTGTTGATCGTTATGAAACCAACTCACAAAAAGATAGAAAAGATAGATCAACAACTTAGAAATAACCCTCTTTGAGGGGGCAACCTCCTTTACATTACACAATTTATAATTTTTGATGATAAAAATAACAAGACCTCCTTTTTATATATAGGAGTCTAAGGGGTCATAATATAATCAAATCTGACATAACAATAATAATGTAAGCACACAATAAGAACTATAGTGGGTTTCCATGGGGTACAATAATAACAATTGGGGACTACATGTGCACAACAGTATACTAAGGGGGTTGTACTAATCACAATAAGGGGTTGCACTAGTAGTTTAGGGACCTAACATGCCCCTCAACTCAAAAAAGTGTTGTCCTCAATGCTTGAGTAGTTCTTGATGCTTCTATATAAAATTATTGTCCTCCGATGTGGAACCTTCAGTTGGTAAGTTCTTCCACTTGATGATTTACTCTGAAATTGATAGATTTCATAGTTGTCAGGTTCTTGTTTTTGTGACTGCTCCAGGTTCCAATATGATTTTTCCTTCCTCGTCAAGTTCTGGAAATATTGTTTGAACTGGGATCTTCTACAACTTTTGAATGAGTGGCCACACTTTTTCATCATTCTTCCATTCATCCCTTGCTTCGTTTATCCAATCTAGTTGGATAATAGAAATAGCACAAAACAATGCTTCTGCATCCTCATCCTTTCTTGATAGTGCATCTGCAACAACATTTCTCTTCCCCTTTTTGTAGATGATTTCAAATTCATAACCCAACATATTTGTGACCTGTTTTTTATGTTGTTCTAAAGATAATCTTTGTTCTAAAAAGTATTTAGGACAATCATGATCCATTTTTACCTTGAAGTGTCTTCTCATTAGGTAAGATTTCCATTTCTTAAGTGCATGTAGTATTGCCAACATTTCCTTCTCATAAATAGCTTTTGTGACATATAGCCATAAAAATACTGAATCACCTAAATCAAATCTTCTTTCACTGTGATGTGGATCTTCCTGTTGTTTCATTCGATTCTGCATGAAAGTGACGTTATCCTTTAAAAGTTGGAGAACTTGTTGTTGATGTTCGATGTGATCATTCATGCTTGAATCTTTTTCTTCTTGATATGTCCTTCTATCTTGAGAGTTTGAGGAGTGGTAATTTCTTCTGATACATTACAAGAAATGGTCGGATTCATTTCCTGATGCTCGACCTGATCTTTTAGTCTTGAACATTTTTCTTCTTGATATGTCCTTCTATATTGATAGGATTGCTATGATTTGTCTCTACAAGACTTTCATTGCCAAGTGTAAGGTCAAGGAAGGGTGCTCTAAAAACATTAAGTGCAATATCAGAGTTAAGCAAGGGTGTCCCCTATCCCCTACCCTTTTTGGCATATACATCGACAAGCTAGAGGAGTGTCTTGACACTAAATGATGCAAGGGCACCGAGCTTGCTCGTGTAATCATTAGTTTTCTCCTTTATGCTAATGATATTGTTCCTTTTGCAAAAACGATGATGACCTAGACAAGCAGCTTAAGACTCTTGATGTCTACTGCTCCAAGATGTGTATGACATTTAATACCTACATGACTAAATTCAAGATCATTAAATCCAAAAGATCACCCATGGTAGTTTTTTTTATAATAACCACAACTTAGAATAGGTTTCTTCTTATAGATATTTTGGTATTGACTTCCCTCATCAACTCAACTCAAATTATAGCATTGAGAAAAGGATTATCATAGGCTTGAAATCTTATATGACCTTGAAAACTATTATAAGTTAGTCAATCTTTGCATTTTGAGTAAAAGGAGGTTCCTTTTTGAGACTCTCATCACCCCTTTTCTCTTATATGGATGTAAAGTTTTGGGTTGTAGTATATTGAGATAGTCTTGGGGAAAGATTTAGATGATTCAAAAGCAATTCATAACCTACAACCTAAAGGTAAAGAGAAATACTCCCTATCTTATCCTCTTGATTGAAGCTATTATATTCGCCATTGAAAGTACGACTATGTCTAGATATCTGATGTATAAGAAGAATCTTTACAACATGGAATCGAAGAGGCTCCCAAAGATTTCTTCTAACTTTAGTCAAAACCCTGACCTTCGCCTCAAGTGTGAGTGGCATAAAATCCATAGTCTTGGCTCAATCATTGGGGAATTAAGGAGGAAATCATTATGCAAAACAAATATAATGCAAAAGATACTATTAGCTCCAATTTTAAGGACAAGTGGTTGAAGGATAAGGATTTGTAGGGTAAAAGGAAGCTAAGATACTATAAGGAGATGATCAACCC
The DNA here is from genome assembly GCA_031772625.1 of Pinus tabuliformis. Classification (NCBI taxonomy): domain Eukaryota; kingdom Viridiplantae; phylum Streptophyta; class Pinopsida; order Pinales; family Pinaceae; genus Pinus; species Pinus tabuliformis. The sequence goes on from CM062813.1 coordinate 623,661,436, forward strand.
AACCCTTGATAATGAGAATTATCTCCTTATGTTGACGAGAGCTAACAAAACAATGAACATTGCTAGGATAAGAACAAATTCCCATGAGCTTCAAATGAATCCAAGTAGTAGTCTACTCCCAAGGGTCCCTCGAATGATAGAATCTGCCAAATTTACAATACTAATAATGTGGAATATGAAAAGCACTTCCTTTTAGACTGCCTAACTCTTACTCACATTCGCTCTTGATTCCCTAACATCTGCCACACTTCCAATCTTCTTGACTTATTAATCCAGCACAACTATAGTGTTCTTGGAGTGCTTCTTTCCCTTCTCTTTCATCATAGGAACAAGATTTTGAAGAATCACACTTAGATTATTTTTCTCTTCTTGAGGCTTGATAGGCCAAATTGGTCTTAGTGGATGTTAATCATTATCATGATCATCGTCGTCAATAAGTAATTATATAAATTAAATGGGTGTTCAATTTAGTTTTGAAGAAATATACAAAAATTAATCAAATTATAATTTTATTTTAAATAATTATTATTAATTTTATAAGTTAGTTTGATGGAATATAAAAAAATGAGATAATGAGCGATGTGTCTATACGTGACTATCCTGCTACAAGATAAACTAAACAAGACATACTGTAAAAGAATTTCTATAATTGTGATAGACTAATTTAATTGTGATTGACCATCTTAAATTTAAAACTTTGAATATATATAGACATTCCCAAAAGAAGAGTGAACATTTTAACCATATTCGTAGACTGACCCAAAAGTAAATGATAACATAACTAATTATTCAGAGGGAGAGTTCATCTAAATAGTTATAGGTGGATATTTTTCATTCTCTGAATATATACTCTATATTTTCCACTTCTTAAGCCATGCTTAGAACTTTAATATCCAACATGTTTCTTTGATATTGGATTTCATCCAAACAAAGAATAATTCTACATTTCCCCTCCTATATTTCCATGAGAGCTTGACCCATGATAGTTTTAAACTAGAAATAAATATCCATAGCCTACATATACTAGGTATTTCTAGCCCTTTTAGTTCTCATTTCTAGTATCCATTTTTTTAGAAATATGTTGTCATTGATGGTAAAGAAAAATAATATGACGCCAAAGGTGGGGATTGTTGCAAGGATATTGGTAAAGGTAAATACCCGAAAGGAGAGTGAACATTTTAACCATATCCATAGACTGACCCAAAAGTAGATGATAGCATAACTAATTGTTTAGTGGGAGAGTACACCTAAATAGTTATAGGTGGATATTTGTCATTCTCTTAATATACATTCTATATTTGACAGTGCTTAGGCCATGCTTATAAATTTAATGTCCAACATGCTTGTTTGATATTGGATTTCATCCAAAAAAGAATAATTATATTTTTCCCCTCCTAAATTTCCATGAGAAATTGACCCATCATAGTTATATCTTGGAAATAAATATCCATAGCCTACATATACTAGGTATATCCATAGCCTACACATACTAGGTATATCCATAGCCTACATATACTAGGTATTTCTTTATTTGGTTATTGATTTATTTAACAGAGATCTGATGGAGAGGACTCCAACTTTTTCTGAGGGATTTATCACCTCTGATCTATTAATATGTTTTATATAAGTGATCTGTAGCATCTAATAATATATTTTATATAAGTAATCTATAGCTTTATTATAAATTCAATCACAGTTAACAGTGGCCATGACCCTTTTCATTCATAAGATTAGATCATCAGCGTTTTCAAAGAAAGCATAGTTCACCAACAATTTACTGATTTGTTAAGACTAAGCACTTGATTGTTATTATAAGAGACCAAAATATTAAAGTTCAAACCAGTAACTACCAATTTATTCTCAAAAGACTTCGTGGGCTCAAAATGTACGAATATATACAGTAATGTACAAACAAGTTAATGAGAAAACATGGAACCTCCTTGGCTACTACAACAACCTTAAATTCTAAGAACATAATACCTATACACCAAATACAGTCTTAGAAGTAATCCTCTGTTCTGTTCAAATTTTGGCAATTCACCAGCGTAAGTTACTGAATTAAAGGCATTGAAGCAGCCAAGATGAGGCATCATGAAATTTTTCAATCATCAAGCCAATCCAACTTAAAACATTCTCCGATGACATCAACTATGAGATTAGACATGGTAGAGGCTTTGATAGCCAGCCACTATCGTTCAGAGCTCTCATCACAGATTACACATCTGAGAGATATTATTTTGGCTAATGCTTTAGGTAGCTTCTTCAATCCAGAGCACTCCCTCATATCCAGAATCTTTAAGTTTGATAGCTGATCAAATTCCATGGGAAGGTCCTTCAAAGACTTGCATAATGAAGTATCAAGAAATTCAAGTTGCTAAAGCGCACAAATGGAAGTAGGAAGCATTGACAAACTTGGGCATATGCAGACAATCTCAACACCCTAAGTGTCCTTAACTTCCCAAAGTCATTAGGTAACTTTTGGATGAGATGACAATTAGTGACAGATAACTTCTAGAGGTAAGTTAAATTGCATATGCTTCCAGGTAGTTCCTCCAAATCATTGCGGTGGTCAAAGTTAATTTCTTAAAATTTTGGAGACTTTGGAAAGTCATGTCCCTTATCGAATAAATTCATATTCCCCAAAACCTCACATAGGCATATAGACAATTTTTCCAAGCTCTCTGTGGATCTACAATACTCATAAACAGGAGACACAATCAACCTCCCAGTAGTACAGACCTTATTTGAGGAAATGCAGGGAAGCTTGGTAGCCAATGAAGTGTTGAACGCTTAGAACTGTAATTGTATATTATAGCAACCTTCAGTTTTGGCATGGTATGTAAAAATGTTGGAAGACAGTAATGATTGGCAGTGAAAAACAAAGTCAATACTTCCACCTCAGGAAAGTTTATTTGAAACCAATTTTTCTCTTCCATTAGACCTACAATTCCCAGAAATGTAAAAGTCAGTATGCTAGGCTGATAAAAATGTTTATCTAACATCCTAATAAATTTGGAACATAAGTAGATTGATCAAAAATGATTCAATGATCCAGGTGGACCTTGGTGGCCACCTACCAAGTCTACCTAGGCCCCCACCATTGTTTCTCTCAACATTTTTAGTTTCCTTAATTGTAGCACAACTTACTATTTTTAGTAGTTTTTTCGGGTCCTGAACTTCCGAAGCCGTTTTGAGCCCCTAAACGACATTTTTTTGGAAATCTAGGGCAACATGGGACCATGGACAGATGTTGCCTCCCAAAGTGGTAGTGCTCGGATAGATCTTTCTAACGAGTACGCGTCAAATGGAGATCGTATGCCAAAGTTACGACCCCGGGAAGTTGATGTACCAATTTACCCAAATGCGGCCCACAGTTTGGCATTTCATCTTCTAGGGTTAGGTTTTGGAATGTTAACAGTTTTCCATTGTTTCTCAACAATAAATAGGTCATTGAGCCTCATTGTAAGACAACTCAGAGGCATGTAGCCACCACATCGCTTCTCAGAGATAAGCTACCATCACCCTAACTAGTTTATTTCCATTACTATTTTGTAAGAACATTTCAGTATTTTACATTAATGATGTGAAGTATTATTTCCACTGCATATCTGTGTTTATGGTTATCTCCATAATTTGTTGTGTTCCTCTTTAAGTCTGGATCAGTGGTATCAGAGCGGTCTACATTTTCTCTATTTTTCTTTGCATGTCCCCAACGAGGTCGGGATATAAGGAGTTAGGGCTTGAACTGGTCAAACCTTTGCGAGACCAGCCTCGCAAATCTCGACAGCCTCCTATGGCAGATGAGAAGAAAGACGAGGGGGTAGGAGATCCTATCAAAATCTTGCTCGAAGAAGCCCTCGAGCAACAACGGAACGCGATGATGGACAGCTTTGCCCAAATCCTTCAGCGGCTACCCAAAAGCGAGGCATCGGCTTCCAGCAGCTACTCTGGAAATGCCACGCCCTTTAAGGTACAAGTTAATTTTGAAATCCCCATATTTGATGGTAAGATAGACGCAGATGTCGTAGATAAATGGTTAAATCTGCTGGAGGGTTATTTTTCTGTTCATGAATTTTCGAGTCGGGAAAAGATTTTTTTCGCTCTTCTCAAAGCAGCCCCCCACGTCAAGGACTGGTGGGAAACCTACTGCAAGCAAAAGGATGAAAATACTGGCTCACTATTTTCAGCGGCACCCACCTGGAATTCATTCCGGGATGCCATCAAGGAGTAATACTACCTGTCAGAAGCTATGACGATGAATACATAAAGTGGACCATGCTGTGGTAGGGAAGGGACCAACACATGCCGGAGTTCACCAATATTTTCCATACCCTTCGCACAAAGTTGGGTATCAAGGATACAGAGTAGCATTTGATACTCAAATACCACGGCTGCCTGTACAAGTACATCCAGGAAGAAATACAGTTCCTGAACATCTCCTCGCTCAACACAGCATACCAATATGCCGTCAATGTCGAGAAAAAGTTTAAACAAAAGAAGCGACACTTTGGATCTGCGAATCCGAAGCAAGGGAAAGGTGCCCCTAAAACATAGAACAAAGTACAAAGTCTAGGCGGGGTAGCTGAAGACAACCCGCTAAAGTTGTAGGTAAATAACAACGTCACGAAGATGAAAAAGGACATGGGAAAATGGTCTGAGTTCCATAAGAGCTCCACTCACAACACCGGTGAGTGTTGGGCCAAGCAGTCACTGGTGGTTGAGCTAAACGTTCCAAAATTAGATGCATTTTCCAACTCTGAGTCAGAACCTGACAAGGGAAATGGCAAAGGGAAGCAGATCATTGATGCAGATCCCAATGCCACTGTCGCTACCGCCAAGATCTAGAAAAATGAACCCGAAGATCTAGAGGAGGAGGAGCGTCTCTTCCACTCCCAGATGTTGGTAAAGGGCTCCCCGCTACAGTTCATTGTCGATAGCGGGAGCCAAAAGAACCTCACTTCAGCAGAGGTCATGAAGCAGTTGGGCTTACCAACCACAACACATCCACAACCATACACCAATGGGTGGCTTCACCAAGGACGAGATCTTCGCGTGAGCCAACAGTGTCACCTTCCATACAACATCAAGCCCTTCACTGATGAGGTATTGGGTGACATTGCTCACCTTGAAGTTTGTGATGCATTGTTAGGACAACCATACTTGTGGAAGCGACATGTTGTGTATGAATCAAGGCCCCGTGCTATTATTATTACATTGGGAAATAAGTTGTACAGGATACCAAAGGTAGCACCACCTATCGCCATCTCTTTGATTACTGCAAAACAATGCAGTAAGCTCATTTCCAAGACTGGGAAATTTGTTTTCCTGATGATACGCCCTCAAGGAATGAAGAATATGGTGGCCACGACCTCTAGACAAGGCCCCTCCACACGACAACTACAGATGGATAAGGTCGTCAAGGAGTATAAGGACATCTTCACCTCCCCCGCAGGGGTTTCTCTACACTGTCAAGTCAAGCACTCCATCGATCTGACCCCAGGTGCGCCGCTACCCAATGGACCAATTTATCGGCTCTCTGTTCTAGAGAACGATGAAATTAAGAGGCAGATTCAGGAGCTACTACAAAAGGTCACATACGTCCGAGTTCATCACCTTATGGGAGCCCAATCGTGTTGGTACAGAAGAAGGACGGGACTTGGAGACTCTGTATTGACTATCGGGCATTGAACAAGATCACTGTCTGTAATAGGTACCCGAGTCCGCGAATTGATGACCTCTTGGGCCAACTAAAGGGGGAAAAATATTTCAGCAAGATCAATCTGAATTCAGGATATCACCAGGTACCAATCGAACCCTCTGATGTGTGGAAGACTGCCTTCAAAGCCAAGGAGGGCCTCTTTGAATGGTTGGTTATGCCTTTCGGATTGAAGAATGCCCCCGCAACCTTCATGAGGCTAATGGATGACATCTTGCAGCCATTCACCGACTCATTTGTAGTGGTATACTTGGATGACATTCTGATCTTCAACCAAAGTTGGGAAGAGCACCTCCACCACATCTAACAGGTTCTCCAAACACTGCGGCAACACAAGCTATGTGCCAATTTCGAGAAATGCACTTTTGGCATGACCCGGGTTTAGTATCTGGGATACATTATTGACGAATAGGGGGTGCATGTGGATCCAGCAAAGATCCAAGTCATTCGAGATTGGCCATCTCCAACCACTCTGACAGAGCTCCACAGCTTTCTAGGTCTTGCCAACTTCTACCGTAGGTTCGTGTTTGGGTTTTCTCATATCACTTGGCCCTTGAGTCAAGTCACCAAGAGAGGAGCGAAAGCGAAAATCGTTTGGTCTGAATCTCAACAGAAGGCATTCATAGAGTTGAAATATCGCCTCTGCACGACACCAGTGCTCGCGTTACCAGATTTACAACAACCATTTGAGGTCGAGACAGATGCCTCTGACTATGCTATTGGGGTAGTCCTTACTCAACACGGGCATCCAGTGGGATATCACAGTGAAACACTTTAGGACACGGTTCAGAAGTATCCCACTTATGACAAAGAGATGTATTCCATTGTGCAGGCCTGCTGACAATGGAAGCATTACATTTTGGGGAAGGAAACGGTCATCCACATAGACAACCGAACCCTGCAGTTCATACAGACCCAAGGGAAATTGCAAAAGGATCACCGTCAGAAGTGGTCTACATACCTGCAACAGCTCCATTTGAATATCAAGTATAAGAAGGGAAGCACTAATAATGTTGCAGATTGCCTCAGTCAACCACCGGTCATGGCATTAACCACAGTGCTCAACTCTTGTGGGCACGAGACTTCTGATTGGCCACTTCTCTACAAAAGTGACCCAGAATTTGGCCACACATACCAGACACTCTTGGAGGGTAAGCATGTTCCAGATTTTCACCTCCAGGATGCCCTATTGTGCCACCTGGGTCACCTTTATGTTCCTTCAAGCGAGCGTGCCAGGATGATTTGATAAGCACACTACAGTCGGGCTGCTAGGCATCTTGGGGTCGAGAAAACGGTGGCAGTACTACAAAAGTATTTCTATTGACCAAATCTTTGACAGGATGTCGGGAAGTACATCAGATCATGCACTACCTATGCCATTGCCAAACCAACCATCAAGAAGGAAGGTCCCTATACCCCGCTGCCTACCCCTAGTCGACCTTGGGAATCCATCTCCATGGATTACATGTCAGGCCTTCATTCCATTAAGCATGGAAATGATTTTGTTTTTGTCGTCGTCAACAGGTTCTCGAAGATGGCCATTATGGTGGTCTGCAAGAAGAATATCATAGCAGAAGCCACTACTAAACTCTTCTTTGAACGAGTGTGGGTGCACTTTGGGATCCCATAGTCTATCATCTCAGATCGAGACAGTCGGTTCCTCAATACATTTTGGTCTAGTTTCTGGTCAATGCTGGACACCAAACTCACTAAGTCCATAGCCTTCCATCCTCAAACTGATGGGCAGACAGAGGTTGTCAGTCGGATGATTGTACACATTCTATGCATGTACAACTCAAAGCATCCACGCACATGGGACGAGAGCCTCCCCTATGTTCAGCACAACTACAACCGAGCTCTTCACAGCTCAACTGGCCACAACCATTTTTAGGTGGGCTTGGGATTCCAGCCACTACGCCCCATTGATGTGGCCATGCCACTTGCAGCTACTCACACAGATACGACTCATGTCCAGTCCGAAACAGACAAGGCAACCAGCTTCATTGAGCACATCCAACATATTCACCAGCAGGTCCATGACATTTTGGAGAAATCAAAGGCCAAGTACAAGCAATGACATGATCAACATCGGGTGCCACACAAGTTTCAGGTGGGTGACAAAGTCTGGTTGCATTTGCAAAAGGAGCACCTTACCGGAGCCTATCGGAAACTAAGACCACTCCGATATGGTCCCTACACCATTACTAAGGTGGTGGGAGACAATGCATTCGAGCTCAACATTCCCCCATTCCTTGGCCTACACCCAGTGTTCAATGTGGATCGCCCTCGGCCATACTTTCCACCATTGCTACACACATCCGACATTGTAGAAAAGCTCACACCCGTAGAATTAAATCCAGATTGCATGGAACAAGTTGCAACTGATCGGATCATGGACACACAGATCAAGAACACTTGCCAATAGAATATCCAACTGTATCGAGTTGTCAAAGCAGGCCAACTCCTTCACAAGGGCAAGTGGTTCACCAAGGACCAAGTTCAGGAAAAGTTTCCTCATCTCATGGAGGAGCTCAACGCAATGGGGACCATTACTTCCTAAGGGGGGAGGAATGATCGAGGTGGATCTTGATGGCCACCTGCCAAGTCCACCTAGACCCCCACCATTGTTTCTCTCAGCATTTTCAGTTTCCTTAATTGTAGCACAACTTACTATTTTTAGCAGTTTTTTCAGGTCTTGAACTTCCGAAGCCGTTTTCAGGCCCTAAACGATGTTTTTTTTGGAAATCTGGAGCAGCATGGGTCCATGGATCGATGTTGCCTCCCAAAGTGGTAGTGCTCAGATAGATCTTTCTAACGAGCTATTGTACACATCAAATGGAGATCGTATGCCAAAGTTACGACCCCGGGAAGTTGATGTACCAATCTACCCAAATGAGGCCCACAGTTCGGCGTTCCATATTCTAGGGTTAGGTTTTGGAATGTTAAGGGTTTTCCATTGTTTCTCAACAATAAATAGGCTGTCGAGCCTCATTGTAAGACAGTTCAGAGGCATGTCGCCACCACATCTCTTCTCAAAGATAAGCTACCATCGCCCTAGCTGGTTTATTTCCATTATTTGTTTGTAAGCGTATTTCAGTATTTTATATTAATGAAGTGAAGTATTATTTCCGCTGCATATCTGTGTTTATGGTTATCTCCATAATTTGTTGCGTTCTTTTTTAAGTCTGGATCATTTAATGTGTAGGCAGTTAAAGAAAACAAGTTTCATTTGTGACCTGTATGAATTGAAACAAATTGAGCCTTAGATGCCTAATCTTTGAGTGTTGGCCATCTTGTGGGAACATTATCCTCCATGCTAGGCATAAAAAGCTGCTTAAAATGAAAGGTACTATCTTGGTTGGCCAGATGGAAGGCTAAATCTTGCATCACATCATGTTGAGGAAAAGAGAGCTCGGAGGCACAGATAAATAAGATGGCCCGACACCTGACACATAAAAAACTTATATTAACTAAGAGGAGTGAACTTAAAAGCCTTTTATGTTTGTTGGTTAACACACTGATCCTACCTTGCTAATTTCTAATAAATCATGTAAAAAAATTAAGCCTAAAATTATTGGTATAGTTAATTTTTCTCATATGTTTTTGCCTCAAATTTTCTGCAAAGTTCATGCTCTATCCAAGGATTCCACAAGCATAATAAATTAAGTACGGTTACAAATATGAACAGAGAAAAACAATCAAACAGTTTTATGAAAGGTAGCAAATCTAAACAAGTTCCTTACCCTGGATAGCTTGTGGGATTTAGTACATTACGACTCTGCATAGATCCTCTGAGTGGAAGCATCATCTAGGTTTTGCAGAGGCACCTTGTTCCAAGCAACCTCAATACCCTCTTCTTGATCAAAAGCTCGATATACCTTCTTCATAGCACCATGACCCAACACATCTTCATAGCGACCATACCTACCAGTGGGATCTAGTTCCACAAAGTGCTCCTTGTCTTTATCACAGGTGTCATATTCTACACTAGGAATTTCTCCACCTCCTATAGGAAAGGAAATCCTTGCCCTAGAATTCCAAATTAGGTTCCCCTTCTAATTTGAATTTAATGAACAAAAACCCTTGCAAGGCTATAGGATGACAGAGAAATAGAGATTTTTATAATCCTCCTCATATAATTCTAGAGTATCGAGGGAAGAGTGTGCAACATGAACATTTCTCAGGGTAGTGGTAAGACACAAATCCCCAATCTTCAGAACGCCACCATTTCCATTCACAAAAATATTGTTGCAATTCAAATGTCTATGAATTACACAAGGCTCATGATTATGAAGATAATGCAACCCTCCAGTATCTGAGGTGACCAATTCTTCAAAGCCTTTGTTGAGACATGACAGTGCTTCTGGTGACACTCTCTCAGAGTCCCCGAGGCATAGACCTCATTAATGAAATTCACATGACTTGTTGTTCTATCCAGCCATGCATTGTAGAGAATAATTATGTTTTCATTCCCGAGAGATTTCAACAGACAAACTTCTCCATAGATCCTCTGTGTGGAAGCATCATCTAGGTTTTGCAAAGTCACCTTGCTCCAAGCAACCTCAACACCCTCTTCTTGATCAAAAGCTCGGTATACCTTCTTCATAGCACCACGGCCCAACACATCTTCATCAAGACCATACCTACCAGTGGGATATAGTTCCACAAAGGGCTCCCTGACTTTATTATAGGTGTCATACTCTACACTAGGCATTTCTCCACCTCCTATAGGAAAAGAAAGCCTTACCCAAGAATTCCAAATTAGGTTCCTCTTCTAATTTGGATTTAATGAACAGAAACCCTTGCAAGGCTATAGGATGACAGAGAAATAGAGATTTTCCCTAAATTCAAAAGAGGAACAGACAAAAAAGATAGATGACTTTACTTCCTGTGGGATTCAAAAATCCACCCAATAAATTTAAGTGTAAAAAATAAATTTGCCACGCAATCTTAAATCAAACAAGGGAACCCAAAACCCTATCTCTATGTAGATCTTGGACCACTTGAAGCAGTTATGGCTGGAACAACAGAGTAGTCTTTATTTGGTTATTGATTTCTTTAATAGAGATCTGATGGAACCCACATGGAGTTGTTTGTGAGTTTGATAGAACCATGAACCCTCAAAAGAAAACTCAGTTACATGGTTAACACAACTTAGAGAAGAAAAAGCATACCCAAATGGAATTTGCAAATCTTGTACCACTTGAAGCAGTTACGGCTGAGGCAATAGAGTAGTCTTTATTTGGTTATTGATTTATTTAATAGAGATCTGATGGAGAGGACTTCAGCTTTTTCTGAGGGAAATATCACCTCTAATCTATTAATATGTTTTATACAAGTGATCTATAGCATCTAATAATATGTTTTATATAACTAATATGTAGCATTATTAGAAATTCAATCGCAGTTAACAGTGGCCATGACCCTTTGCATTCATAAGATTAGATCATCAGCTTTTTCAAATAAAGCATAGTTCGCCAACAAGTTATTGAATTGTTAAGCTTAAGTACTTGTTTGTTATCATAAGACACCAAAATATTTAAGTTCAAACCAGTAACTACCAGTTTATTCTCAAAAGACTTCATTTGCTCAAAATCTATGAATATATACAGTAATGTACAAACAAGTTAATTGAGAAAACATGGAACATCCTTGGCTACCACAACAACCCTAAATTCTAAGAACATAATACCTGTACATGAAATACAATCTTAGAAGCAATCCTCTGTTTTGTTCAAATTTAGGAAATTCACCAACATGAGTTACAGAATTAAAGGCGTTGAAGCAACCAAGATGAGGCATCATGAACATTTTCAATCATCAAGCCAATCCAAATTAAAACGTTCCTCGATGACCTCAACTATGAGATTAGGCATGGTAGAGGCTTTGATAGCCAGCCACTGTGATTCAGTGCTCTCATCATAGATTACACATCTAAGAGATCCTAGTTTGGCTAATGCTTTAGGCAGCTTCTTCAGTCCAGAGCACTCCGTCATATCCAGAATCTTTAAGTTTGGTAGCTGATCAAATTCCATGGGTAGGCCCTTCAAAGACCTGCATAATGAAATATCAAGAAATTTGAGTTGCTGAAGTTTACAAATGGAAGGAGGAAGCATTGACAAGCTTGGGCATATGCAGACAATCTTAGCACCCTAAGTGACCTTAACCTCCCAAAGTCATCAAGTAACTTCTGGATAAGATGACCATTAGTGATAGATAAATTCTGGAGGTAAGTTAAATTGCATATGTTTCTAGGTAGTTCCTCCAAATCATAGGAGTGGTCAAAGTTAATTTCTTGAAATTTTGGAGACTTTGGAAAGTCATGTCCCTTATCAAATAAAGTCATATTCCCAAAACCCTCACATAGGCATAGAGACAACCTTTCCAAGCTCTCTGAGGATCTACAATACTCAATAAGAGGAGACACAATCAACCTCCCAAGTAGTATAGACTTTATTTGAGCAAATGCAGGGAAGCTCGGTAGCCCATGAAGTGTTGAACACTTAGAACTATAATTTTATATTTAGCAACCTTCAGTTTTGGCATGGTATGTAAAAATGTTGGAAGACAGTAACGACCAGTAGTGGAAAACAAAGTCAATACTTCTACCTTAGGAAATTTTATTTGACACCAATTTTTCTCTTCCATTGGACCTACAGTTACGAGAAATGTAAAAGTCAGTATGCTATGCTAATAAGAAATGTTTATCTAACATGTTAATAAATTTGGAACATAACTAGATTGATCGAAAAATGATTCAATGTGTAGGCAATTAAAGAAAACAAGTTTCAGTAGTGACCTATATGAATTGAAACAAATTGAGCTTTAGATGCTTGATATTTGACTGTTAGCCATTTTGTGGGAATATTATCCTCCTTTCTAGGCATAAAAAGCCTCTTACAATGAATAGTACTATCCTGGTTGGCCAGATGGAAGGCTAAATCTCGCATCACATCATGTTGAGAAAAAGACAGCTCGGAGTCACAGATAAATGAGATGACCTGACACCTGACACATCAAAAACTTATATTAACTAAGAAGAGTGAACTCGAAAGCCTCTTATCTCTTCTGGTTAAGACATTGATCCTACCTTCGTAATTTCTAATAAATCATGTTAAAAAATTTAAGCCTAAAATTGTTGGTATAGTTAATTTTTCTCATATGTTTTTGCCTCAAATTTTCTGCAAAGTTCGTGCTCTATCAAAGGGTGCCACTAGCACAATAAATTAAGTACAGATACAAATATTAATAGAGAAAAACAATCAAATAGTTTTATGAAAGGTAGCAAATATAAACAAGTTCCTTACCCTGGGTAGCTTGTGAGATTTAGTAGATCAGGACTCTGCATAGATCGTCTGTGTGGAAGCATCATCTAGGTTTTGTGGAGACACCTTGTTCCATGCAATGTCAATACCCTCTTCTTGATCAAAAGCTCGGTATACCTTCTTCATAGCACCACGTCCCATCACATCCTCATAACGACCATACCTACCAGTGGGATCTAGTTCCACAAACGGCTCCCTGTCTTTATCATAGGTGTCATATTCTACACTAGGCACTTCTCCACCTCCTATAGGAAAGGAAAGTCTTGCCACAGAATTCAAAATTACGTTCCTCTTATAATTTGAATTTAATGAATAGAAACCCTTGCAGGGCTAAAGGATGATAGAGAAGTAGAGATTTTTATAACCCTCCTCATATAATTTTGGAGCCAGGAATTCTGGACTACCGAGGGCAGAGTTCACAACATGAACATTTCTCAGGGTTGTGGCAAGACCCAGATCCCCAATCTTCAGAATGCCACTATTTCCATTCACAAAAATATTGTTGCAATTCAAATGTCTATGAATTACACAAGGTTCATGATTATCAAGATAATGCAACCCTCCAGTATATGAAGTGACCAATTCTTCAAAGCCTTCGTTGAGCCATGACGGTGCTTCTGGCGGTACTCTTTTAGAGTCCCCGAGGTACAGACCTCAGTAATGAAATGCACATGACTGGTGATTCTATCTAGCCATGCATTGTAGAGCATAATTATGTTTTCCTTCTCAAGAGATTTCAACAGGCATACTTCTGCATAGATCCTCTGTGTGGAAGATTCATCTAGGTTTTGCAGAGGAACCTTGTTCCAAGCAACCTCAATACCCTCTTCTTGATCAAAAGCTCGGTATACCTTCTTCATAGCACCACGGCCCAACACATCTTCATAGCGACCATACCTACCAGTGGGATCCAGTTCCACAAAGGGCTCCCTGTCTTTATCACAGGTGTCATATTCTACACTAGGCATTTCTCCACCTCCTATAGGAAAGGAAACCCTTACCCCAGAATTCCAAATTAGGTTCCTCTTCTAATTTGAATTTAATGAACAGAAACCCTTGCAGGGCTATAGGATGACAGAGAAATAGAGATTTTCCCTAAATTCGGAAGACAAACAGATAGCAAAGACAAAAGACTTTGCTTCAAGTGCGATTTAGAAATCCACCCAATAAATTTAAGTGTAAAAAATAAAATTGCCACGCAATCTTAAATCAAACCAGGAAACCCAAAACCCTAACTCTACACAGAAACAAATTATGTTGGCAGAAAAGAAATCTCATAAAACTATTTTCATAAACAGAATCCTCAAAAAATAAATCTATGAATAGAACCATTGCATGCAGAGGGTTCCATACACTGATCAAGGAAATCTAGCTTACAAAAACCTGTGAACAGAACCATTGCATGCATAGTGTTCCATACACAGTGATCAAGGAAAGCTAGCTTACAAAAACAAATAGGAGCATTCATGCAGTTTTGGTGGATTTCCCATTGAATGCAACTCTTGTGATTTCTTAGAACAGAGGTGTCTAAAGGAATTTATGGTCTAGATGGCCTCCAATGACCGGCTCTGTTGGTTCATCACGATGGACATATCCTTCAATGTGTTGTCAATATGGTCTCCAACATTAATAGCTTTTTTGAACAATGCAATGGCGCCAGCAGGATCCTTTTCCATGAGTTGTATCCTCAAAATTTCGATTAATTTGATCTTTCACATAGGAGGTATGAATAAAATTGCGTGTTCTAAGAAACACCCGACGAAATATTTCACCTGAAGGTGCTTGGCTCTACTATAAGGGGTGTCTCCAATCGCGACCTTGTACAGAGCATGAAAAGGATCAGTTTTCTCCTATGTTTTCAGGAATTCGATTGGCTTTGCCTTAGCAGAAGCAGGGAATGCGTTGTCCTGCTGATAGCACCGTGTAACGTGAGGATTTTTAGAAGAAAATGGATAAGACTCGGCTTCAATTGTCATTTCCTTTGATTTTACAGTCTATTTCACCGAAATGTGTAAAAATGTTCCTATGCCATGAGTTCTATGCACAGTAAATGCCTATTCGCTTAAACAATTTTTGCATCATTAGTCGGCCATTAGAAATCAAACACCTTACGGATTCAACAACGAATTTGTAACCATTGGACCAGTGCACAAACTGTTTTAGCAACTAATCTTTTGTAACCATTCTTATCTCACGACTGAAACCTTTGTAATCGTCTAAAATATAATCCTATAGCATATAAAGATGACAGGTGGGCAGGGAGGGGAGTTGATTTCAGAGGGAAACGCCTTACAATGTAATAAATAAACTAATTTTAAAATTAAAAAAATTAAATTAATATAAATTTCCTTGTAAAGTAATTTTATTATAAAATAATTTTAAAATTAAAAAAATTGAATTAATATAAGCGATTTTATC
The DNA here is from genome assembly GCA_031772625.1 of Pinus tabuliformis. NCBI lineage: Eukaryota > Viridiplantae > Streptophyta > Pinopsida > Pinales > Pinaceae > Pinus > Pinus tabuliformis. The sequence goes on from CM062813.1 coordinate 623,676,895, forward strand.
AACAAAGCTCAGATCAATAACACAATCAATTATAAACTAATTGTATTTATTATACCTACTTTTATGCATATATTCTACAAAATATTGCCAATTATTGTTTGCTTCAGAGAGAGGAAAAAGAACATTAAAGTTATATCTATCAATATATATACTAGCCTGGTAAAATTTTAAAAGAATACTTTTTAGGATATATGAAATGTCAACAAAGCTGTTGGAATAATTATGTAAAACTAAGTTAACGAAAGCACCTATATTTCGTAGGTAATGAGGTAGAAAGAGAAGAAAAAATATAATAAGTATATTAATTAAATCTATATTTTTAAGACTTACGGAAGAGAAAAATTGACGAATTAACTAATAATATAATTAATTAATTAATATAATAAATAAACGAATTTTAAAATTAAAATAATTGTCTGTATGGAGTAGTTCAAATGGCACTGGATGTGGAAATGAAGTCTTACTGAACCGAAAGTCTTGGGTTCAAATCCTGGGCTACCCTTCCCCCGTAACAAAGTATGTAATGGACATGAAAATCGGAAAGGCTTTCCAAACCTAAAAAAGAAAAAGAAAAATTGTAAAGCTATTTTATCAACAACGCTGAAATCAATATCCAAATGAATTAAACAGATGATTGTATTTATTATACCTACTTTTATACATATATGTTAAAAAAGAATTGCCAATTGCTATTTATATATGTAATCAATTTTAATTTGGCTATCATGATAAAAGAGATTCATTTGAAAACTTTTGAAAGTACAGTTTTTAGGATATATCAATTGTCAATAAAGCTATTGAAAATATTACATAAAACTAAGTGAACGATATCATCGCAAGTATATCTATATATATATATATATATATATATGGGTTGTTAATATTTAAAGATAAATATATAAATACTTGATTGTCTTTGGATTCTTTAAAAAATGATGTATATTTTAGATTGACACATTTTAAGTAAACAATCTGTAAGTTGTGGTGTTGAGGTGTTGATTTATGTCTTATATTTTAAATGTTACGGGTTAACAAGAAACATTTAGTTATATCTACGAATTGTCATATAAAACTTTTAGGAAATAATGAATGTAATTGGCTTAAGAAAAAGTAGACTAGAAAAAATATATATTTTTTATAAAATAATAGCTAGTATGGAATATGAAAAGACACCATGTCAAAATAAATAAAAGATTTCAAATAATCCAAGTATAATACATAAGTGTTGCAAACAATTTAAAGAATGATAATGGATTTGGGGATAAATTGTAATCACCTAAAAATAAATATGAATAATGGTATATTTTGGAATGTTTTATTTTTTTAACATATTAATTAATGTAAACATATTATCACTATTCAAACCTTACCTATTGTTTCTTGATAAGTAAGAGACGAAGCTTCTATTAATCAAAGTAAATTACATAATGTACAGAGTGTGCCAGACAACAGGGGCGACAAGGAAGCCAATAGGACCGAAACAATCACAAACATCAACCCCCAGAATGACTCAACACCAACCACGAACAAGCAACTAGCACGTTCAATCCCCATCGTTGAGGACAAGGTCCCAATCCAACGGCTAGCGTGAATATTGCATGGCCATGATTCTTGGGGAATACCCTCATGATGACAACGGTTTTCTCTCAACCCTCAATGCCAAGCGACTCCCCCTGATAGGAATCGCTAGCATTAACTAGAAACCAGAAACTAACATAGTGCTACGCAAAAACCATTCAAGGAAATGGAATCTAGTTTTGCAGAGAGTCGGGCCCACAGAGGGACCCACCATGGACCATCGGGTTTGGAGCCTTGAGTAACCCGCCCAACAAATCCCAACCATAGAAAGAAGCAGCCCTATCCAATGCCCCACAGAGATATCGTGCATCCGAGATGCATGGATGTTAACCATGCAATGAGAGCAGTTTCCTCTCTCATCAAGCCACCACGTGTAACCCCCTGAGTGGAATCATGTGCTCCTTCCACTAAACCAGATACAATCCGAAGCCCACACGATATACCACTTATGGTTTTGCATTTGTGGTATCACCAATTGAAGACCATGCGTCTGATCCCGCTGAGCCAACTGTTCACTCACAGTCCAATTTGTGTCATTACATGACTTGAAACCTTCATCCATCCTCCAAAAGCCATGAAAGTTGTGAGGAGTAACCATGGTCAGAAAAAAACAGACTAAGCAATGTCATCCTCACCCTTTTCCTCTGGATCAGCACTGTCCATCCATGAATCCCAATCCGCATTTGCAAGCATGGGACAATCCTCTCGTAGCTTCCCAGTAGGAAGTAACTCCCAAGGATGTCGAGAGTCCCTGTTCTTATTGGCCACTCCTTCTTTGGCCAACCTATCTGCAGGAATATTTTCTTTCCTTCTAACATGAACAAATCTAAGTAATGTTTTAAGGATTTGTAAGTGTGCATGGATATGGTGAAAAATTTGTGGCAACTTCCAGTGCTTTGACACTTTATCTCGAAAGGTTCCATTTTGTATCTTCTTGGCTACTTCGATGACCAATTCCAAATCTGCTTCAATGATAGCATTCTGTAAATTTTCCTCCACCAAGATCTCCAAGCATTGATCTAAAGCCAAAAGTTCAACCATGTTATTGGTGCCCTTCTCCAGGTGGCCATGGAAAATGTAATTTGTGTGCCCCTCAGGATCCCTAATGGCACCCCCGAAGCTAGCTTCCCTAGGATTTCCCTTAGAGGCTCCATAAACATTTACTTTGAAGAAGCCGTGAGGAGGGGGCTACCAACCCCTATCCCCTGAGTTTATTTCTCTCACTTCTTTCTTTATTCCTTGAGGGTTGATGGATTGAAGACTCAAATTAATAATAATGTGTTCCTCATGAGGCAAAAGAGGATTTTAGGGATTTGTTCTCAGAATGCTCCTAATTTTTTCCTTGAGTTGTTTTGAAATCTGATTGATGATAAGTTAGGGCTCCCTGGATTTATTTTTGAAGATCTGCATATTGTGTTCTTTCCAAATATTCCAAATGACAAATCCTGGTACAAGAATCTAGGCTTTGTTGATGATCTCATTCTCTAGGAAGTTCTTCCTCCATTTTGTTAAAGTGTTGGATGTCCTAAATCTGTCCCTGTCAGTCTATCTGAAGTTTGATGCCGCCCAGTCCCAAATTTTAGCAGAAAAGGAACAAAGATTTAGACGGTGTTCAATCGTTTCCTCATAAGAGTCACAAAAGTGACATTTAGAGGGGCCAATGAAACCTTTGTTAAGAAGGTTTTCCCAAGTTAGGATTCTCCTTTGATGAACAAGCCAAATAAATAACTTTATTTTCATCCAATGAGGAGTTTGCCACAACTCCTGCCAGACTTTTTCAGCATTTACAAAGTTAAATCCTGTGATTGCCTGTTTTGCCTCTTCGAGGTTATAGTTGCCTTCATTATTCTTTCCCCATGTTAATTGGTCAGGTGAGGAGGAAACCAAAATCCTTATTTTCTCTCAGTTCATGGCAAGAACCTATGCCATGGCCTTCAGAGGGCTCTCTTCATTGTAACTTAGGTCCTTCCATTTCCTCCATTTTTCCTTATCCCTCCCCTGACCACAGAAATCTTTTACTAATAAGAGATTTTTTGTCTCTGTCTCTCTTGAGGGCTGCCAGTTCATTCCTGTTCAGTATGGTTCTTGTTGCCAGCTATCCTCCTAGAAAAGAGCCTTGTCCCCTGCTCAAATTTCCCAAAAACAGTGTTGTTGAACAATCCATTTGCTCTCCCATGCAAGGTTCCATATGTGCGAGCCCCTGATTTGTCCTGTCATTCTGATGTGATCCTATTCTTGCCAATGCCTAACCTACTTTTGTGTCCAAAGCTTGGCCTAGGGGGCTATCGGCTCCTCGGTCCATTGCCACCATAGCTTCACTCTCAAAGCTTGACTCAAAGTTTTCGAATCATGTAGCCCCAAACCACCATGGCTTTTGGGCTTTGCAGAGCTTGTCCCATGCAACTAGAGCCCACTTATTTTTTTCTTCCCCTATGGCCCACAGAAAGTTTCTTTGAATGCTTCTTATTTGTTCCTTAATACCTTGAGCAGCACGGATAGCTGCAAACATGAAAATGGGAATGTCCTGCAATACTGCTTGAGTGGGCACAAGTCACCATGCAAAATTTAAAGCGCTGCAAGTCCAATTGTTGATTTTGTCCTGAAGTTTGTTTAACATAGGTTTCCATATTTGCTTACACAAATGTTTTTCTATAATATAAATGACAAGATATTTGGAAGCCAACAGGTCCCTTTGAAAGCCAAGAATCTTGGTGATATTTCTCTGTATAGCAATATTAGTGTTAAAGAAAAAAACTTTGGACTTGTTTTGGCTTACCTCTATTCCTGCTGCCATAGTGAAATCGTTTAACATGTATTTGATTGACTTTTCTTCCCTAACTATGGGTATACCTCGCAACATAGTATCATCCACAAATTGTTGATGAGTGTTAGCCTCTCCATTCGGGGTGAGCTTGATCCCCTGAATTCCACCTTCAACATTTGCCAATCTGATTGCCCTACCAAGCCCTTCCATCATGAGGAAAAAGAGGAAGGGAGAGAGTGGATCACCTTGTCTGAGCCCTCTGGAAGGTGTAAAAGTATTGGAGGGAGCTCCATTAAGCAGAATGGAGAAACTGGTCGAGGTGACTAGTGCCATAACCCATCTTATCCAGTTTTGGTCAAAGCCATAGGCTTTTAGAATGGCTCTAATGTAAGACCAGTTGAGTTTGTCATAGGCTTTCACAAGGTCCAATTGAATGATCATACCTACTTTCTTGTTGCTTTTGAGAGAGTGTACCACCTCATGTGCTTGGATGATGTTGTTTAGAATCTATCTTCCTTTCACATAGCCTGTTTTCTCTTTTGAGATGAGAGAAGGTAGCAGAGGCTTGAGTCTATTGGCTATCACTTTGGAGATGATTTTATACACCAAATTACATAAGGTGATGGGCCTAAACCCATTTAGATTCATAGCATTTTCCTTTTTTGTGATTAAAGCTATAAAGGTGGCATTTAGTGCTTTCAAAACCCTTCTGTGTTGTCTTTCGTCTTCCACAACCTCGAGGATGTCCTGTTTGATTGTATCCTAACAGGCTTTGAAGAAATCAACATTAAAACCATCTCGGCCTGGTGCTTTTCCACTTTGCATTTACTTGATCACCTCACTAACCTCCTCTTCCGAGACTGGCCTATTGAGATTGTGGTTGTCCTCGCTGGTGACTAACTTAGGAATGTGCTGGGTGAACTTACCAATGAACCTAGATCTGTCTTCCATTGGCTCCTTTGCAATGTTAGAAAAGTGTTGTACTAGGGTTGATTCCATGTCCTTGTGAGCGACAAGCTCAATACCTTGAGAATCCTTTAGCTTTGTGATTCTGTTATGTGCCCTGTGGGCCATAGTGGATTTGTGGAAGAAATTAGTGTTCCTTTATCCCTCCTTTATCCATTGAATTCTGGATTTCTATCTCCAAAATGTTTCCTCTTGTAGGCAACGTTCCTCCCATTCTTCCTGCAAAGAGTCAGTAAGTTTTTGCCTTTACACAATGAAGCTCTTTGTGATGTTGATCTAATTGATTTCTTGGAGTTTCTGCTCAGTACTCATTCTAGCCTTGGTGATATCACCAAATTCCTTTTTTTTCTTTTCCTTAAGTTTGGATTTAATGTGTTTCAGTCTCTGCTGGAGCATGTATATCTTAGTGCCCTGAATATTCAAATCTTCCATCCACCATTTGGTAATGTTTCTGGTGAATTTGGGGTGAGAGAGCCAGGAATTTTCGAATCTAAATGACCTATTTCTCGGAGTGCCCATAAAGGAGGCTTCTAGCTGAACTGGCCAATGATCTGAACCTCCAAAGGGAAGAATGGTTGCTATGATGGCTAAACCTGTAAGGAGGAGATCCTTAGAAACAATAAACCTATCTAGTTTTGAGACCACTTGGGAAACCCCTCCTTTGTTGTTGTTTCAAGTGAAGGCTCTATTTATAGTCTCGGTATCCACCAGTCCCATGTTCATGAGGAAATCTTGGAAGGCTTCAAATTCTCTACCAAGCTGTCTAGTGCCTCCTTTTTTTTTCGAGAGAGATCTTATCATATTAAAATCTCCTACAAGTATCCAGGGTATATTGGGATAGCATGCTCTAAGACCTTCCAAGGAGGATAACAGCTTGAGTTTATCAGCTTTCTGTTGAGGGCCATATACATTAGTTATCATGTAAGTCTCCTTGTCACCTATAGGACTACACACCAAATAAAGATAGTTTTTGGATGCTTCAGCATCTAGGATTCCCAATTTCTGTGGATCCCACAATGTCAGAATACCACCTGAAGAGTTATTAACTTTAACTTCCAAATAATCATACTTGATTAACCATTTATTATTCATTTCTCTTATTTTCTCCATAAAACAATTTGTCTCCTAAATAAAGACCATATCTAGTTTTACTTCTTTTATTCTATTGTTGAGATTTCTCTATTTCCTTCTACTACGTAAATATCTAATATTCCAGGTAATAAAATTCATTAAGAATGGTTGGTAAAAGAGTAGTCGGTAAGATCTTTCATCTTACCTGAGTTAATCAATAGTTTCCCACATTCAGTTAGTAGTTCATTCTGTCTTTTCCTTCCTCTTTTCCTTTTTGGGTTTTCTAGAGATAGTGTCTGTGGGTTCTCCATGATTTTGACTCCACTCTGTTCTTGGCTTTCATGGTTTTTTTTTACTCCAGCTCCCTTCATTTATGCACTCCATAGATAAAGTTGTTGGACTCGATCATAATCTTCTTTTGGCAATGAGTCCACTTCTTTGTTCTTTCCTTGTTCCAGAAATTGTTCTAGATCTAGATTTTCCCTATCTAGAATCTCCTGCAGTTCATGATCCTCCATACCTGCCTCACTTGGGGTCATCTCATGGTCATTGCTGATCTCCATGTAGCCTTGTAGCTCCTCCGTCTACTGGTTGTTTACTGAGATATCCTCCATTTTAGTTTCCATATCCTGCTCCTTGGGAACGTTCTCCTTGACTTGGGCTATCTCCACGCTCTCTTCCACTTCCTCTAGGATTTTGAGACTATTGTGTCTTGTCTATTTTTCTTCGCTTGTCTTCTTATGTGATCTTTTACCCCCTTTCCCTTTTCCCCCAACCTTGGTAAAGCCCTCATGATCATTGTCCATAGAGGTTTTCCCATTTCTTTCCACATTGTTTATGGGGCAGTCTCTAAATAGATGGCCATGTTCATGTCATTTGCGACATCTGAATGGAATGTTCTCATAGTCTACAGTTTACACCCATTTCTCATCATATACTTCTAAGATTATTGCTTCCGAAAGGCCTCCAGATAGATCCATTTCCACACATATTCGGGTGAAGGAGGTATATTTACCTTTGATAGTTGCCTATGATATTTTGAGAAAATGCCCCAGCTTATTACCTATAATTTTCAAGGACTCTGGTTGCCATTAGTCCAGAGGTAGAGAGTATAGCCTGATCCATACCAGTACGGATGTGAATGTTTCATGTTCCGACACAAAGCTTACCGTCGAAGGATGCATGAAGAGTCCTATCACAACGTAGAAGTGAGGTCCCCCCTCAAACACTCTATCTTTGTCCTCTAGGCTTGCAAACACCACCGTGAAGAAGCCCTTAGAACCTAGATGTATAAAGCCCTCTCCATTGTCCATAACCCCATGAACTTGCAGATCATCGCGTGTTCTCTCATATGGTCTCTGTGCACTTGAATCACTGGATCACTTAATATGACCCCAGGGGTGATGCTTTATTTGGGTTTGCAGACTCCCGTAGTTTTTGTATGAGGCATTCCTTGCTACTGCCTCCCTTCTCCCTTTCCTGACAAGGATTCTTTTGTTTTTCTTACAGATTCTGGATCTCATTCCTTCCCACTGTTTCCTTGCCTCTTGTTTCTGAAATCTTTTCAATCGGTATTTGGAACTGCTTCGCTCCTGCCCCCTTGTCTCCCTCCATGAGGACTTGACTGTAGGAGGGAGCAACGCTCCCCTTCCACGACCCTCCATAGAACCCTAAAACCAGACTCGACGCCAAAATCTAACCTTTCACCAGTTGCAGAGCTTAGATGTACCTAAAAATCACATCCCATAAAGTCATAAACCCAAGAACCTCCTTTACCTATTGTTAATAACTCTAACAATTATGTATTAAAATTTTGAATATCGTAAACCTTTTTACTATCACATTTTATATGGAAAAATGTCTATTATTCATAAATAACAAAATTAACTTGATATTTTATTACTTTTCAACTATAATAAAATATAACATTATTAATTAAGTATATAAATGATTTTTATTTATAAATAAAATAAATTATATATATATATATATATATATATATATATATATATATATATATATATAATTAATTAATTGAATTTTTTTGAATAATATATTGAAATATTACCAGAAAAACTATATACTATTTTTAATTTAAAAATATTTAACACTAAAATATATTATTATATTATATTTATTTAAATTAAATAATATAATTTAAAAATAAATTAATGTTTTCCTAATAATATGTATCAAAAATTTCTTTAACATATAAAACATGCACATATATATTAGAAACTCATTATACAATTGCATAATATTGTTATAGGCTACGAGACTCTCTAAAACTAATTCGAATGTCTTACACACTAGTGCTTGAAGAAATAAATCATTTATCACATATCATACAAATATGTGATAAGCATAACTACTGTATATGGGCGCACTGTATTGATTCTTCTACATTGTTGAAAACCCTATTCTAAGAGTGTATCCATGCCTAGAATTTTGCAGTGATAATAGAAATTTGTTAGAACTTTTATTAACGGGGTATTCTCCAACACGGAGCCTTAAGTTTTTCTAACCATTCTGTCTCTATTAATAATAACCTGATATATTTTAATATATATTAATTACTAATGAAATGGCATGTTTGAAATTTTGTTTTTTATTATTTATTATTAAAATATAAAGTTATTATTATGAGATATTTTTAAATTAATTTGAATTAATATTAATTTTTTCTTATTTCAAAAAAACATTGTTAAATATTACTAAATAAAAATAATAGTAAAAAATAATGACACAAACAAATTTCGAAAATATTAAATTTGATAAAAAAAATATTAATTTAAATAAATATAATATTATCACTTCAATTATTTCAATAATAAAAAGAAAATTATTAATTTATTAACAATAATATCAACTCAATTAAATTAGCAATTTGAGTATTTTGATTAAGATTTTTTTTAATGATATTATAGTTGTTTGGAAGTCCAAAGTTGAGTTCATCTTAATATGGAACACATTTTGGATTCTCATTTGTGGACAATAATCTCGACCTTAAATGAAAATATTGTTTTATTATTTTGTTGATAGGCATGCTTATATCGTAATAGGGTTCCAAATATATGAGCTATTTTACAATTATATAGGGGCCATATATGAAAGGTAGCGTGGTTGTGTATTTGTTATTATGGGGTACCAAAAAACACCTACCTAACAGTTGGTTGTTTCCTGGAAAGAAATCATAGGTAGTTGGTTGATGTTAGTGGATAAGCATGAGTAAATAATACATTGTAAATGGTTAAGACAATGCATACATAGACAAAAAATAGAAAATAAGAAATAAGAAGATAGATAATGCTTGATGAAGCAAACAAGTCAACAAAGTAATGGAAATGGACTACCTTTATTGACCATTGAAAGTACAAGACGAATACAACAGATGAATGTTAAACATATGGAGAGAATTCTTTGAGAAATGATGCTCAAAATACTCAACAAGGAGGTTCCTTTCCTCACTCTCTTTGCAAGCTTCTCCTCTCTCTAAAAGAAGTATCAAGGCTCTCTCAATGGTGAAATCCTCCACCCTAGAATGTTGGATTATTGCGAAACAATTTGTTTAGCATAACAATTCTCGACTTCTTCAATAATGGAATGCATGATTGCTTGGGAGAAATTTTTCCAACATAGCATTGCCTTGGTTTTGGTCTTAAAATGGCTTTTTTATATAGAATTTGGAATCACTCTTCTGTCTCTTAGTCCCTTAATGGGATGACATATGAGTTAGAAAAGAGGTTACCTTGGGGGCTGGATATCCCCAGGGCAACTCGAACTTGAATGTCCTTGACTAGAACATGTCAGGGAATCCCATATTCCATGTGTGTGAAGTGGTTTTAGATTGCTGATTCAAACAATTGTTGGACCATGCGGCTATTGAAGGAGAGGCCATGCGGTTACTAATTTCAACCTTTGGGTAGGTCGGGTGGACGAATTTTATACTTGAGACCTTTGGAGATTTTTTTATTTTTATACTTCATGATGTTTTTAGCTCAAAAGTCTTCATCTGTATGCTCTGCTGGACATATTTGTGAATCATTTGGACTGTACAAATGTGTGTATGATTTTTCCATGTTAACAGTTTCCCCCTAATGTATGAAGTTAGGAGAAAACATATAGCCAAAATACATCATGTTTTTCTATGTTCACTCAGAGTTTGATCAAATTCTTGAGAGAGAAAAAAACTCTCTAGTGGGATGAGTAGGGGAAAACCTTGAGTAAGGATAGAAAATAACCATTATCTTAAGGATTGTTGACTTAAAAACATTTATACGAGGTGGGCATGTCCATGCTCATTATGATGATTAGTGACTAAGTATTACATTCATACAGGAAATATTCTTGTCAAGTCAGCATTGTAGTGGCTGACATGCTGATGGATGATGATGATAACTACTTATGCCCTCAAGGGTGCTGCTAACAAATAAACTGAATTAGGAACCTCGATTCATCAAAAGTGAAGTACTACTAAATGAGGAAATCATGGATGCATGCTTCTTCATCTCTGCGTATGAACCATGCATCAAAATTTAAGTATTGTTGAATGAGGTGCGAAGTGATACATGGTCCTTCGACTAGATGAGAGAACTACACCGGTCACCATGTACAATACTACCCTAACATGAAAACATTATGTTGGTTTCGAATGTCAAAGACATGGATGACATGAATGGGCAATAGTGATTCCCATTGTACCACCTGAGGATGTCCCTTAGGGGGTGGAATCACCCAAGGTTCTCCTTCGATCCTAGAATATGGGTGTTGAAGTCGATAGGAAAGAAGCATCAACCACCTAAAATGTTGATTTGGGGAATCCTGATGTATAAAAATGACCGTAATATGGTGGTTCAACTACAAATTATAATGTGAGGTTGGAAATGTAATGTGTGTGGAAGCAGTGAAAATTTTTTTCTAGGGGAAATATATGTTGGTGCACTAAGATGACTTTATAAATCAATCCTAATCCTACATTAATATGTCAACCTAGGGTTCGTCTTTCTATTTCAAGGTTGTGTGCACTGTTTGTGTGATAAGACTCATATATTGGGATGCAGGTAGTTAATCCTAAATCATAACTAATCATTGCAGAAATAAACAATTGTTCAAAAACATATTGACTCTAGAAATTCAAATGAAAAACAAAGATTATTCTATGATTCGAAATTGAAAATATGAATCAATTGAAAACTACTTCAGACAAAAATCTCGATCTAATATTCTAAATTCCAAAAGGAAATCAAACTGAATAATCGAATCCACACATATTAAAGGAAATTACTCAAATCATGCTAATCGCAAGGAGAATGGAAATCTAGAAGTAGTTGCAGAAATCATATACAAAGAGAAAACAACAATCAAATAAAATACTTACTTCAGTGAACTAAAAAAACGATATTAACCGAGATATAGAAATTAATCTATCTCAACTTGTAGAAGGAACAACAATTTAAATCTTTAGCAATAAATAATAATTAGCACAATACAAATGTGCAATAGATAATCCAGTGACCACGCCCAAAACCTATAGAAGGAACTGTTATTGAAGATTAATACAAAAATTTAATGTGAAATTCCATGTTTTTCATTAACTGTCAAAAAGAAATTACAAAACCAGAATCTGCATTGACAGTATTGCTGGAAATTAACAATGATTACAAAAGTTTTTTTTCTTTTTCCATATACTAGTGTTACATATTCTCTATGAAATGCTAGAAAAATCGAAGCTTATCCTAAGGATCGGAAGATCCTTAGGATTTCTTGGATGAATAATCAAATTTTCCACATCAATTCCATGTTTTGCATCTTATATTTAGCATGGACCACATAGCTGGAATAATGGCATCATCCTTCCTTGGCATTGTTGTCATATCCAATGAAACAACAGTTGTCCAATCTAGTTATCCTACGCATAAATAAGTGAAAACTTAGGCTTTTAATGCTAAAATCATGTAACTTGTTCAACACTTCTCTTTATTGTTTTTTCACAGTCTTTCTTCGAGAATATGTTCAAGACGAGAGCAAATCCATGAAAACCATATGATTAATCAAGTAAATGAGGAGGAAAATCATACCTTTTCCAGGACCAAACATACTCCCCAACTTATCCTTTTTCATGTCCTCATGCAATAAGATAATTAAGATGCAACTAAGTCAGATAATAGGCAGGATATGTTTCTTCCTTGTAGACCTGAAAACCATTTTTTTTTTCAAGTACTACAAAGGCTCAACCTTCCTAATATTCTCATAGCTCAAAATCACAATGATACCCGTTAGGAGGATACCAATAATATGGGTTATGTAACCAAATCCAATCGAAGTAGGACCCTCACTGAGGAAAATGTTTCCATTACGGACAAGTCTAGGTGTAGATACCTTAGAGTTTTTGTAACCAAAGTTTTCTAGGTTTCTGACACTGTTGGGAGAAGCCTTCCACCTTTGCTTTGCAGCAAGGAGAGCTTCTTCTCTAATGTCCTCAAAATATTCTAAACTTGACTTGATAACATTTGTGTGGATGGGGTCTAGGGTAGACACAACCCCTTCTTGTTCCATAAACCTTTTATGTTGTATCTAGATCTGTAGGGGCCTTGTACGCTCACCTCTTACCCAAAGATCCAACCCACTTTCTCTCCTCTGGAAATTATCATGAACCTTAACCCATTTGAGTTGGTCTTTGGTGAAGGAGATGAAAGCCTAGAACTGAAGATTACCGATGAAGGGGTTAGGCTTGGCATCCCTTTCATCTTCCAAAAAAAGTGTTGTGCAAACATAATTCACAAATAATTTTTTTTACATCATTGGTCTATTTTCAACAACATTTAATGAAATCAGCAGTAGAGCTAAGCTCAAAGGACTGACCAGCTCTAATAGCCTTAACTTTTAACAACAAATATAATTGAAGAAGAAAAAGTGCATAATTTGTAGCAGGTGATCTATTTCCTAGTGCATTTGAATAAACAGAACAAATAGTTTTGATTTTCTCTAAGGGTTTTTGAAATTGTCCTTGTACTTCCTCCACTTTCTTCCATTCCCCTTTGAAACTGGCATAGGTCTCATCCTCTGTTGTGGTGAGGTCATTACATTTTTTTAGTAACTCCCGGTATTTATTTAAAGGCACAACTTATCTTTTATGTTGTTGTAGAACTTGTTGTAACTCTCATAGTTCTATCTTCAACTTTCGAATAATAACCTCTACTATTAAAAGGGTATAAAGAGGTATGTCCTCAGTGAGAGTAGTATTGTTCATAGTTGCTACCAAATCTGTTTGAATAGTTATTTCCATTTTTACGTAGGAACACAAACATCTATTTGAAGATCTATTTGAACAATTATTTCCATTGTTGACATAGGAACACAAAGGTCTGTCTAAAGATCTGTCTGAGTAATTGTCTTTATTAATTCCACAGAAGAACACAAATCTATTTCAGTTTCTACAAAATTAGTACAAACATCCTCTGTTTGAGTCCATTCTAGACAAGTGCTAATGTTTTCCTTTTTTATTTTAGTGGAATTAAGAAAATTCTCACTCTGGGTTCCTATTGATTTCGACTCCACTTTCTTGTTATAAGTTTTCTTAGAGTCTTTTGGCCATTTCCTAAGCTTCTTGATTTTTCTTTCTAGTTTCTTATTTTCCCTATTCATCAATTGCAACTTATGATCATCTTTCTTATTTGTTCTTATAATGGGTTTCTTCACTAAGGAAGAAGCAACAACATTTTCAAAAGTAGGAGAAGTTTCAAAATCATTAGGATCACATTCAAATAACACAATGTCTCCTGAATTAGCTTCTAACTACTCAACATTATCATGGTTTTGCCCAAGTGAGGCTATATCCCCTAAATTAGCTTCGGGCTCCTCAACATTATCATGGTTTTCTTCAAGTCAGGTTGTATCCCCTGAATTAGCTTCGGGCTCCTCAACATTATCAAGGTTTTTTTCAAGTGATGTTGTATCCCCTGAATTAGCTTCAGGCTCCTAGGTTTCATCTGCAAAAATACTTTTTCCTTCCAATTCCTTTTTATCTTTGTCATTTTTGGAAGAGGGTAATGTCTAAGTGTGGTGAGAAATATGAGGAGATTTAGAAGGGATAAAAGTAGGGACTTGTTTTTGTGGATTCTTAGATTGGCCTATCTCCTTGAAAGGGGTTCCAAAATTGTCCAAGACCCAAGCCACTTATTGTTCATAATCCTGAGGAAAATCGACTCGTTGGCTATCAGGGGATCCATGGGGTGATCTCATGGCTACATTAATGCTTCTCTATTGGATTATTCACTCAGTTCATCTTTGTTTAAGAAGAATGGATTTAAAGATAGGGTTGTTCCTTTATCATCTCCTTTTTAGGGCTTATACCTCTCTAGTTTGTTCTTCTTCCTCAGGCTCGGTATTTTCAGGGATTTCTTCTAGGGGTGGTACATTAGAGCTTATAAAACTGTCTGAGGCTACCTACAACTGAGTTAATTCCTTGTTGACTATCAATTTGATTAAACCATGATGACTGATTAGATTTCTTCACTCCACTAGCAATTTCATGTAATAACGAGTTCAGAAAGAATGGAAAATTTATTTCTATATTTTGTTTTAATGTTTCTATGAGTTTAAGGTTTTGAGGCCCTACCACGTCATGGAAGCCATCGCATGTGCTTTATTTCTTGATGACCTTTTCTATCGTGCCATGGCTCGCTCAGAGATGCACGACAAAGACCTTTTCCTTTTGGAACTATTTCCTCATTAGGATCCTTGAATAATTCTACAAATTCATGGAGTGCCATGTGATTTTCTACCCATTTTATGCCTTATGTAGGGAGGCCTATGACCTCTCCCAAAATGGCTTTAATTATTGTTACATCTCTACCTTCGACAGTTGTTCTCTTGTTCTGTAGATTTTGCAAGAATTCTAGAGCGATATCGTCATTAAACCCCTCCAGCCGTGCAATAGATTGTACCCATCCTTCACGTTCTAGAATGTCTCGGACTTGCGTGGTGATTTTTAATAGTGTAGGCTCATTACGAATAGAGGTACCACCCGTACCTACTATTTTCCTGATAACAACTACAAACCTACATGCATTGTTGAAACCAATAATTCTCATAATGAAACATCATATGTTAAGCTACATGCAGGAGTATAAGGAAAGAAAAATAAGTACAAACTCTTAGTAATGATATCCTATCACATTGACAGGTATGGTATATGTTCATTAATCATGCGTTTTCACATCATCATAATGTATGATTGTCCCCCTTTAATGAGGAAAAAAGCGACAATGAGCTTTGAAGCATGTGGAAGGGAAAAGGCATGCGATGTCATTAATACGTCAAAACATGGTCAGAGTAATCATATGGAAATAATTAAATGCAATGAATGCAAAACCATACGATTGGTTAGGAAAGATCATGAAAAATAAAGCGTATAAAATATACATCATGGAAAGAGATTTTACTTTTGGAGTATGTGCAACGAAATCTAACGAGGCATTATTTTAAATTTATTACTGCTGACTCAGATGACTAGATAATGCTGACGTGGTTCACAGAATATAAATATACCGCGCATCCGAGTTATTAAGGATATAATCACTAATCAATGTTATTTTCTCCTTTTTTATTTGATAAATAAGAACTAAGGACATAGTATGAATTTCGAAACTTCAAGGTATACTTCAATACCATAGTTAGAGCCACTACTTCCAACAGGTGTCCATAACCTCAATAGGGCTTCATTTTAACCCATCATGGAGCCAATATCCCTAACTTATCAAAAATGATTTCCTTTAAAAAATGGCATTGTTTTGGCATGATGACCAAATAGTAATAATGCCACTCACCAGATCATAACAAAGTGAACAGACTCGCTTGTGATGATACCTCATGTCCTTTTACATTTTAGTATCACAAGGCCATTACATGGTGTGGTAACCATAATGGGAATGTCACTTATGTTAATTTCCTATGATTATGGTAGGTTGGATCGTGATGATACCTCTTATCCCTTTTTTAGAAAAAATAGCTTAATATATTTCCATTTTTTTTCTTCCTTCTTCTTTTTCGTGTTTGTTTATTCCTTCTACTTTTTTGTTTTTTTGTTTTTTGTTTTTAGAAGTTGAGGGAGGCTCGTCAACTCCTTTAGAGTTAGGGATGTTGTAAAGGGTAAAAGAAATTCCAAGAAAAATATGGCATAGATTCTTCATCATATTTGTGAAGGGAACCACCATTTGAATTTGTAATAAGAGAAAACCTAGTATGGTGGGGATAAACTGTTAAACATTTATAATCTATCTGAGAAAATAGACATAAGAAAGTATATTCATAGATAGGGCATTTCAGATTTAAAAGAAATATTCACTAGAAAACCAGGAATCGTGATGATCTAAAGATTACTTCTTTTAAGGATTTAGATCGAATTCATTCCCAAAAGGCATGACTTACATGGAATAATGGTGATGGGAACATAAATCATTCATGTTGATGAATAAACAATTACTATTTCGACAAAGGGGACATCAAATGTTTCATTCGAAGAAGGGACAACAACTTCTCTTTCGAAAAGGGAACAAAAATCATACCTTTGAAGAGGAAACATCAACTGTTTCTTATCAAAGGGAACAAAAATTGTTTCTTTGAAAAGGGACCATCAACTATTTCTTTGAAAAGGGAAAATCAAATGTCTCTTTGAGAAGGGAACAACAATTGTTTCTTCAATCAGGGAACAACAATTGTTTCTTCGAGAAGGAAACATTGATTGTTTCTTCGAGAAGGGAACAACAACTATTCCTTCAAGAAGAGAGTAGTAATTGTATGTTCGAAAAGGGAACAACAATTGTTTCTTCTAAAAGGGAACAAAAATTGTTTCCTCCCAAATGGAAGAACACTTGTGACAAAGGAACAAGAATTCTGTTTCAAGGGGAGAAAAACAATTGATCATAAAGCAATGTCTATATCAAAATTCCATGATGCAAAATAAGAAAAGAAATTTAAACAAGATTTCTCAACCATTTTCAAGGAAAATATGTACATTATTTACAATATGGAAAGAAAGCAATTTTTTTTATGGAAATGAATTTGTCAGGTTACCATTCCCTGTAGCTATGATTTGGAGAGTAGGACATTACTTACCTGCTAATAGAAATATTCCTTTGTGAGTGGTTGGTGATAAAGTCACAACTGATGTCCATTCACTAGAAAGGGAGAACCAGACCTATTAATGCTGATTAAAGTTATGGTGACGTTATTATGCAGTTCTTGAATCTCATAAGGGTCAAGCCACCTTGTTTGTAGATTCCCTGGGAATTCATGAGATTGTGAGTCATAAAGGAGTACCCAATCACCTTTCCAAAATGATTTTTTTTAATAAGCCTATCATGCCACCTGGTCCTTTGCTGTTGAATAATTCTTGTACACTGTAGGGAAAGAAAGCATGATTCATCTAGTTCATTTAATTGTTGAATTCGTTGTGTTTGGACCTTTGTAAGATCCAGTCCAACCTCCTAGGATGTCTTAAGAGTTTTTATCTCAAACTCTATTGAGAAGATCATTTCTTTGCTAGAAGAAAGTTGGTAAGGGGAGTATCTAGTAGTATTTTACCATGTTGTGTGATAGGCCTAGAAGGACTCTGGAATTTTAGAGCCCGAGCTCTGTCAATTTTTCGAGACTGTCTTAGTAAAGATTGCTACTAGGAATTTGTTGGTGCTCTCTACATGTAATTTTCTTGTGGGTGATACGGAGAGGTAACTCGATCTTTGACATGATGATTTCATAGGGTGGACAAAATTTTATGTCCTGTAAACTGTGATCCTCCATCTGTTATTACCTCCCTTAGTAAGCCATATCATACGAACAATTCAAAAAGGAAATTAATCACTATTTCTTCTGTGGCCCATGGCAAGGCTACTATTTCTACCCATATAGTCACATAGTCTGTGGAACCAGTTGATGCTAGCCTAAGCCAAACATACCCACATTATGCAAATAAAATTTCATGTCACTGGTCCCAAGCCTTAATCACCCTATCCATGGTGAAAACCTTCTTAAACCAAGGTTTAATGTTCCTAATTAAGTTTTATGTGAAAACTGTATATTTGACTATTTAATAGTCTGACCCTCAATTAACCTTTGAGTGTAACTTTATTCACCCTCATAAAATTTAGTTAATTGGTACCCCCACATATTAATCAAACTCCACGCTTAACTTTTGTTATATGTGAACTTAACCCACAAAACCTTTATCCACTTTATTTCTATTATAATTCTTATATAATAGAAATACTCCACAAACACACGTAAACCTTACCTTTTTTCCAATCCATGATCTTTCAACATTTAACGATTCTCTCTCATCACCTTCATCCTCCATCGTTGATTTCAGTCCATCAGATCAACGGTTGTTGTGCAATCTCCACTCATCCTTTGGAACTCAATTAACTTTAACTTGCATCCATAAACTTCTTGACTCCACTCAGGCCCAAGTTTTATCAGTTTCAATCTCTGCCATTGATCTCACCCTTCGATCCAACGGTTGATGATACACCTGATCAAAGAAATTAATCGGCGATCCTCCACTGTTTGATCAAGACACTTTTGATCCAACGGTTAACAGCGATATCGAATGAGCCACTTGCACAATGTTTAACCTCCCTTACGAAGATGATAAGGAATATAAATCCTTGATCTATAAATGTTCGGGTCCGATTTTGAAATAAAAATTCAATCACTTTATGAACTGATATCCATTGGATATATGAGGCCATCAAATCTATGGTTTCCAAGAATTCAACAAGCACACAGATTAAAATGGGCTTGACTCCCGCAGTTGACTATGAACTAAGAGTTTGAGTATGAGATCGGCAGTTAGGAGTGACTGTAGGACTTCACCCATGATTAAGAAAATCTGCACTCTCCTACCCCGACAGTTACTGGCCACCATCGATCTAACAGAATTGTTGATCTGACGATTGAGATCTATTCCTCTACCATTATTCTTCCGTAATTAATATCCATCGATCTAAAAGATGTGACAGCTCCTGTGCATGTATACTTCCTTCCTTCGTGCCTTTACTTTCTTCGCCTCTACGTGGTTTCTCAAAGTTCTCTGTGGTTTCAGTTTCCTCCAAGGTTTCTAGTGTTTGATTGTTCTGCAACACAACTCCCTCTTGATTTAACTCCGTGTACTCCTAAACATTGTCACTCCTAAACTTCACATTGATCCTTCAATCGGATTCAATGAGCCTACACCATCCTTCATCCTTACTTCTTATTTGTGTTATGCCCAAACACAACCTGCATACATATACTATGCAAAACCTTTAATTCACACACAATTTATCATTCAATTACTAAACCACACACTTACACAATTTAGGAATTCAATCTCTATCTATATATATATATATATATATATATATATATATATATATATATATATATATATATATATATATATATATATAGAAATGATTACATAATGAGACTCTCTGTCTCTCTAGCCTGATTTTCTAATCAGCAGCCTCCATTTTCCTACCTGCCATAGGCTTACAATCAAACCTATCTAACTCTTGACCTGACTGACTAACCAGCTAACCCCTAACTATGCCTTTTAAGCTTACATTTATACAAAAGGATTCTACAACCAATTCCTGGTTTAGATCCATAACCTTCTCAACAAAATCCTAAAATATCTTCCTTATCTCTAAGGATCCTCTCCAATCCACAAAAACATGAACTAACTCCTAATCTAAGTTTTACAATTAATTCTCAAATCTCTCAACTATCCTGATTCTCTCAAGTTCTCCTACATTCAAGAACATTTACCTATATGCCTCACTATACTTAATTAAATCTCTATTATAGCTTCTCTCATTAAAATCATTCAAAATCTTAATAATTACATTAATTCAAAACATAGGAAACCAACTTCCTTGAAAACACAAGACACCCTATGTCTACTAAACTACAATGACATTGTTGAGTTGAATGCTCCTGCATCAGACTCTCAAGGTCAAAAATAATCATGATCTCCTGATCATGTGCTTCTGATCTGTGTCCTCCTAGATCCCATGCTTTTTTTTGTAGTTTGTCCTTGGTTGTTGCTATTGTTTGTTGTTGTTCTCTAGGTCTCCACACTTTAGGCTACATTGTCCCACTAGCAATGCTCTCATAGTCTGCTGTTGTCTTTTTCTTGCTGTTGTTTTTCTTTATTACTATTATCTTCTCCCTTTGAGACTCTTTTCTCATCAAATCCATCACCAATTCAATTTCTATGTCCAACTCATTTCTTTGTTGGACTCTTTCCTCTTCCTCTCTTGCATATCCTTTGCAATCTTCATCAGCTTCTTTCTTCCATACTGGTGCTTTCAACCATTTCTCCAGTAACTCCAATTATTTCTCCCATTCACTGATCCTTTTCTTAGATTTTAGTCCTTCTTATTTATTGACTACCTCAACGAATTCCCTAGTTATCCCCACTATTCCCATAATCATGATGGAATGATGATCATTTACTATGATTTCAGCTAACATAGTCTCTTCTTTAAATTTCCCTTTAATCTTCTACGGGTTACCTTCAATTTGTAGTTGTTGGTTCCTTACTGTAACCCTTACATCCTTACCCTATTGTTGCTTCCGAACTTCCACTTCATCTCCAAATAACCTCTGTTCAAGTTCGTCAATCACAACATCACACTCATTCATTCTATGCATTGTTCCTGCAAACAGACTATTGGTTTGTGAACCAAAACACTCTTCTATCTCATGTCTTTTAAAGATCCTCTGCTACTGTTAAGTACTATTGTAACCATTTCCTTTCTATTGCCATTTACTCCTAGCAACTTCTCCAGCAATTCGATTTCCTCCTTACCTTTAGCAAGTGTCTTATCACAATGCTCTTTATTTCCAGCTTCATCCTTTACATGGTCACTATTTCCCAATGATTCAATTAGATTGCCTTCCATAGACAATTCTGTCTCATTCATCTCCACAGAAATAAGTTCTTGTTCAACACTTATAATCCCTGCATTCACACAACAATTGTAAGTTTGAAAATTGTAAGGCTCAATAGCCTCAACTAATGTTTCATATATCATCTTTTCAGGTTGATCTTCATCTCCTTCTTCCACAAGGAATTGTCCTTGTTTTGTAATAGTTCCAAATATCAATTCATCAATAATTTCCTTATGTTGCAACAATTCAATATTTTCCTCATTCAAGAGGCATTCTCCGTCATACTCTGCTCTAGAATACTTATCATATGAAAGGTACACTTCATCCTCTGTCAGTACATTAGTATGCTAATCCAAGTTCTCCTATGAACTCTGGTAATTTTTCTCAAGTTTGATGACAACATCATAAGGCTACCAATCCTCTACAAAACTTGCACTCAAAAGAAAATTATTAAAATAAAAAACATAAGGCCTGAGTGTCTCCTCTTCCTTTGGCAACATTTCAGTACGTTGCTCTGAACTATCCCAATAGTTCACTAAAATCCATTCTTCATCTTCACCCAGAACTTCACCCTGTTCTGGTTCACAAATGGAAACTTCCATTTCCAACTCATCTTCTCTGATTTTTTCCATCAGCCACTTTACGTACTTCTGTTGTAGCCTTCTCTGTAGCTTATGCCACTTTACTACCTTTTTCCTCAAGACCCAACCTTGTCTTTATCTTTCCTCCCGTATCCTCCTTAATGCATCGAGTTGTTCTTTTCACTCTGCAATTTACTTGTCAAGCTCCTCTTGACTCATTCTCTTACCATTTTCCTTGGCATCCTCCTTCTTCACTTTTCTTCTGTTGTGGTTTTCCTCAGAACCTTTGCTATAACTATCAGTAGTCATCTTCTTCTCCATCTCTATATTCATGAGCTCCTTACTCACTTACTGTGTGCTCCATTAATTCCTTTGCAACAAAAATTCCTCCCTAATTCCACTTACCTCACCAAGCTTTCCTCTGTACTTTGTCTTTTGGCATGTCCTTGGTTCTCTATCTATGGAAAATATTTTTAGCACTTCTCTCTACTCCTTCTAGGCTTCAACTCATCTGCACCTTCTAAGAACATAATATTCCTCTTGAATTTCAATCACAATGGAATACTTGGTTTTGACCACCTTTTCTTTCACTTAGAAACTCTTACCATCTTCCTTCATCCCTTAGAAATTCTACCCACATCCTCTATGGAATTGCCTTTGCGAGCTGCAACAAAACCCCTACAGTAACAAGTGTCCTTCTTACTACATATGCCTCACTAAGCTTTTCTCCTCCGAGCTTAGTCTTTTGGTAGCTCTTTGGTTCTTTCCTCTGGAACAAATTGAGAACTCCCTGCTCTAGGCTTCTTGAAGTTTTCTCACCTTCTTATGTTGCTACTTGTGCATCAATATAAAGACCACAAACACTCCAATCTTCAAATCAAATTAAAATAAAAACATATCGTCTTACCTTCAAGATCTCTGCATGATCTTGTTCTACCATTCTCCTCTACATTGAATGGATTGTTCTCTATTCCTTGCATTTGCAAGCTCTGCTACACATTATCTCTGTGTGCCTACTATTTGCCAGATTAGAATGTGATCTCCTCTTGCCTACATACACATCTTAAAACATAACTTTGTTCTAAATTTCTCAAATACCTTTTACACAGAATTTCCTTATTCTATTTTGATATCAATTGTTTCAACCACAATTCTTCTCGAATACCAAAATGATGCCAACCTAAGCCGACAATATCCGCATTATGCAAATAAAATTGCATGTCACTGTTCCCGAGCCTTAATCACTCTATCCATGGTGAAAACATTCTTAAACCAAGGTTTATTGTTCTTAATTAAGTTTTATGTAGAAACATTATATTTGACTATTCAATAGTCTGACCCTCAATTAACCTTTGAGTAGAACTTTATTAGCCCTCAAAAATATTAGTTAATTGATACTGCACGCATATTAACCAAACCCCACTCTTAACTTTGGTTATATGCGAACTTAACCCATAAAACTTTATCCGCTTTATTTCTATTATAATTCTTATATAATAGAAATACTCCACAAACACATGTAAACCTTACCTTTTCACCAATCCATGGCCTTTGCACATTTATCGATGCTCTCTCATCGCATTCAGCCTCCACTGTTGATTTCACTCCATCAAATCAACCGTTGTTGTGCAATCTCCACTCATCCTCTGGAACTCAAATAACTTTAACTCACGTCCATAAACATCTCGGGTTCACTCAGGACCAAGTTTTATCAGCTTCAATCTCTCTCGTTGATATCACCCTTTGATCCAAAGGTTGATGGTATACCCAATCATTGAAAATAATCGGTGATCCTCCACCATTTGATCTAGACAATTTTGATCCAATGGTTAACAACGATATCAGACGAGCCACTTGCACAATGTCTAACTACCCTTACGGAGCTGATAATGAATATAAATCCTTCATCTATAAATAGTTGGGTACGATTTTGAAATTAAACTTTGATCACTTTATGACCTGATATTTGTTGGATATATGAGGCCATCAAATCTATGGTTTGCGGGAATTCAAAAAGCACATTTATTAAAATAGCTTAACCCCATAGTTGACTATGAACTAAGAGTTTGAATATGAGATTGAAGGCTAGGAGTGAGTGCAGGACTTCAGCCACGATTAAGAGAATTCATACTCTCCTACCCCCACAGTTGCTGACCATCGTCGATCTAACAGATCTGTTGATATGACGATCCAGATCTATTGCTCCGCCATTATTCTTCCGCCATTAATATCCATCGACTAAATGATCCAACAGATCCTTTGCACGTTTACTTCCTTCCTCCATGCCTTTACTTTCTTTGCCTTTACGTGGTTTCTCAAAGTTCTCTTTGGTTTCGGTTTCCTTCAAGGTTTCTAGTCTTTGATTGTTCTGCAACACAACTCCCTCTTGATTTAACTACGCATACTCTTAAACATTATCACTCCTGATGATATGAAAGATGATCTTAAATCAAGAAAAAGGTATTACAGACTCATGCGCAACAATTCCTATATCACTTAGTGCAATGGATCAAAAATATTGCGAATAATATACACCATTGGCAATTAGAAAACATAACAAAATCACATCAACACATCCAAAATGATAAAGGAGTTCACAGACTTCCTAACTACACCTCCTCGTCCAAGCCTTCAATGCTAATCTCTATATTCAGTCTTCAAATGTGGGATTGTTACAGTTTTTGAGCTCAATACTAAGTCTCAACACATAAATTGAATTTAAGAAAGAGCTTGCTCGGAACTCCTTGACTCAACAAGAGTAACACACCTCCAGACTCCCTGGATGATTCCAAAGCCTGTTTTGGTGCTGCGTTGCTCTATCTTCTCTGCATTTTCCACCTTTGTACTATCCCTCAGGCTCTCTGGCTCTCTTTCTCTGTTCATTGTCCTCTGTCTACATTTTCTACATTCATCGTGTTTTATAACATGTTTTGTTACAAAAACACTTAAAGCATGGAAAGTGTTTGTCCATAATAGAAACTGTTTATAAAAAAAGACCGGCGGGCGCGGGTGGACCCAACCATCTAGCTATTCTCTGGAACCAATTCTTGAAAATAACACATTTTAGATCATAAATAGAAATTCACAGAAATAAGTTGACACCTGACCATTCAAACACCTCGTCCATTCTCGACCATCGGATCAATGATTGATAATCCGACGACTGACAGACATTTTGCGCGACCCAATTGCATGGGGATAACCCACCCGAAATGAGTGGTTTTCTCTCTCCTGCGTTGTGCCATGTGTTGGCCAGTGTATGGAACTGAGCGAAGCCCCTCCAAAACTACTTATCGCCTGAAGCCTGTCCCAATACCGTTTACAAAGAAATGCATTGAAAAACTTGATCAAAAAGCTTTAAGTCAGAACTCAAATGATATAAAACCTTCCCTATTATCCTTTTGGGTCCATGCTTTATCAAAAGTTGTGTGTCACATGTCGTAGCACCAACATTCATGGTCCACATCCCTTTGCATGCTGTGACGTGATGAACATCGCTGGTCGCCATCGCGGATCGCACATCGACCCTTTTGCCAACACTGCGGGTCTTGATCCTTCCCCTTCATGCAATGTGATAAGTCGTAAATCGCATGTCACATGGTCTTTGGGCCTACATATTAAGTCCTCCCTTTGGAATCTGTGATGCGATATATGTAATCTCCACCGTCAATCTGCGCATCGATCCAACGGTTCATGTTAAGTTGCTAGATCGTGATCGAAATTCCAATAAGACTACCTCTGATACACTCTGCTGGCCTTTCCTGATGCGATCCATTGGCTTCCTCTGATGCGATATCGTTGATTCAATCCTATTCATTGATCTGGCAGATCCAATGGCTCTGATACAATGATACATCATTCTTGGGTTTCCGCCATTCTTCACTATTTTCGTTGCGATACTCTGTTTCTGATATTTGAAGACTTAGAGGTTCAAGATCCATTTTGGATCACCTGAACTCCACATTGATCCTTCAGTTGGATTCAACGATCCGACACAATCCTTCATCCTCACTTCTTCTCCATGTTCTACCCAAAATCCACCTGCATACATATTGTATGCAAAACCTCTAATTCACACACATTTTATCATTCAATTACTCAAACCACACACTTAGACAATTTAGGAATTGAATCTTTGTATATATATATATATAAACAAATGATTACATAATCAGAGTCTCTCTCTGGCTTGATTTTCTAATCAGTGGCCTCTGTTTTCTTAGCTATCATAGGCTTACAATTAAACCTATCTAACTCTCGACCTTACTAACTAACCAAATAACCCCTAACTATGTCTTTTAAGGTTACATTTATACCAAAGGATTATACAACCAATTCATAGTTTAGATCCATAACCTTCTCAACAAAATCCTAAAATATCTTCCCTGTCTCTAGGGATCATTTCTAATCCACAAAATCATGAACTAACTCCTAATCTAAGTTTTACAATTAATTACCAAATCTCTCAACTATCCTGATTCTCTCATGTTCTCCTACATTCAAGAACATTTAGAAAGATGCCTCACTATACTTAATTAAATTCATATTCTAGCTTCTCTCATTAAAATCACTCAAAACCTTAATAATTACATTAATTTAAAACATAGGAAACCAACTTCCTTGAAAACACAACACCCCCTATGTCTGCTAAAATACAATGATATTGTTAAATTGTACGCTCTTGCATCACCAGTATATAGACTTTTTTATTTGATGTTGGATTAAAGGGCCCAACAAAGTCAAGCGCCCATCTTATAAAGGTTCCACCACCAACTGCGGCTGCAATGGCATCTCATCAGCTTGGCCAGGATGGCCCATCCTTTGGAAGTTGTCACAACCCTGAACATATTTCTTCTCATAATGGTGGGCCAGTAACAACCCATTTGAAGGATTTTATGCTCGGTTTTGCAATCTATGAAATGTTCGCCACAAGGCTCGTCATGACATGATTTTAGGATGTCATAGACCTCATCACTCTCAAATACACCTCCAATTTGTAAGCCAGATCAAGTGTGAAAAAGATACCTGCCAATCCATGAAAATCGGGCACTGCATTGGACAATCATCTTCCTTTCCTTGGGCGACAGGTGTGTTGGTAACTTCTCGACTGATAAATAATTCACTACATCCTCATACCAATGCGCTTTAATCGTTATAGTGAACATGCACTATTCTGGTAATTGATCATGTATAGATAATAGAACATTCGTCTTAGGGAACCAAGGTAGGAAGTCCGCAACAAGATTTCATTTTGTTGATCATCCTTTATAGTAATATTGAACTCTTGTAGTAACAACAACCATCAGGTTACTTGCCCTTTAGGGATTGGTTTTTTGGACAAGTACCTGATGTAGAGTTGTCAGTATACAGGAAAACTGGATAACTTATTTATAATGTCTAAACTTATTGATAGCATGTCTAACGACCAAAATATTTTTTTTGGTTACTGTATAATTTAACTTAGCATGGGTAATAATTTTTCTAATATAATAGATATCGTAGGGCTTCATGTCCTTTTCTTTTCCATGTACAACACCTATAGCTCCCAATTCAATCCTTGTAATACTAGTTCAGTTGAAATTGATTTCTTTAGATCTGCGCAGGAAATGTCAAATTCATCAGAGGTCAGTTAAATTCAACATTACCTATTAAGAAATATAAATGTGCAACAATTCTTGAAAAAATTTCAATAAATGTACGGTAGTACCTTGCATATCAAGTGAAACTACATACCTCGATCTATGTGCGGGGTGTGGGTAGTGAAAGACATACCTCTATTATGGTCGGATCTACCTGTATTCGAGCCTTAGAGAAGTAGTGTCCTAGAAGCACACCTTCGGTCATCATCATGTGACACTTTACATTGCTTTAGAATAACTTGGTAGCAATACCTCATTCAAGTACTTTCTCTAGATTTTGTAAACCTTACTCAAAGTCACTTCCATAGGGGGTAAGATTTTCCATATAAATTTTAATTCCTTTTCTAATCGTATTGGAAAAAATGCCCAATATTTGTCTGTGAAATGTGGATGGTGCATTGCATAAAATGAATTGTAAAACTCTGTATGCAAACATACCCCAAGGTTAGGTAAACATAGTTTCATCCTGGTCTTCAGAGGCGACTTGAATTTGATTATAACCATCGAAGCCATCAAGGAAGGAAAATGATTGTTTCCCTGCTAAGGTATCAATACCTTGATATATAAAAGGAATAGGGAAATGGTCCTTCTAGGTGGCTTTGTTTAGTTCCCTATAGTACACACAAATTCACCATTTCACATTTTTCTTAGGAACGACTACCAATGGGGAGACCCACTGGCTATCTGAGATAGGATAAATAAAATTTACATCCAACAACTTTTGTAGTTCTTCTTTCACAATTTCTCTGAGGTGAAGATTCAAATTTATTTGAGGCTATTGAATGGTGCAAGCATCCTTCTCAATGTAAATATGATTGACACATAGCTGAGAATCTATACCTTTAACGTCTAAGTATTCCTAGGAAAAATCTCTTTTGTATTTCCAAACAACCTGGATAAGTCTTTGATGTTGATGACTATTCTACACAGTAATTGGTCACCATTTTTCACCGTCCCTGTTACCCCTTTCCTGCACTTTGGAGGGCTCATTCTGGGACCTGTGAGAAGTGACATAACTTGAAAACACTTGCATTATGTTCCCCTAAGTATGGACTTCATATGCCCTGAAGACATCTCCGACAGAATATCCTTAAAATGTCCCCTTTTTCAATTAGCGCGGATCCACAGTGTATTACCCATGCCAATGGGGGAAATCCTCCAAAGAGGGCATGCCAGTTGGCACTCTGTCTCAGAGTTATACTTGCGCCAACCGAGTTTGGGAAAGATTTTTAACAAACACACGCCCGAAGTTTTTTTCCTTTCGACTCATGAAGCTTTTTAAGGATAATGCCAATCTCATGGATTTCAAGATTCATCGTATCTCCCTTTCCTCTATCCATAATAGCTTTTGAGGATAAACCCAATCCCATGGATGTCCTGATTCATCGTATCTCCCTCTCCTCCATCTATAAAAGCTTGTTCCATTGCCTTTGACAAGCTAGTTCAAGCATAGGGAGAATTATACTTTCGGAAGTTTGAGAGATTGTTGTAAGAGTCTTCTTTGCATTCATAATCAAAGAGAGAGAGGCTTGTTCCCAATCCCAACAAGGTTTGCAAGACATATGTAGCTGATCACCCGTCAGAACTATGGTTGTATTCTTCTTTGTTGATTATCAATAATAGATGACTATCGTTATGGTTCCACTCTTGTTGTTCATTGTAATGATGTTTGAGTTATATCTTTTTTGACCGATATATAATTGCATCTATTGGATTTTATGCTTGTATTGGTGTCGTTCTTTGCATGTGTAGGTGTCCATTCACGGAGATTGTGAGGATCGTGACCGGCTGGAGCAAAGGAAAGGGAGTGTCGACTCTTCTACAACACTAGCGTTGGAATCCAAGTAGTCTCGCATCATTTACCTTTAATTTGTAATTAGGAACTTGCGAGGTAGCATTGTTTGGTTGCTGCTAGACCCATTCTAGGCTAGTGGGGATCGCCTCTGTCCGCAGAGGGGATTTACCTCTCCAACAATTTGGCGACTCCACTGGGGAAGCTATTTGTTGTTTGATTTGTAAACTTTGGACGGAGCCTGAAGTACGGCCAGGTAGCCTTCGAAATGTTATTGCTCTGCATTAGCAAAGTAGATCAACACCACTTCAGTTAATCTCTGGTTTGGTTTATGAACCGAACAACTTGGAGTTTGTCTTGCACTTTGGTTTTCTATTGTTTTGCTTGCTTACATAAGATTTCTGGGATGAATTTTTAGTCTTCTTTTGCTGCCTGGTCTGTCTGGATACTGTTGATCGAGCCTTGGACTGCTTGTTTTTAGTTTTAAGCTAGTAAACTTGATTAGCATGATTTTTTCCCTAACAGTCACGCCAGTGGGTGCATGTTGCACAAAAACAACTCGTGCTAATCCCTTAAAAGCACGAGTTACAGCCTGACAGTCGCGCCAGGACTGTCAACTTTTATAGTTTGCTTGTTTGGAAGCCTTCTGAGCTTGGATTTCTATCTTGTCACATCTTTTTCAACTACTGGAGTGTGTTAGAGCTTTGTTTGATTGGTTTTGACCTTAATCCTTCGGGTTTTTGCCTCTTTCCATCGATTTCACATTCCAACCCTAGGGCATCTAGTGGTTTTGTGCATCGAGCCTTCCGTGGGAGTTTTTGGTTCTTTGATTGTCCAGTCGACTTCTTGGCTACTTTTTGCACTTGTCTAGTGGTTGTCAAAACTTTTTATTGTGTTCTTTGAGCAATTCTACCTCTTTTTCATTTGGATTTCGCTCGGCTTCGTATGGGCTTAGATTACATAGCTCATTGAGGTCTTTGTGATTTTTCTTGGTTTGAAATATTGTCTTGGTGTTTCATGGACTTGATTGTGTTTTCATTGAGTGAAAATTGTTTTTTTTACTCTTTGTTATTATCTCTCAAAATTTGTTTAGTGCATTTTTCCATCGAAAAGAAAACGAACAATCTCTTTTGCATTGCAGTAGTTAATGGAAATTAGAGCTTTTCATTGTTATTAGCGATTAGTGACTGTAAAGAAAAGTTTTGTTTGTTGCCATTAGCTACATTAGAGTCATTATTGATTGTTTTATGATCATTTTGTTTGATTGAAAGATCTCAACTCTCTCGTAGCTAGCATTCATCGAATGAAATGATATATTTTGGCATATAGCTTGCATTTAGGAAATTGTGAGAGATTACATACGGTAGGACATGGAAACTGAAACCTAATCAAAGATCAACCGTAAAATGAACTGAATGAATCTAAAAATGCATTGGAAATTAAAGCATACATCTAGAGGTCTAGGCTAGAGATGTGTTCTGGCGTCATTAAACCTAGTCACTATTGTTTCACATTATGGTTGGGTGATTCCTCCTTTTGTGACTCGATAGTGTTCTAGCACGGATTTGTGCTCCCACGTACCGTCGAGTATATGGGGAGACCCCACTAGGTTATCATCCTTTATCCATAGGAAGCCATGTCTGTCGCCTTACAAGTTGTAACGCACTGAACACAGCATTCGGGAAGATTGACTGTTGTACAGAAAGTCCTTGGTTTTCATATGATTGCCAAGGTGTATATGCAGTTTTACGGATTGTCTGGTAAACCCTTTGCCTAGTTCTCCAGAGTAGTCACTTTTGATCCTTTTTGGACTCCCTAAAAAAAAGGCTCACCTTAGCATTTTTCACTTCGGGCTCACTAAACATTCGAAGGAGACTAGAGTCATCTTTTTGTCCTTTTCGCGACTCTTAAAACATGAAAAGGTCAAGTTCAGTTCCTTTGTCTTAAAATTTATTCGGCCACGATTCACATTTACCTGGTTAGATCTTGTTTGCGTTAGTTTCAGTAGGGTCCTTTCTCGTTAGCCTCCCTAGGATTTTGTGAAGTTTTCATCCTGGCGAAATTACCAATTTCGTCCCCTATTCCAAGTGACCAAGAGTCTCCATCCTTTGCTTCTACCGAGATATCGGTTGCGAGTGATACTCTTCCTATTATTCCAAGTATCCAACCGATTAACTCTCGTGCTCCAGGCAACGAGACTTATGAATTTCATTGGAAGCCTTTTTGGGAATACACTTCCCCTCGTGTCTTGGCCCCACTGTTTTCTTCAAATATGGAGTAAGTATCCCCTACTTCGACTGAAGAATCCGTTGCGACGAGCGGTGAAATTCCCACCGCAACGGAACCTATACCTGTTAGTAGCACCCCTATTACTGGGAGACTACCCCCAGGCTATAAAGCATTAAAGGATGTTATGTCTTCTAGGACTCCCTCCACGAGTTCTATTTGGTCACAACTCGCCTTTCCCACCACGGAGCCTTTTACTCCACAAAGTCGTAGTACGTCTGTTACCTCAATCCCAACCATTCCAACGGTATGTGTAGCTTCTTCGACCCCCGTTTTCAGTGGTCCTTCGGCCTCTATATTCGAAGTCATTGATCCTACGTCAAACGTCCTAGCAGAGGGGCTATACGACCAGTATTTATGACATATTGGTAGGCCTTTGTCGTCTCAACCGACTGTTGAGATTTCGGTCCCGTTATCAATTGATTGGAGCCCCACCTATTATCATGGTGCCCAAGTATCGTCTGTGCAACCCCAAGGGCCACCTAATCAAGACAAACAGTCTTACACAGGGCAACCTGGGAGCCAACAAGGACAACCCTTCCAGGGACAACCTTTGGCCTCTGGTGGTCCGTCTTTCACCTCTTATGCTCAACCTTCTGGTAACCCAAGTCAATCTTCTATTCAACAAGGCCAGCCTGGTATCCAGCAAGGTTATCCTACTGGACAAATTGGTCAATCGTATGTTCACCCAAACCAACCTAATGTCCAGTATGGTCCAACATCTGGACAAGATGGTCAACTGTATGGTCAACCCACCATCCAGTATAGTCAAGCACCTAGGCAAGTCGGCCAGCCTCAAATCCAATCAGGCCAACCAACTGCCCAACCCACTCGGCTATCTGGTCCATCAGGACAACACTCAGTTGTGCAACAACAACTCCACCCCTAGCAAGTACAACCTTTTGGGCAGGTGGGCAAACCTCAATATCAACTAGGTCACCCTTCCGGCCAGATGGCCCAACCTACAGGACATCCTTCCGGCGCTGCTAAACCGGGCACTCAAATGGTTGTTGTCTCACAAGCTCAACCTGGTTTTATGCCCTAGGCTAGACCCCAGGCCCCATCCGGTCTTCAAATACAAGTTGGAATTCAATCTCAACCAATCTATCAAACTCAGCCTATTTCTCAAACTCATTTTGGAGTCCAGCCGCCTTATGGTTACCAGCAACCCCAAAGGCAACCTTCACTTGCCCCATATCAGAATTATCAACAACTGTAGGCAAATCCTTATCAGAATTACCCACAACCGTATGGTGCTCCTGCAGGACAGTTTGGTAATCAATGGAACCTTGGGGGGCAGAACCGAAATCCCTACGGACAAAATCCCTATGGACAAAACCCTATGGGGCCCAGTCCGTCCGAACAAAACCCATGGAGGCAACCACCAGTTGGTTGGAACCCTGGTGCTCCATCCTACCCGTAGCCCCAAATGTCCTTCAATCCTCAATTACCCTTCTTAGCAACCTTAGAATTACTGGATGTCTCCAAACTGACCAATGATCCCATTCTCCATAATCTGTATTGGCCTCCAGTTCCGACGAAGATTCCCGGTGATTGTCCCAAATTCGATGGTAAAGCTAATGAAGATCCTTAAGCTCACATCATGACCTATCACTTGTGGTGTTCATCGAATTCGTCGCCTGATGATTCGATTCGGCTTCGCCTTTTTCAAAGAACTCTCACTGGCTCTGCAGCTAAGTGGTATATTGAGCTCACTCGTGGATCCTTTCAGGATTTTAACTCGTTGGCTATGGCATTTCTAACTCATTTTTGATTGCCCATTCGATATGAAATGGGTACACACCTCCTGACATCCTTAAGACAGACAACGGCTACGCATATCTCTGATCATATCCATAAATGAAGACGGCGTCGATGTATGATCAAGTTTTGGATTCCCGACCAACTTCTTACCGACTGGTTTATGACTTCGTTTGTTCCTCCAATAGCATGGGACATTGCAATAGGGGCATGTGTCACTGAAGAGCAAGCTATCACGCGCGCTCAGTACCTTGACTTGGTTTATTCCCAGTCTGGTACATTGTATGATTATTTGCCTGATGCCCCGAGACCAGGAACGTCTAAAGCCCCGCCGACACCATCTATTGACGGTATTATTGGTTCTGTTAACTCATCCTCGAAGAAGAATTCTGCGAACCCTGGGAAGCAAAAATCAAATGATTTGAATGAACACACTTCTCAGGCTACATCCACTTCGAATATTACTTCCGAGGTCAATGCCGTCCAGTCCACCACGACAGACAAAACCTCGAAAGGAAAGAAGAAAGGAAAAGGGAAGAATAAGCCGGATCAACCTAAATGGGACTCCCCTAAACCTCCACCCGAGGAAGGTGCCAAGCGCAAACCCAAGTATCCTTGTCTCAACTGTGATGACGATCACTATACCAAAGATTGCCCCAGACGGTCCGAAGTTAGTCGTTTGTTGAAAGGCGCTCTTGGGACTCCTGCAGTGCTCAAAGAACCCTTTCCCTTGCAACAAACTAAAATGGTGGCTGACCCCTCTCAACCTCCATCTTCCTTCGGTTCTCAAGTATTTATGGATGGAACGATCCCTGTCCACATCAGTACTCAGACAAAAGAATATCCGTCATCTGCCGAGAAAGAGCCTGAGGTCCCCTCTAGTGCTCCTCCGTCCAGTTCAGGCCCGCTCCACATTGAGAGACCTAGCACTGAGACGCCTATTCGACCCCCTCCAAAAGGAGTACTCCGGAAATCTTCTTAAAACTCGAATGCTCGTGTTGCATAGCACTACAGTATTGTTGAGGACTTAGCTCAGACTCCGTCGGCTATGTCCGCTTTAGAAGTCCTCCAGAGCTGCCCTTCTCAAAGGAAGTCCTTGCTATCGGCTATCGGTGGCATAGACCCGGCCGACTTGGACCTAATTAATTTTGATTTGGAAAACCATAGACCAAGACTGCCTCACCAAATCGCATTCCTCATATAAGTTATTATTAATTCCAAAACGATTCATCGTACAGTCATTGATGAAGGTGCTTCAACTTGCATCATGTCTGTTGCCTGTTGGAAAGCTATTGGTTCTCCGACGCTGAGCCAGTCTCCCACAACCTTGGAAGCTTTTGATGGAAGAGCATCCCGTCCCTATGGTATACTCCAACGTTTGCCCATCTCTTTGGAAGGGAAGACGGTCGAGATGGAAGTTGAAGTTGTTGATGCTAATCTTACCTACAACCTCCTTCTCGGACGTAGCTGGACATACGCAATGCAAGCTGTAGCTTCGTCTTTGTTTTGTATCATCCGTTTCCCTCATCAAGGGAAGATTCTTACAGTAGACCAGCTTTCATTCTTCGCTTCCTCTTCCGAAGGCAACATCCCTTTTGTGGAGCATACCTCCAAATCATATGACAGTCTAGGAGTTAGGCTTTTTAAAAATCCTGCCCTCATGGGTGTTTTTCCGCTCCCACCTCCTAACGTCGCTTCTGTCAATATGATTACTATTCGTTCTGATCCGTGGATCCTCCCTCCCACTGATCAAGTAGAATCTTGGGGCGATGAGATGCCATTGAGTCCCGCCGAGCTCAACTACGTTGAAATCATCGCTGCATCGACTCCCTCTTCTGAACCTGCTCCTTCGAGCAAAGTTCCCAACTCGTTCGCTCCATCCTCATGGCTTGGAGATGAGACTTCTTCGGACCATTTAAAAGAAATATTCCCTTCTGACGAAGCCATTATTGACATGATGTCTCCCAAGGAACCTCCTTGGCATGATTATCACCATCGTTCCTCGTTTCTCCCTGCCCATCAGAATATGCTTACTTGTCTCGAACGGTTTGCTCCTTGTCTCCCATTTCGAACCCTTCAAACACCTATCCAAGTTTATCAAGTGTCCTTTGAAGGAAATATGGGGAACATCACGCAAACCTAGCCTATCGACATCTCTGCAAAACCAGGGATTGTCGAACATCTTCACATTGGAGTTACTTGTACTCTGGAGGAGATTCGACTCTATACCAATCTTTTTCGTGAATTTAGTGACGTCTTTGCATGGTCCTATGAAGAAATTCCTGGCATTGATCCTAGCATAGTGGTGCATGAGATACTCACGTATCCAGGTGCGAAGCCTATTCGTCAACGTTTACGCCCCGTACACCCCCGCAAGGCTGCAGCTATTAAGGCGGAAGTGGAAAAGCTTCTAAAGCTGGTTTTATTTACCCTATCCCACTCACAGATTGGGTCTCTAACATCGTGCCTGTGAATAAAAAACAGGGTACCATCCATGTTTATGTCGATTATCGTGATATTAATCAGGCCTGTCCTAAAGATAATTTCCCCACACCATTCATTGATCAAATTATTGACGAGTGTGCCGGAAGAGAAATGTACTCCTTTATGGACGGTTTTTCTGGGTATAACCAGATAAATATTTCCCCCACTGATCAACACAAGACCGCTTTTATCTGTCCATGGGGCACTTTTGCTTATAAGAAGCTCCCTTCCGGTCTCAAAAATGCAGGTGCTACCTTCCAACGTGCAATGTCTTACGCTTTTCATGATATTCGCCACATTGTACAACCATACCTGGATGATCTACCAGCTCATTCAGCCAAACGCCAGGACTACCCTACTCACCTTCGTGATATCTTTCTTCGCTGTCGACACTACCATATGAGACTCAATCCTCACAAATGTGTCTTTTGCGTTGAATCTAGCCGACTTCTCGGGTTTATCATCTCCCGAGAGGGCATCTGTTTGGATCCCCTTAAAGTCGAGGCTATTTTGAATCTCCCTCCCCCTACTTCTTTACAGCAATTGCAAAGCTTGCAGGGTAAAGCAAACTTTCTAAGACGATTCATTCCAAACTATGCCGAAGTGGCTAAAGGTTTTACACAGTTGCGAAAACGAGACGTTCCTTTTCATTGGGATGCTCTTGCTCAAAAGTCTTTCGAGCATCTCAAGAATCTCTTGGTTTCCGCTCCATTGTTGTGTCCTCCAAACTATCATCGCGACTATACTCTGTATTTGGCTGCCGCCGACACCACTATCAGCATGGTTCTCGTTCAAAGTGACGATGATGACACTGAGCATGTTATATATTATCTCAGCTGCAACCTTTTAGACATGGAAACTGGATATGCTTATGTCGATAAGTTGGCTTTGGCCATCGTTTGTGCCGTCCAAGGCTTCCGTCACTACATTCTGCTGTGCACCACCACCATGGTTTTTGATTGCAACCCCATGACCTACATTTTGTCACGCTAGTTGGTGGGGGGCAAGTACTCAAAGTGGATTGTCATCCTCCAAGAGTTCGACTTGGAATTTACCACTGCCAAGTCCAAGAAATCCCTTGTATTCGCTGAGTTACTTTTCTCTTTGCCATCTTCTTCCACACCCTCTCACTCAGAGGATCATATTCCGGATGAGACCTTGTTTCTCATTAGCACCCTCGATCCCTGGTACGGGGATATCATCGTATATCTGCAAACGACCTCCTTTCGCCCCGCCCTGTCCAAAGACGCTCGACGAAGGATCTGTCATCAGTCTCAACCATACCGTATCATTTGGGATATACTATATCGCGTCGGCGCCGACTCTGTTCTTCGCCAATGTCTAACTCTCGAGGAAGCTGAACGTGTTTTGAATGACTGCCACTCTGGCGCCTGTGGTGGTCACATGTTCGGATATGCCACTGCTCAAAAAATCCTCTGTGCTGGCTACTTTTGGCCCTCTATCTTTAAGGATTGCATTCTTGCCGTCCGCTCTTGTCATGAGTGCCAGATATACCAGCGGAAGAGGCATGTGCCTCCCACTCCATTGCACCCTGTTGTCACCGTCGGCCCTTTTGCAAAATGGGCCATTGATTATACGACCTGTAACCCTCGCTCGGCCGGGGGGCATGGGTATATTATCGTTGCCATCGACTACTTCACTAAATGGGCTGAGGCGATGCCCATATTAACTGAAGATGGTCACACAGCGGCGCAATTCTTGTTCAACCATGTTATCTCGCGATTCGGCGTCCCTCAAGCCATCATCACTGATCACGGGAAGCATTTCCGTAATCATATGATGACAGAACTAACAACCCAGCTAGGCTTACGACACTATAGTTCGACTCCATACTATCCTCAGGCCAATGGCCAACTTGAAGCTATCAACAAGATTTTGGTTACAATGCTTCAGCATACCATTGGCATGCATAAGTCTAATTAGCACTTGATGTTGTTCCCTACCTTGTGGGCTTACCGAACCTCTGTGAAGGATGCCACCGGTTTCACTCCATTTCAACTAGTTTATGGACTGGAGGTTACCCTTCCAATCGAGTGTGAAATCCCTTCATTAAAATTGGCTGTTGAACTACTTCCCAACACTACTCCGGTAGAAGAATGCCTTCTTTACCTGGAATGGCTAGATGAGACCCGTCGCCTAGCCTCTCTGGCCATTGAAGCACAAAAGAAGAGAGTGAAAACTCACTTTGATCAGACTGTCCATCCACGTTCTTTCGTTGAGGGAGATTTAGTCCTGCTATACGATCAGGCAAACGATAAACTGGGGGCAGGAAAACTCGAGCCTATGTGGCTAGGTCCTTATATTGTCAAGAAAGTTTTGCAAAAAGGGGCCTATGAGCTAATTGACTATGAAGGGAATCCTCTCGAGAAGCCCCGAAACGGGTTGTACTTGAAAAATTACTATGCGTGATGTTTATACACTTTGTTTTGTACATACATGTATTTTAGCAGGTGTGTTGTGTGTGCGTGACTGCTGCTTATTGTGTCTTCTGCTTCTTGTGCAGATGTCTAATACACCTTATGTTGGTTTCGTTGATGGTGCCTGCCGCAGTACTCGCAACTTGTCCTCTGCGGGGTGGGTGATCTATGATCCTCATGGCGAGTTGATAGATCTTCAAGGTGTGTGTTTGGGATGTACCACTAACAATGTCGCCGAATATTGTGTTGTAATTGAACTACTTGCTGAAGAAATTAATCTCGGCATTCGTGCATTGGTAGTGAACCTAGACTCTCAACTTGTCATCCACCAGCTCAGC
This sequence comes from Pinus tabuliformis, assembly GCA_031772625.1. Taxonomy (NCBI): domain Eukaryota; kingdom Viridiplantae; phylum Streptophyta; class Pinopsida; order Pinales; family Pinaceae; genus Pinus; species Pinus tabuliformis. Next base: position 623,715,527 of record CM062813.1, read on the forward strand.
GGACAATATTCCGTCAGAGACCATTGCATTCTAAGGTTGTATTTACGTGTGAGATTGTTAGAAAAGAACATTGATTTCATTACATATCAGCATATTCCAAGACAATTGAACACATTAACTGATGCATTGGCTAATCATGTATTAGATAGACATTTGCATAATAGATAAAACATCATACAAGAAAGCATATAAAGCACAATAATAAAACCATAGAAATAGGCATATATATATATATGTGTGTGTGTGTGTGTCGCAATGTTGCACCACATGCATCATATAGTTCAAAAAATAATACATGTTCATCTCAAATACATCTGGAGACGACATGTCTCTCAAAAAATATGCATGAAAAAGAAACCTAGGAGTCTATTCCCGGTGGTGCTCATGATAGCACAACCCCGCGTGCACCAAGCGTCTCAACAGACAATGGACACGATTAGGCACCCCCACTGTGTGCCTTGGTATGCTAGTGGCATATCTCCCAGTCTAGCATAATCAGGAATCCCTCGGGCGAGTCCCTCGAGATTCTGAATCAGTTCCTCCCCCTTGGCACCTTCTTCCTGAGGGTCGGCAGCAGGGTGGTTCCTCCGAGCGATGGGAGACATGCCAACTGGTCGCTCTATGCCAACATCTACATATATATACAATTGTTGTTAGGACAAACATGTATTAACAAAAAAAACATATAAAACATCAAAAACAAAAAGAGATCTTACCCAGCTCCTCGTCCCACTCCTCTCCCTTGGGGAGTGGGAGATCTGGGTCTCCGGTGAAGTCAGTCCGTGCATATGGCCAATCCTCCACCAAAATCAGCTGACGACGGAGCCATATAAAGAACTCGGGCCTCTAGGACATCTGCTGGCCCCCTCCTCCCCTAGGCATTAGTGCTGCCCAGCAAGCCATCCTAGGCTCTCGTGGCAAAGGATCAGCCACTATAGCTCCCTGTCCCTCAAAAATTGGTAATCGTTCCAAGAAAAATGATACCATGATTGAGCCATACCCGAACTACTTTACCCCTCCTCGCTTGCACTTTGTAAGCTACCTCTTGATGTTGGTGGTCACTGCCGTGGCCCAGTCAAAGATGGTAGGATTTAGGCATTATGTGGCTAACAGAATATGGTTTTTGCTCGCCTCATGGGGCACCTGCACCCCTGCAGCTCGAGTAATGGTGAACAGTATCACCCTAAGAATCAAGTCCGGAATGGTGGGAATATCCACCTTTGCACTGTTCCTTCCAAATTGTGCCCCTGGGTACACTCGGTCTCGAACTTCAGTCATCTCCTCCCCGGAAGGTCTACTCCCAGTCAAAATGGGCCTCACCCCTCTACGTGACAACCCCGTGATGAAGTAGACATCGGACACATCAAGCTCCAGCACTTGGTCCCGTAAACGAAACACTTGGTCATCAACATCCCACAGATCAATTATGAATTGCAGTAGCTCGGGCTGAGCGCGCAAGTAAGGCATAAGAAAGAATTTCTTAAGCCTGCAATCCCTTAGGGAATTCATACACCCTTCATCCTCAAGTGCCAAAGCGTCTATGGCATCATGTTCTCATTCCTTCCATTCTACTACCATTTTTCCTGCTTTCCTGCACCCACAAGAACACATAAATCACAATTAGATCATTGGTAAGCTTGCAATCCAGTTAGATTCAAAATGCATTGGGAAATTTTAAGCGGAAAATTGAGTTTAGCGGTTGGCGCGACTATTTCTAAAACAATCGCGCCAATGGCACGACCCTTTCGGAAAAATTGCCCCATTAGCGCGGGTCCGTGCCGAATACCCATGCTAATGGGCGAAGGCCTAAATTTTGTAATACCCCCTTGCAGAGGCCAATCAGGAAGAAAAAGCATAAAAAAATGTATGGAAATGGAGCCAAGGGAAGCACCTCTTACCTGGAACCGACGAAATCCCGAATGGTTGCACGGATTGGCCATAATCACCATTTGAAGTTCACTCCCCAAATAGACCACTGCTACTCTTCAGAGAGGTAAAAAGTAAAAGTAATTCTATTTTTACAATTTTCACCATATTTATAACTTTTTGACTTATACTCAGGTTTGAAAAGTTACTTTTTGAATATTTTAATATATCTTTGGTCGAAAATGGATTTTACACTTGCTTTTTGTGCAGCGACAGGTCTTTTATGCAACTTCGATGGTGAAACGAGTTGTATTTTATACTTTTTCGGACTCGGTAAATACACGAAAAAGTCACTGTGGAGTCATCTTTCAGCTCTTTTCTGACTCACTAAACATGAAAAGATCGTCGAGTTATCCCTCTTGACTCGTTAAACGTAAATAAGAGGCGGTCGTCTTTAAACTCTTTTCCGATCGTGTAAAAACGAAAAGATCGTCGGACCCTTGTCGTTTCAGGTTCGTTAATAGTTATGAAGCGACGTGGCTTCGATCATTTTTTTACTTTTTCAGGTCAAAATCACTACTCATGAAAAGTACTCCTCGATCGTAATGGTTGGGCAGTTCTTTCGAGCATTTTTTTATACTTTTTCGGGCTCGAGAGACACAACTTTACGAAAAAGGACACACTTGGAGTCTTCTTTTCTGTTGTCTTTTCAAACTCTCTAAACATGAAAAGACGTTGAGTTCTTCCTCTGTTAGACTCGTTAAAACTTGATGACATTGGAGTCCGTCGAGATGACATTACAAGCACATGCTATCCCCGTCAAGCTTGTTAATAAAAATAACTGGGGTACTCGCGAGAAATGGTGGGGGAAAATGGAACCATAATTATTGTCATGTCGGCAGTATGTCGCTCTTGAACATGGCACTTATCTGCTTTCGTGTTTGGGTGGGGACATCTCATCCCGTTTTTCACTTGCCTCCATGGATTTGGGTGGTCCTGTTTGACCTCTCATTTGCTCATTGCCTCGTCACCATGACCTTTGGTCCATTGATGTCAAATACTGCCAAGTCCAATGTCGTGCCGTCGATATGTTCAAGAGAAGTTGACCTCTGCAGAATCACAACCTCCCTTTGATAGCTCACATAATTCTGATCCACCACAACATTCTTCCTCTGTCTCGTGTCGATGATGTGGGAAACACTATGGCCCACCTTCGATCACGGTCATTTCCTGTCGACTTCAGCTCATTTTCCAGGAAACTGATCTAGAGACTCCCTTCTGGTGCCTTGGAGCCTGCATGCCTCAATGGCAGGCTCTTCATGTTCGAAGTGAGGTTTTCATCATTGGCCTCCGATCGAATGATTCTACGGGTGTTCGACGCTAGCTCACTGATTCACACACCGTAGATTGTACCTATAGTACCTTGAGGGCCATTGTCATTATTGGTGGTACCTCTTGCGTTTGTTAATAGTTTTCATTATTGACTGGTAATCAGACGATGTTAATGCATGTTCGACTTCAACTCATGTATTCACATGGTTGAACTTGTACTTTTGTTCGGGTCGAGATGGAGTGCAAGACCCTGGATTTTGTCTGTTGGAATCCAGGCTGCGATTTTGTGGATTATTGTGATTATTGCATGACTCATTCACTGGATGGCTGCGACCATGCCTGAGTCTATTCATCGATCCTCACCGGATGGCTGCGCCCATACCTTGGATCTAGATTATTATGTACTCTGTTATGGATGGCTGCGCCCATACCACATATATCATGTACTTGAGATATCAGTTGTACCTCTCTATGCAGATTCTCCGACGGCGGCATTTTCAGTTGCATGTGTTCTTGTAAAGCATTTCACCCCTCTCTCTCTCGGGCCTCATGCTTTAGGGGGCATCTATTACACAGTAATTTGTCACCATTTGTCACCGTCCCTGTTACCCCTTTCCTGCACTTTGGAGGACTCATTCCGGGACCTGTGAGAAGTGACATAACTTGAAAACACTTGCATTATGTTCCCCTAAGTATGGACTTCATATGCCCTGAAGACATCTCCTGTAGAATATCCTTAAAAAGTCCCATTTTTCCATTAGCGCGGATCCACAGTGTATTACCCGCGCCAATGGGGGAAATCCCCCAAAGAGGGCGTGCCAGTCGGCACTCTGTCTCAGAGTTATACCCGCGCCAACCGAGTTTGGGAAAGCTTTTTAACAAACGCATGCCCGAAGGTTTTTTCCTTTCGACTCATGAAGCTTTTTAAGGATAATGCCAATCTCATGGATGTCGAGATTCATCGTATCTCCCTTTCCTCTATCCATAGTAGCTTTTGAGGATAAACCCAATCCCATGGATGTCCTGATTCATCGTATCTCCCTCTCCTCCATCTATAAAATCTTGTTCCATTGCCTTTGAAAAGCTAGTTCAAGCATAGGGAGAATTATACTTTCAGAAGTCTAAGAGATTGCTATAAGAGTCTTCTTTGCATTAATAATCAAAGAGAGAGAGGCTTGTTCCCAATCCCAACAAGCTTTGCAAGACATATGTAGCTGATCACCCAGCCAAAGGAGGATTTGACGTCTCAACTATGGTTGTATTCTTCTTTGTTGATTATCAATAATAGATGACTATCATTATGGTTCCACTCTTGTTGTTCATTGTAATGATGTTTGAGTTATATCTTTTATGACCGATATATAATTGCATCTATTGGATTTTATGCTTGTATTGGTGTCATTCTTTGCATGTGCAGGTGTCCATTCACAGAGATCGTGAGGATCGTGACCAGCCGGAGCAAAGGAACGGGAGTGCCGACTCTTCTACAACACTAGCGTTGGAATCCAAGTAGGCTCTCATCATTTACCTTTAATTTCTAATTAGGAACCTGCTTGGTAGCATTGTTTGATTGTTGCTAGACCCATTCTGGGCTAGTGGAGATCACCTCTGTCCACAGAGGGGATTTACCTCTCCAAAAACTATCCAAGTTACCATTAATGTGAAGCATTGTAGCTGGTTCTATCTCAATTGGTCTGTTGTTATAAACAAGATTCATAGGTATATGTTGATCATCTATGTCCCTCAAGGGATCTCCCTGTGCTTCATTGTCGAGGATGGACTTTAACACATGGCATGTCAAATTATTCATGGAAACTTCTCTATTAATGAAGTTGTTAATCACATCATCTTCCATTTGATTCTTAAATTCAAGAGCTTCTTCTAGTGTGAGAGGAAAGCATATTTTTTCTTCGACATATCTATGTGGGTGTAACTGAGTATTTACGATAGGTAGACTTGGTTTAGCCGGGGGATAAAAAACAAGATTGTTCATAACATTTCCTTGAGTGATAGTCATGCTACCTGCATGACATTCTATATAAGAATATGTTGTTTCTAACCAAGGTTGACCCAGTATCAAAGGATGTCCATCTAGCCTACTTCTTGGGTTGATGACTCGAAAGTCCACCAGATATTCCCAGGAGTCAACAAATATAATCACATCTTATAAGGTTCCTTCAGGCCTAACTATTGATCTATTGGAAAGTTCTAATAAGGTAGAGGTGGCTTCCAAAGCTGTAATACCTAGAACCTTGCATCTTTCAGCAGTCAAAATATTAGTGGATGCCCCAAGATCTATTAGTGTACTCAATTGGTGCTTGTTTATCCAAAATATTAGTGGATGCCCCAAGATCTATCACTGTATTCAATTGGTGCTTGTTTATCCTACCACAAGTATTGTTGGTGGATTTTTTAATTTCCTCCCAGGCTTCTTCCCACATAATCGCTTAATTGTCTTTGCATAAGTCATGATGTGTTGTATGGCCTGGCGGATTGGAGTCTTTATACACAAAATTTTCAATTCTCCTAAAATAACAAAATATAGATTCAACTACTTGAGGGTCCAGAGTAGAGCCCTTTCCAGATATTTCTTGGGTTCCTACTAACGCCTGAGATTCAGCTCTCTGAATGATTTCATATATAAAGTTTGGTATCTATAGGGTTTCTAATCCCTGGGGTTTTGTGGTTTTTGGTACTGATTTCTGACATATTGGTATATTTCTTCTTCTAGTCATTCATACCTAGAAAGCCTCTGCATATCTGCTGAGAGGGAGCACTAGGAACAATCCTTTTTCTTTCTTTGTAGGTAGGTTCTTAGCTCCCATTTTCAATACCCAATTCTCTTCATAAATACAAATTAACTATTACCTTGACAATCTCCCCAGCAACGGTGCCAAAGTTTTGGTGCACTAAGATGAATTTATAGATCAATATTAATCATAGATTAATATGTCAATATGGGATTTGTCTTTCTATTTGAAGGTTGTGAGCACTATCTGTGCAATAAAAATTAGAGATTGGGATGCAAGAAATTAATCCTAAATCCTAACTAGTCGTTGTAGAAAAAAAAAATTGCTCAAAAACTCATTGACTCTAGAAATTAAAATGCAAAACAAAGATTTAATCTACGATTCAAAATTGAAAATGTGAATCAATTTCAAACTACTTTAGACAAAGATCCCAATCTAATATTCTAAATGCCAAAAGAAAATAAAATTGAATAATAAAATCCACACGTATTAAAGGAAATTACTTAAATCATGCTAATAGCAAGGAGCATCAAAAGCTAGAAGTAATTGCAGAAAGCATATACAAAGAGAAAACACCAATCGAATAAAATACTTACTTCACTGTGAATTATAAAAACAATATTAACCGAGATATAAAACTTTATTTATCTCATCCTGTAGAAGGAAGAACAATATAAACCTTTAATAGTAAAGAATAATTAACATAATAAAAATGAGAAGTAGATCTTCTAGCGACCAGGGCCAAGGCCTCTAGAAGGAACTGCTATAGAAGCTCAGTACATGGATTTAATGTGAAACTTCAAGTTTTTCATTAACTCTCAAAAGGAAATTACAAAATCACTACAACCCTTCAGGAAAAATCTGCATTCATGGTCTTGCTAGAAATTAACGATGATTTTAGAAGTTTTTTTTTTCTTTTTCCATCTATTAGCATTATATATACTCTATCAAATGCTAGAAAATTCAGATCTTATCTTGAGGATTGGAATATCGTCAGGATTTCTTAGCTGAATAATAAGATTTTTCACATCAATTTCATGTTTTTCCTCCTATCTTTAGCTTGGCCCGCACAACTGGAATAAAGGAATATTCCTTTCCTCATGTTGCTATCTTATGCAAAGGAATAATAGTTGTCCAATCTAGTCATCCTCTACATAAAAAAGTGAAAAATTAGGCTTTTAATGCTAAAAGAATGTAACTTGTTCAACACTACTCTTTACTCATTTTTCATGGTCTTTCTTTGATAGTATGTTCAAGATGAAAGAAAATATGTGAAAACCATATGATTAATCAAGTAATTGAGGAGGAAAATCATACCTTTTCCATGACCCAATAATATCTTTGGAGTCAGTAGGACATCCAAGGTAGGTGTAAGAATGTTCTAGCTAGTGTTATGAATGATGAATATATGGTGTAGTGATCAATGAGTTTCAACCACAGGTGACTAGGGACTGTCAATAGCTATAAGACATGAAAATATGGATGGAAAGCTTTTCCCTAGAAAATATCTGTAGACATGCCAAAAGAATGTAACGATGTTTTGGGATTTATATACATGGAGATACATGCCCCATGAAAATGGTCACCTGCATGCTGATGGAGGTAAGGTTTTCTATGTGGAGGGAAGAGGCCCCATTGGTGTGTCTCAGTGTGGGGTTGATGAGGAACATGATGTGAAACATGTGAGCTATGTCATTTTGAGGAATGATAAGTCAAATGTAGAATGAGAGAGTGAAGTTGACCTTATCAATCCCAAATAAATGACGCAACGTAGGAGTAGGGTTGCTAAGAAATAAGTAAATAAAATAAGAGTGAGGTTGATCTTCAAGAAATCCAAGTGAAATGGCTCCCTAGCTTGAATAGATGGTCATCAATCAAAACATTGTGTGGGGGTCTACAACTTGGGGTGATCCATAATTGGGAAGGTTTTATCGACCGACGTGGACGTTTACAATGTGTAAGGGAAGGTGATGGTAAACATGGTCAAGATGATGGACCCTATGGTGCATTTCAAATAAATGATGTTAGTTTATGTAAATATTTGTAGGAAGCCTATCATGTTGGGTGGAGAATGATACCTTCAGTATCGATAACCATTGGGTAACTGATTCTGATGGGAAGCTACTAGTGAACTTGCAACTTCCTCAACCAATACCTGAGGTGAAAAAATCTTGATGAAAACATTTATAGTCTTAAATATGATAAAAAGTATGAATTGAAGAACAAGGGAAGGTGTTCCTGCAGGGGTACTCAGAGCGTGAGATGGGCTCGAAAATAAGTTTGAGGTCGAAATGGGATGGTGGGTAGTAAGATGAAGATGATGTGTTCCTAATCATTATGTCTCTGATGAGTTTTAGAACAGAGGCCCTCATCTCCTGTACTCGCTTATAGAAGATGACAAAAAGGTGATATATAGGGTAAGATTCATGTATCAATATGGTGCTCCATGATGGTGAGACTAATTGTTGGCATCTCAGAGTAAGGTCATGCGAAGATATCCCTATATTATTGAAATAAGGATTTGTATAAGGTCACCTCTTCTAAGGAGCATGTTTCCCCAACATGATCTCTTCGGTAATGCCAGGATTTCTTGAAATATCAAACTTAATGGTAGGTGAGATATTTGACATGTTCCCTTAATTGAATGAAGTTGGTGCTTAGATGGGATTTCTAAAGAAAACTAACTATCCGGGTGGCAGAAAATCCTTCAACTCTATTGTGCGAATATCATGGTTGGGTGCATTAATAGGTAAAAATGAATTTTTAGGCATTAAGAAAGAGTGACAATGCATTGCATCCAAAATAAACTCAGGATCCATCATGGTCTCAATAATATCTTCATATTAGTGAAAAATATTATCTATTATTGAATTGGGTTGCGTGGGGTGGTGAGGGTGGAGTTAGGGCTTAGTTGTGCTAGAAGACAAGAAATAAAATTATTTGGTGATTGATTCCATATAACTGAGTGAAGTAGGATGGGTAGTCAGTGGTGGTACCATCATTATGAAGGGTTTATCCATATTGACACCAAAAAATGATGAGCAGACAAAATGAATCAGGGTTCCTATGGAAGAGGAAATGAATCACATGTGATGTTCCATGTCATCAGCATTAGGTGGTGGTAGGATCTCTATAATGGTGGATTGATAGTAAGGTGGAGTAGTCTCTCACAATAACATCAACATCCTAGGAGGAAATGTATATTCTTCAATGAGAGGTTCATGTTGAGGGATACAGTGAAGTTTGGGGTGCCAAATTCTAAGCTATCCAAATGTTTGTAATAGAGAAGATGTCTTCGAACTATGAGAGTGGCTAGTACAAACATTATAAGGACTACTGCTAAAATGATAAATGGTGTGGGTGTTAGCATTTCCCATAGTAAGATGGTGGTATCAAGTTGGTCTCATGAGATGGGGTACTCCTGGGTGTCGGCTGCCTTTGGATATTACTATCACCATGTTATGTGCCCCTAACATTAGTTTACCTCAATGGTTCTCTTGCTACTCAAAAATGTGTAAGGTATTAACAATTTCACGTATGATGTGGTTCGCATCAAACATGACAGTGATCGCATCAGTGTTGAGCTTGATTTCAGTGAGTAGGTCAAGGAAGATGAACCAACAAGTGAAATACATCTCTGATTTTTTTTAACTCCCAACGTTAATTGACTAGATGGTTGGGTCTATGATGTAGGGTTCATGTGGCATTGGGTGCCTAAATGAACCATATGTGGTGCTTCTTTCTCGAACATTCAAAAGACGCTTCTATATCTGTCATCCCATACTAACATGGAATTAACCTAAGATGGTGTATCTATTTGTGTTGGAAATAATGACTAGGTTCGGTCTTGATATAATGTATTTGAGTCATCATGAAATGTACTTTTCAAAAGAATAAAGAATATTATTTTTATTATTGTAACAATGACTTATTATAAGCATGAGTTTCATGCTTGGGTCATCATTATATTAGTCAAATTCCCCATTTGGACTCGTATGATTAATATTGTGTTTATTATGTCATTGTACATTCAAAGAGACCCTTCTTGGGCTTTTGAATCATGTAAAAAGGTTAGTTATTTATTCAAATATAATTTATGTATGCTCCAAATCAAGTCAGCCTAGAACATATCAAGTCTGCGTAAGGACCCTAATTCGACTCGTAAGAAACCTATAAATACAATCTAGTCAAAGTAATTTGGAGTATCACATTTCAAGATCCTTTGATATTTCAAGAGTAGCTCGGAAAGTGCGAAGTCCTTTGTCATGAAGCAAAAGGATGTGTGAGTCTGGGGAATTCTAAGGAGAACAATAAAATCAAACTTTTTTTGCCTCTCTCTCTCTCTATTTCATGCCCTAGTTTGGGAGACTGAATTCTTCCAAGTTATGTTGTTTCTAGAAGCTTCATGTTGCCAAAGGATGTTGCCTAGTCAAAGTTGGTGGAAGGGGTCAAATGTTTGGGAGGCTGACTTGGTGTGGAGGGAAGGTCTTGTCTTTTTCTATGGTGAAGAGTCTCAAATAATAAAATTGAAATGAAGAACTATCTTGACTAGATTTTCCCCTCGAGGGGGGTTCTTCCTTGGAATAATGCCTATATCTTATGTCTCTTGTTTTGTAATATTCATACACAAATAATATGGTAATTTCTTGATGAAAGATAAGATAATAAATAAGCAAAATAATCCAACACACTCACAAGTAATTATCAAGAAAGGAGAATCAAACATTAATATAAATACTTTAGTTTTCCAATATGGTATCAGAGATAAGGTTAGGAAGAGTCAAATATCATTTTGTTGGCATGAATTATCCCTCTATGTTGAACTACATAAGAAGGTAAAAAGTCAATGATTCTTGGTTTCTCTTACATGTTTTCTTACTGATGACAATGCATGGATCATTAATAGTGGAGCATCGAGGGGCATGGTGGGAGAATGTAAACAACTTCATACACTATCAAAGGAGCCATCTTCTCATTTAATTGAATTAGGTGAAAACAAAATCTATGTGGTTAGAGGCCTGGGATCAACATCATTGAATTTGGATAATGGATCAAAGCTACATCTCAACAACATTTCATATGTTCCGGGTTTGAAAAATAATTTTCTTTATATTTATTGTTTATAACATAAAGGGGAAATAATTTATTTCATTGATGGAAAAGTATTGGTTTGGGGAAAAGACTCTAGAATTGATAATTCTAGGGTTCATTACACCACCTCCTCAAGCTTTGGTTCATATGGAAATAAGTCTCATTGACCTATGGCATAGGTGGTATGGTCATCCACATTATAATGTCATCCCTACTCCTAGTCAACTGCTTCATGGTATTCTTAATATGAATTTGGATGATGAAGGTGTTTGCAAAGGGATGCTCTTTGGGAAAACAGACAATAAATCCATTTCACAATAGTGAAACTAGGTTTAAAGAGATATTATACCTTATCCATTCCGATTTTTGTGGGCCTATGTTTGAAAATATAGTTGGAGGTCGTCTCTACTATGTGACATTTATTGATGACCATTCTAGAAATACATGGCTCAACCTTCTCAAAAAAAAATATAAAGTATTTGATAAGTTCAGGATGATTAGGGCTGAAGTGGAAACCTTAAGTGAAAGAAATATAAAAAATCTAAGGTTTGATAATGGTGGATAATACACTTCTAAGGAATTGATTGCATATTGTAAGGAAGAAGGTATTAGGAGGGAGCTCATTGTTCCCTATTATCCTGAACAAAATGGATTAGCTGAAAGGAAGAATAGGTCAATTAAAGAAGTCATTTGAACTATGGTCCATGATCAAGATCTACCAAATTTCTTATCGGGTGAAACAACAATGGCAATAATCGTTGGATATAGTCTCTCTTCTAAAGCATATAGGATCTACATCAAGGAAGGAAGATATATTGAAGTAAGAATGGATTTCATATCTGATGAGAGTCAAGCATACAAGAATTCAAAGGATATTCCTATTGATTTTAATGATGAAGAAGTTACCATATTTGAGAAGAACAAGTTCATCATGAAAAATCTACTACATATCTTGAAGAAGAAGGACCAAGTGATCCTATTCAATTGGGGGGTCATCCCAACCACAAGGAAGAGACAAAATTGGTTCAAAGCTATATTGGAAGATGTTGAGGGACATGAAGTTGCAAAAGGAACCCTCAGCCAAAGAAAGAGACCAAAAATGTATTTTGGTTATGCTACAAGTCATTCCTAGACCTAGTGACACATCAATTGTCACATCTAAATGGATTTATAAGATCAAACATGTAGTTGATGGAAGTATAGAGAAGAATAAAAAAAGATTTTTTGCAAGGGGTTTCTCTCAAAATAAAAGTATTTATTATGAAGAAACCTTTGCACCTACAACAAGGTGCACTACCATTTGATTGTTTGTTTCATTGGCTGCCACAATAGGGTGGAATGTCCATTAAACAGATGTGAAGAATGCATTTATGAATGGGACCATTGAAAAGGAAATGTACATCAAAGAACTTGAAGGCTTTGAAGTCAATAGTAGGGACTCTCATGTTTGTAGACTTAAGAAGGCACCATATGGCATGAAGCAAGCACCTAGGGCATGGTATGTAAGGATGGATGAATATATAATTAGAATTGGGTTCGTGAGGATTTTTGTTGATCCGAATCTCTCCATCAAGGTTGTTAATGATGAGCCCATCATTATTATGCTATATGTGGATGATCTATTCATCATAGGTGTGGAGCAAAGAATTCAAGAATGTAAGAAGATGTTTGCAGCTAAATATGAAATAAAGAATCAAGGACTGATGTGCTATTACCTAGGTCTAGAATTATGGAAAAGACTTAGGGAGAAATATTTGGGACAAGGAAAGTACATCATCAAGTTATTGCAGAAATTTGGGATGATGGATTCCAAGCTGATGACCAGGGAAAATTTTAGGGGCTAATATTCACAAGTTGGCTAATTTTCCCTTTTTTCCAAAAAAAGGATTCACTAATTTCCATTTTTTCTAAAACCGATTTGGCCACATTTTGTAGTATACTATTATTTTACCTTGAAAATCACCAAATTTTATATATACTAATATAAAATCACTAGAAATCTAAATAATTTTAGAAAAATATTGCGAAACATTTTGCAATTTGCATACTAGGGACTAGTAATATTCCCCAATGTTACTAAAATTTCAGATAAAGTTCCATCCTTAAAATTTTCCTTTCAGATGACTACTACTATGATCACGAATCCCAAGAGGTTGAGGGACTCTGACTCTATCCTCATGGATCGTACCTCCTATCGTTAGTTGGTGGATTCCCTAATGTATCTCGTAAATACTAGGACATATATATGTTTTAGAGTAAACATTCTTAGTCAGCTTCAGCTGGATCCCCGCCATGTTCATTGTATAAATACTAAAAATATACTGAGGTATCTTAACGAAACTATATATCACTGCCTAAATTATGATAATAAGGAAGTCAAGCTAATTGGATTCATAGACTTTGATTGTGTGGCAATCAGACCGATGGAAGGAGCATTACCGAGGATTTTTTCTCTCGGAAGTGTTATGATCTCTTGGATGAGTACGAAGCAAGATCTCATTGCATTGAGTAGTGATGGGGAAGAATATATGGTTTCATGTGACATTGGAAAGGATATTGTTCGATTAAGGAAGCTTCTAAGAGATTTGTTCAAGATGTGTCTGGGTCCTATGGTAACTAATTGTTAAAATCAAAGTTGTACCAAGATGTATGGAGGTCTTGTTTTTCTTTCGAGGATGAAACAAATCAACGATATTTCACATTTTATTAGGAACCTAGTGCAGGATGGGATAGTGAAGTTGGAGTATGTTATGAACAAGCAGTAGACATACTAACAAAATCTCTTTTGTATAAGAAGTGTGAGTACCTGAGAAACCTATTGGGTTTGGTAAACATTGCTGATTGTATTGATTATAAGGAAATGAAATATATTTGTTGAGGCTTTGTGAGTGAAGCATTTCCTAGAATGACATCTGGATGACACTTTATGTTGATGTCTAGGTGCCAAAGTAGGGAAGGGTGGCATGGGCCATAAAGCTCTGACCATGGATATGCACCTAGGTCCCTAGGTTGCTAGTTAGCAAGTAAACCTGATTGTACCTAGAGGGGCTAAAATATTGAGTCCACCTTATTCCCACTTGGATATATTTCCCTGGTTAGGAATCTAGTCCATGGCATTAGAGTGCCTAACTTGTTGAGACACCAATGGATAGATTTCCCTAATCAGCAATCTAGTCCACGACATTAAGGTGCCTAAATTTCTTCATTGTTCATATAGTTTGAGATCTTCTATTTTATTTGTGTATGATGAATACGTCCTTAGTTAAGATGGAGGGTTGGAATTTGTAACTAGGTTCGGTATTCTTTTAATGTATTTCAGTCATCATGAAATGTACTTGTCAAAAGAATAAAGAAAAGAATTTTTATTATTCTAACAATGACATATTAAAGCATGTGCTTCATTCTTGGGTCATCATTATATTAGTCAAAGTTCCCATTGTAGACACCTAGGATTAATATTGAGTTTATATACTCGTAAATTCAAAGTGGCCCTTCTTGGGATTTGGAATCATGTAAAGTTTAAGTATTGAGTCAAATAATATTTATATACCCTCCAAACCAAGTTGACCTAGAAGAGATCAAGTCAGCCTAAGGACCCTATTCCTTTTGAAAGTAAGACTATAAATACAAGCTAGTCGAAGTCATTTGGAGTATCACATATCCAACTAGTTCGATACCTCAAGTGTAGTTAGGGATGTGCAAAGTTTATTTCTAGGAATCCAAAGGAAGTGTGAGTTTGGGTAAGTCTAAGTTAAAGAAGAAAATTGAACTTTTCGTGCCTCTATCTCTCTGTTACGTGCCCTAGTTTGGGAGATTGACATCTTCTGAGTTACGTTGTTGCCAGAAGTTGATGTTGCTAGATGTTGATGCCTAGTCAAAGTTGCTAGAAGGGGTCAAAGACCTAGGAGGCAGACTTCATGTTGAGGGAAGGTCTGGTCTTTATCTAGGGTGAAGAGTCTTAAATACTATTATTGAGAGGAAGAATTATCTTGACTGGGTTTTCCCCTCAAGGGAGATTTTTACTTAGCATAGTGCCTACATCTTGTGTCTCTTGTTTTGTGATCTTCATACACACATAATATGGTAATTCCTTGATGAAGTGTACGATAATAAATACGTAAAATATGCCAGCACACTCAAAAGTAATTATCAAGAAACGAGAATCAAACCCTAATCTAACTACTTTGATTTTCGAATAATTTAGATAGTTGTTAATTTGTCGACGATGAATTGGTGCATAAAAGTGAATGCTTCATGGTATTGGGGAAGGGTTGGGAAAAGTATGAACGTTTCATTTACAAAGCTAGAAAATGTGTTGTTTTCACCTGGGTCTATTGTTAGGGATACTTTGAGGGGTAGAGTACCATTTCCTGAATTCTCATAACTCATGACATTGTTTAGTAACACTAGTACACGATGGTTAATTAGCTAGTAAAAGAATGACTAAAATTTTCATATAAATTACTATTTCTTATTCAGTGACCAATAGTGGTTAATTTACAGTATCTTATAACACGACCTACTTTTAGTAGTTTTTTCCTTAGTCATTAACTGGTTGTATCGATTTTATCATCTAGTAGTATATTTAATCATAATTTTGTCATTAATTTAGTCATTAATTTAGTTATTTATTATAACAATTAATGACCAAATACACAACAAAATATATTACTATATTATCACCAGAGAAAACCAATTAGTGACCAAATAAATATGACCAAAATGTTGGTCGCGTTATAAGATACTATAAATTAGCTACTAATAGTCATATATATGAATATTTTATTCATCATTGGAAACCAATTAATGATCAAAGAAATATAACTAAATTTTGGTCGTGTTATAAGATGTTATAATTTAGCTACTACTAGTCATATATATGAAAAATTTAGTCATCAATCATTATAAATGACTAATTTAGTCCTTTTATATTCATTTTATTTGTGTTCATCATTAGTCAATATATACTACTAATTTAGTAGTTTTAGATTAATTTTGTCTATTTTTTATTATTAAACATAAATTAATTAGTATGGTTTTATGACTAAATTAAGAAAATGTCATACAATATGCATGTTTATCTAATATGAAAGCGTAAAGTTACATATGTTAAATACAATACTAAAAAATATCAAGTAGAACTATAATTTCAACCACATTATATTATATGAAATGTCAAAAATTACAATATGAGTTTTCAACTTAATATTGGTTGGACTACAATTTACACATATGAAATATTATTCAATCACTTCAAAACATTATCATTGTGTTTTCAAGGCATCGCAGGTGAATTCACCAACTCTTATAAAGGCTTGGCCATTAGTCTGTATGTATGACATGCCTCATGCAGGATATTGGCTTAAAAGTATCACTACTATGGTTCTCTATTTGATCCAAAATGCCTTCCACTCCACGAACAATCTGAATAACATTTTTCAATAATTATTCATAATCCACAACTTCTCATCATGCCATTGATGAGTCCACCAAAATGGATTTTTTTCAACACTTGATATTGTTTGAAGTTCGTTTGTACCCTCAAACCTTTATGATAAGCCAATGTGTGTCTATATTTTTGAAAGAAAGTATTAATGTGAGAAATTCCTTGGTCCCATGAATCGTGTAATAATCAAGTAGAAGAGGTAAGTGTTGTAAACATAGTAGTTTCAATCATTATAAAGAGAATCTAGTAGAAACCATAGCTCAAGATCCTCAAGAGTTAATCATATATTCTGAGCCTACGATTCCTACCTATTTAAAGGATATTAAGCCCAAACAGGTTGAGATTCTATAAATTCACTCTCCTAGTGATTTAATAGACCATATTGTTATCCCAACACACAATGTTGAACTTACACTATTAAACAACTTCAACTAGAGAGAAATTGACTACACTTATTTGTATGTAGTGATATAGATTTGGAAAAAGTTGATCTTGCTAATAGATCATAACACTAAGGAAGTGTGTAACTCAAACCTATATCTATGACTAAAACATAGGTCACTTTTTTGGATTAAAATATGGCCCATATATAGCATTCCAATCCCTCCAATTTCCTTCGATGTATAGAAGATAACAGAAGGAAACTGAATTTACAAAACATAAATTTTCAAAATAATATTCAAATCTAACTAGGAAATTTAAGTTTACAAAGTATTTCCTTTATGAATATTGTTGTTCTTTTCCTATGAAAAGATACAAGATACCTTTTTGGAATGTTGGAGTTGAAGCCAGTCTTTATAAGTGTTTGGATATTATTTTCACATTTGACAAGGAGATCAAGGAGCTCTCATGTATGCACTATTGTTTCATGGAAATAGGTTCTGAGCCCTACACCAATCAAGCAAGAGAAAATGGTATGTAATAAATGTCTAAAATAAAAAAATGTATTCAAATTGACAATCTAAAATAGTTTGGAACATCATGCAAACAGAGACATGAAAAACTAGTACAATTCAATATGCAATATCTAGAAGCACTTACCTATTAGTGCAGTATTACATTTGTTTAAGATTTTGGTAATGGTTGTTGACTCTGATGACATGAGGATCTTCCTAACATTATTCTCAATTACCTTCATGTGTTCAATACATGGAGGAAAATAAGCTAGTCGGGCAAGGAGGACTTACATGCTTAAAAAAAAATGGTTTTTATTTGCTATAAAAAGAGGAAAAATTGTCGTCGCATTCTAATGTTTTGCTACTACGAGGGAATCTGGCCTTTATGTCCCAAAAAAAAATCCTCCCAATATTAACTGTAAAATATTCAAGAGACCAGAAATAGTTTCATTTAGATTTGAGAAATCTCATATTCCTCAAGATTTTAATAAAAGAAATAAAAACAATAAACCAAAGGAAAAAAAACCACTTTAACATCATGTTTCATCAGCCTTATGTCAACATCTCTAGGCCAATATTTTTTGTTGTTGAAACCAACCATGTTTTCTATTGGATAACATGGTTACCTAAAAATGTAAGCTTTCTTCATCTCATAAATCTCTCCATCACCAACATGAGGTAGCATTGCTTTCTACAAAATGTCTTTTTCATACTTGCAAAATCAAATCATTGATCAATGTCAACACTTTTACTGAAACTTTTGATTGACAAAAGAATCTTACAAAGAAACTAGTAACCCTTCCCAATTGGATATCCAGAAAAAAACCATCTCACTTTATATGCTTTTCTATAGTTACACCAATGGTGGAGCCACGTTTTCCAATGTAATCTAAAGCAATATTAAGCAACAATATTATAGATTAGTGTAGTACCATAGCATAATCAAAATAAAATGATAAATAAAAGCTCTAACTTTGATCAACACAATAATTTTGAATTTTGAACATCTATAAATCTAACTAGCATTTCCATATTGTTCCAACTTTAGGAAACACAAGAATTTCCATGTTGTTCAATAGAAATGTGCACTAGTGTCAAAAAGAAAAGTCAAAAACTGCAAGGAAAATAAAATTGCACATGTTAGTGATGAAAGATACCAAGGATGAATAGAATTATTCATTTCCTTTATTTTCTTGGCATGAATCATCCTTATCGAACTGTTGATTTAAGGAGTTCCCATTCAATCGAATCTTTTCGATATCCTTAGTGAGTGTATGTTTTCCTTGGACAATAGTGAGAAGATATTATAAAATTACAAATATTTTTTTACATACTTTGGATTGCTAGGAAAAATTACGTCTTCTATAAGTTTTGTACAAATTATTCTGTCAAAGCCCAAATCCATTTCTTTAGTCTTTTCCAACCTCTCTGTTATCTTCTTGGCCTTCTAAATGTGCAAATACAACTGTAAATTCAGCAAATACTGGAATTTTGTCAAAGAACATTCTATGAAAGCACCACAAATAGCCAAAACAAAAATCATTCAAATTCAAGGCACTTTCTTGAGAAACCCAATGCAATATGAGTTAACAAAGCTATGTAGAAGCAATTACAATATATGGAAAGTTGTTATTGATCGTCTGAAGGGTTATTATTTTTTCAAATCAAGCAATTTTTCCCCAAGGAAGAAAACCAATGATTTTGATTGCAAGCAATTTCTTCAATGTTTAATTAAGAAAATATGACCAAACTCTAATTTCACATGAAGCTTCACCTTCTAGGCCTTCTCTCAACTATTCACACATTGCTTCCAAGGCTCCCTCTCTCTCCATATTGTCCATTGGATACTGAAATATGTCAACAATAAAAATTATCCATTAGAAATTCACAACAAATATGATATAATAATTGTGAATGGAAAGAATGAAAAGATTTATGAAATGCCCAACATATGACATTTCCTCTCTATTACAATAAAAATGTTTCTTGGCTGACGGACTCAAAAAAATTATCAATATTTAAAGTACTAGTTTTATTTAGAAATGAAGATTTGCACAAAATACCAATAAAGCCTACCAAAATTTTCTCTGCACTCCAAAACCAATCTTACCAATATGAGAGGCAATAGTTTCGAAGGCACCATAGATAGGGAATATGATGATAATAATATATTATTTTGGCTGTCATTAAAAAAGATTCAAGTGGATATGGTCTATTAGTCAATTCATTGATGTTGAGGATGGAAAGTTCAACTTATGATGCACTTCTAAGATACTTATGATCTTGATTTATCATCTCTCCAACATGACATATTCTTCAAATAGAAAGCATTATATTTAATTGACAAAGTAAAAATTTTGTAATTTTGAGTGTTAAGAACCTACATCTTTCCAACATGGCACATTATTCAAATAAAAAACACTATTTAAATAAAAAAAAGAGGTGTTATACATTTGATTATGAAGATCCTTTTGTATAATGACTAATCAAATGCACACCATTATTCTTGAAAATTCCGTCACAAACAATATCACAAGCAAACAAGTCCATTAATATAATTGCACTACTTGAACCTAAAACCTACATGGAGAAGTGTAAAATTTCAATTGAAGAATTAATTGCCTCTCAATAAAGTCTTCACTATTTGAAACTGCGATCACTCTGAATTTTCTCTAGAAGTTATTAGAACAAAGAAAATGACCAAGGTAACCACAAACCAACTTTTGGGCATAGGCTCTAGCCAACCTAGGCTTAGAGAGGTCTCTCTCTATATGATTTAGCTTTGTTTGCTGAGATTTTAGGCCAGTTATGAATGTTCAGGGGGCTTTTTGATTTGTCTTGAAGATTGGGTGGTGGGATCCTTAAAGTAGATGGCTAGAATGATGTCATTAGACCATTGGGCTATGGAGTCAACAGAAGGGTAGCAAAACTGGATCAACTCACTAAAGGGAATGTTCAAAGGGCAAGCTAACAGAGTAAAGTGCAGGTCTTTGCGGTAGGGGGTTGAAATGGTTTAAACCAGTGTGAGAGGGGAATTAAGATTTCTTAGACTAGGAATTAAATGAGGAACAGAGGGTAATCAGAAACAAAGGGAAATTAAGAATTCCTTGATATAGATTATAAAGAAACAACCTAAACTAAGGATCATTTAAGAATTCCTTAACTTAGATATCAGTAGAAAACTTTTATAAGCATAACTATTAAAACAGAGTGTAATTAAACAAATTTTGAGATATTGTTCAAGTTATAGCATTCAGATTCAAAAATACGTTAAATATTATGGAAATTTTTTTAAGAAAGGTAACAACAACATGAGAAAATACTTGTCTGCACTTCGCTCAACACATGAATCCTTTGAAATATCTTGTCCTTATTCATCAATCTAGCTTGCTGGCTCAGTCAATGATCCAATAGATTTATGGTCTCTTCATCAAACTTATGTAGAAATGTATAAGAATCCACACTACATACTTCGAATTGTGAAGTATTTATACAAAAATTATTACAAAATATCTCAGCTAACTTGTGATTTAATCTAGGAAATAATAATATCTTCTTGCAAGAAAATAGAGAAAGCTATTGAACTGCTTTCATGCTATCCCATTTATTTTGCTATTGTTGGCCTTTATGGTTTGGTTTTAGCCCTCTGTGCTCTTTTTTGTATGAACATTCACGCTGGAGTCTTTAGTCACTTTAGGATTTCATATGATACTCTTTCACACTGATACTCTTTTACTTTGATGACCTGTCAATATCCTTCACTCTGTTTTTAGTTTTACTTTACATTTTAAATTTTTACTGTGTATTTCAACAATATTTTATGTTGTTTTTTTCCATGTATCATCATATGGTAATTAGATATTGGTCAACGTTCTGTATGTTTGTTCTGTTTGTCTTCTAACTGTATACTCTGTTTGGTTCCTTTGTTTTGACAGTAATGTCTTTGTGTTAATGATTTCTTTCTCTGTTCTGTGTATAATTGTCTTCTTCTTCTTAATATAGGTTTTTAAATAGGTTTCCTTTCATGTCTTGGAGTAAACAAGTTTTGAAACTAGTATCAAAAATGTTTATCCAAGCTCTAGTCTTTTGCAAAATACAACAATTTGTCAATAAAACACAGGTTGGAAGGAAAGGTAATTGATGGATTTATCACACAGGGATGTCTGGGGAAGGAGTTGTGGCAATGTTTTGAAAGTAATTGGAGGTCGAATTGTGTTATAGAGGTTCAGGGTGGTGCTAGAAGGGTTTGATGGTTTTTACTGCGAAACAGGGCGAAAGGAATGCAAACGAGGGGTTCTATGGTTTTAACGGGAAAATTTTTAAATGTGGCACAAGATTTGTTAAGTGAACAATTGATCTGAATTGGATCTTTGAAAATTATCAAAGTTTTATGACTGTTTCAAATAATGCCAAACTTCAAAAATCTTATGAACAATGAGCTATCAGGAAGGACCTCTAAACAGTGGCAGTTTTTAGCTAGCACAAAGAAACTAGGACCTTCGGTCAAAGCGCATTGACCATTGGCCCATGGGAACTAAGCATGGCGCAAAAATGGATGTTGGGAAGTCCAGATCAAAAAACGGAGGCCATTTCTGATGCACGATCGCAGGATAAAAATCTCAGAGAAGGAAAAGCCCCTGCACCTGGTCATGTCGAAAACAGAGAAAATCATGGGAAAAGTTCCAAAACCAATGGGTGGGTCTCGTGCTCGAAAACTGGCAGAATATCGAAGGCATTTCGGGTGGTAAGCGGGTTCAGTCGAAGACCCAATGATTCCATACACCGAGTAACACGTGTTAGGTGGGGAGAGAGAAAAACTGTCACATTGTGGGCTAACAGTCGAGCAAGTCAACTGCGTGGTAAGAGTGAAGATCGTAGGATCTGGGGGCCCCAGATCTAATGGCGGAGATTACATACGATGGGAGACTAGATTTGATGGAAGAATAGGCTGAGGCATATGAAATTTGAGGTTTGACATGACCGTTTAGCTGGCAGATGAATCATTTCGCGGCATAACTGAAGTAATGACCATTCGAGGAAGAGCTAGCACTCAGTTCGTAGGGAGACAAGTGGCCAACTCCCTATGAAAAATTACACAGTGGAAATGACACGAAAGCATGGAATTCCAAGCACACAGAGGCAGGTGATTTGAAGAGATGGAAGAGGAAGGGAATAGTCAAGGAACATATTGGCTATAAGCCATGACTAGACAGAGAAGAGAGGCAGAGGAGATAGAATAGAGAGTGAAGCAAGAAGCAGAGAATAGAGAAGTCGAGATGACCTACAGAGCTAACGCAACATCGAGTAGACAGAACCAAGAAGGCTTGAGGGGTTCAAGAAATCCCTGAGAGGGTATTTGTCGGGAACTGAGTACCAAATTTGACTCATCCCATTAAGACCAGTTGAGGTCGAGACTTGGTAAGGAGGAGTCTATGTACTCTAGTGGCTTGGGGAATCCAAGTACCACCCTACTAAGCATCATCTGTTCCAGGAGACTCAAATTGAGCTCCTCATTGTAAAAACTCTACTTAAAGACAAAATAGAAAAGGCCACCACTGAGAGCTAGACTAGGAGACGTAGCCCAGGAGCATTGGGTGAACCCCTTATTAAATTGTTGTGTTTTTCCATTTTCTTGTTGTGTTTCTCTTACTGTTTTCCAGTGTTTGTGTATTTTGCAATCTTATCGATCTGTTGCCTAAGGTAAAATAGACACACACTAGCACATGAGTCTGTAATACCTACATTAATTTACTGAGATCATTCATAAGTGACTTTTAGATCAAGTGGTATCAGAGCTTTAGGCTGTTAAGGCTAGAAAAGCTTGTGCTGGATTTAGTTGTTGAATGCTAACTAGATCAAAGCTCAAATTAGGAGAAGGAGAGTTGGTCAAAACTAATCCTGAAATTGGGAGAGTCTATTCTTAGACAACAATGTTAGAGGAAGGTTCTATGGGGCTAGACCCTCAATTCATAGATAGTTTTATGGCCATGTGGTCCATGGTAGAGAAAATGTATAGGGATTTTAGAAAACATAAAGGTGAAGATTCACCAGGCTCCAAACAAGATAAAGTAGAAGAAGAGTATGTCCTCCATGACCACTCAAAAGGAAAAGGAAAAGAAGAAATCTTCCTCACACCTCCTAATAGCCCCGAGCATAAAAAGAAGACATCTTTCATTAAACTAGATGTTAAATTTGATTTAGCGATATATGATGGAGAGTTGAATGCAAAAATGCTGGACAATTGGATTAGAAAAATTAATTTTTATTGTAGAGTGAAGAGTATTGACTTAGACAAGAGCAAGATTCAACTTGCCAGCCTACGCCTTGGAGGCACTGCCTTGGTTTGGTGGGAAGGCAGAACCCAAGCTGACATGAAGAGACATGGTAAGACTATTTCTATCTCAAGTGAATTTGTTTGTGCAATCAAAAAGAAATTCTATCCACTGGCCTATATGCAGCAAGCCATGATGAGCTAACAAACTCTTCCTCAGTTGAAAGGGCAGAGTCTACAAGGTTACACCCAAGAATTTAGGAAGAGAGCATTGATTTTAGGAATCTCATTAGACTCACCTGAGACTCTGTTGAAGTACATCGGCAGTCTACATTGCTACATGAGGCACACTATCCTCTTGTTTAATCTCGCTAGTATAGATGAGGTATCTGTTTAGGTTACGCATCTAGAAGCTAGAGGAAAGAATGGAAACCCAGAATTTGGGGGATCATCCCAACCCACTACAAGCAAGAATAAGGAGAAAAGAAACTATAAATGGAAAGCAAGGAAGGCCAACACTACATAGAGAAGCAAGTGTTCATGCACTCACTGTAAGAAGGATGGGCATGATGATGAGCAGTATTGGATTCTAAATCCGGAGCTGAGACCTAAGAAGTTCAACGGCAAGAAGAAGAAGATTGCTGCATATATTCAAAAATATATGGGGTTGGACTCAGGAGATGAAACAAGCATTGCAGCCATAGGTATAAAAGGTTGTCTTCCTTACAGAATGTAGAAATCAAGAAACAGGTGCAGGAGTTGCTCGAGAAGGGGTTCTTCAGGCCTAGCACATCACCATGTGGGTCACCAATAGTTTTGGTGAGAAAGAAATATGGCTCGTGGAGAATGTGAATTGATTACCAAGCACTAAACAAGATAAATATAAAAAATCGTTATCCCCTCCCTTGCATAGGTGATCTCCTAGATCAATTGAAAGAAGCTGTTTATTTTTCCAAGTTATATTTAATACATATTTCATTAAATTTGGAATTTTTTTACTACAGTGACATCAATAGAATTGAGGTTTTTGGTTATTTTGAAATTCTAGATTCATCATTTAATTCCAAATTTAATGAAATATGTGTCAGTTGCATAGTGGATATCATCAGGTCAGAGTTGCAGAACAAGATGCATGGAAGACTGCTTTCAAAACAAAGCAGCGATTGTATGAGTGGTTGGTTATGCCTTTTGTCTTAACTAATGCTCCTGCTACTTTCATGAGAATAATGAATGATGTACTCAAATATTTTCTTGATTATTTTGTTATTGTATATCTGGATGACATTCTGATATTTAGCAAAACATGGGAATAACACTTAAAGCATGCTAAGCAGACATTAGATGTTTTGAAAAGATAAAAAGTTTATGTTAAACTCTCAAAATGTAAATTTGGCAAAACATCTTTGAATTATTTGGGACATATAGTAGGGGGTGATGAATTGAAGATACATCCCTCTATGGTGGCAGTGATTGTAAACTGGCCTAAACCCAAATCTGCTACAAAATTTAGGAGCTTCTTAGGAGCAACAAAATATTTGAGAAAGTTCATTTCTAACTTTTCATTAATTGTAGCTCCCTTACATGCTTTAAAAGGATTGAACAAGGTGTTTCAGTGGGGAGGCAAACAGCATAAATCCTTCAACACCTTGAAAGAAAAGATTAGTACAACACCAGTACTAGCACTGACTAATCTTCAAAGACCATTTGAGATCCGAATAGACACCAGTGACTATGCCATGGGAGCAGTGTTGATACAACATGGTAAACCTGTATGTTATCATTTTGAGACATTTAATTCTATAGTAGTTAACTATCCTACATATGATAAAGAATTGTATGCATTAGTACAGAGTGTGAAAAAGTGGAAACATTAATTAATGGGCAAAGAAACAATTATACATACTATTCGTCAGCCACTTCAATATCTACACTCCCAAACTAGGTTGCAACAATCAAGGCACTATAGATGGATGGGTTTTCTACAACAGTTTCATTTAGTCATTAGATATAAAAAGGGCATACACAATAAAGTTGCAGATATGTTATCTAGACCCATTATAAATGCATCTTTTATACTTAAGCATAATTCTCTATTACATGAAAGCTACAATACACAATATGCTCAAGATATAGACTTTAAAGATGTATATGCAACTTTAAGTCAAGGAAAATGAGTAGAAGAATTGGATTGTCATATTAAGGACCGACTCTTATATCATTGTGGGAAGCCATGCATTCCACAATCTGAAGGAGTAAAGATAATTCGAGAAGCACAAACTTCTCTAATATTAGGTCACTTTGGGGTAAGTAAAATAGTTGCACAGCTGCAAAGACTTTGTTATTGGCCAAAAATGAATGAGACAGTTTCTAGATATGTAAGAGGGTGTACTATGTGTTTACAAGCAAGCCCAACAATAGAAAACTAGGCTTGTACACTCCATTACCAATTCCTTCTCATCCTTGGGAAAGTGTTTTCATGGAATTTGTTGGAGGACTGCCTAAATCTAGGAAAGGTCATGATTATATATATGTTGTTGTGGATAGGTTCAATAAAATGTGTATTTTTATACCTTGTAATAAATAGATTACAACTGAACAAACTGCAAAACTGTTCTTTCAACATGTATGGGTTCACTTTGGATTACCCACATCCACTATATCTAATCTAGACACCTAATTTGTCGGAAAGTTTTGCTCAAGTATGTGGGAACTAATGGAGACCAAACTAAAGAAAAGCACAACTTTTCTTCCACAAAACGCTGGCCAAACAAAAGTAGTCAACCGGGTAGTGATCCAGTTACTAAGGGGATATTGTAGTAAGCATCCTAAGCTTTGAGATGAACATTTGTGTTATGTGCAGCATGCTTACAACCGAGCCAAACATTTTTCTACACAGAGATCTCCTTTTGAGACCTGTTTTGGCTTCACACTAAGGTCTCCCTTGGATTTTGTCCTTGGTAATGACTCAACAGTTGAGGGACACAGCGATGTGGACATAGCAACTAGGTTCATTCAACAAATCCAAGAGATCCACCAGGAAGTATAGGAACAACTAGAAAAGAGCCAAGCCAAATACAAGGCAAGGCATGACAAGCATCGGACATAGCATAGTTTCCAAGTTGGTGATGAAGTCTGGTTGTATATCAGCAATGACAGGATGCAAGGTGAAGGTAAAAATCTAAAGCCTATCAGGTATGGACCTTTCAATATACTCGAGAAAATTGTTGAGAATGCTTTTTGCCTTGATCTACCAGCCTACATGCACATCTACTCAGTCGTAAATGCAGATAGATTGAGATTGTTTGAACCTTCACTAATTGAGGATCCCGAAGAGCAGAGTCAATCACCTTCTGTTGATGACCTGTTACCTGAATATCTTAATGAATTGTAGGAGGACACAGTTCTGGACAGGAAGGTGAGAACAACGAGTAGGGGAGATGTTGATTACGTCAGAATTGGGCTTAGGGGTTCGAAGCCGAGCCGTGAAAAATGGATAGAGATTGGACAAGTGAGACAATTGTATCCTCACTCAGTCGATGCTTGAAAACCAACTTTTGGTGGTCCAAAAGATTTTTCAATGGGAAGGCCATGATTCAAACTGGATCCTCAAAAATTATCAGAGATCTATGACTCTTTCAAATTATGTCAAACTTCAAAAATCTTATGAATAATGAGCTATCAAGAAGGACCTTTGGATAGTGGCAGTTTGTAGCACAACATGGAGCAACAAGGACCTTCAGTCAAAGTGCACTGACCGTTGACCCATGGGGACTATCCATGGCACAAAAATGGTAGTTTGGAAGTCCAGATCAAAAAACAGAGGCCATTCTGATGCGCGATAAAAGCCTCAGAGAAGGAAAATCCTTGGCACCTGGAGAAAACCGTGGGAAAAGCGCTAAAACCGACAGATGGGTCCCATGCTCCAAAATTGATAGAATATCGGAGTCATTTCGGTTGGTAAGCGAGTTTGGCTAAAGACCCAGCGATTCCATACACCGAGGGACGCGTCTCTAGTAGAGAGAGAAAAATCGCTCACATCACAGGCTAACGGTCGAGCAAGTCAATCACGCGATAAAAGTGAAGACCGTAGGATCTGGGGGCACCAGATCTAATGATGGAGATCACACCTGATGGGAGACTGGATTTGACAGAAGAATAGGCTGAGGCATATGAAATTTGGGGTCAGACACGACCACTGAGCTAGCGGATGAATCATTTCGCGAAATAACCGAAGTAATGAACATTCGAGGAAGGGCTGGCACTCAGTTCGTAGGGAGACAAGTGGCCACCTCTCTGTGAAATTTTACACAGTGGCGATGACGTAGAAGCAGGGAATTCCAAGTGGACAGAGGCAGGTGATTTGAAGAGATAGAAGAGGAAGCGAATTGTCAAGGGATGGATTGGCTTTAAGACAGGAACAGACTGAGAACATAGGCAAAGGAGACAGAATAGATATTGAAGCAAGAAGTAGAGAACAAAAAAGTTGAGCTAACCTGCAGAGCTAAGGCAGCATTGAGCAAATAGAACCGAGAAGACTTGAGAGGTTCAAATAATCCCTATGAGGATATCTATCGAGAACTGAGTACCAAATTGGACTCATCCCATCAAGACCAGTTGAGGTCAAGACTTGGTAAGGGGGAGTCTGTGTACTCTAGTGGCTTAGGGAATCCAAGTACCACGCTACTAAGCATCATCTATTCCAGGAGACTCAAATTGAGCTCCTCATTGTAAAAACTCTGCTTAAAGGCACAATAGAAAAGGCCACCACTGAAAGGTGGACCAAGAGACGCAGCCCAGGAGAATTGGGTGAACTCCTTATTAAATTGTTGTTTTTTTTCATTTTCTTGCTGTGTTTCTCTTACTATTTTCTAGTGTCTATGTATTTTGAAATCTTATCGATCTGTTGCCTAAGATAACATAGATACAAACCAACACATGAGTCTGTAATACCTACATTAATTAACTGAGATCATTCATAAGTGATTTTTAGATCAACAGTAGGTGGTTTATCGAATTGAGAGGGGAGGTGGTTTCCTTGGCCATCTGGTATTTGGGAGGGGTCACTCGATCTACTCGAGTGCCTGAAACGTAGAATTTGGGGTTCGGGGGAAAACCGCTTTATCGGGTGGGTAACGATCAACCATTGGGCATGATCGATATGGCTGTGGACGATTAGATGAGGGGGATGGTGATTAGATGACAATCAGGTGAGGGAGGTGCACGGGTGATAAAAGCATGGGCTCCGTGGGGGCCCAGAGCATTAATCCTTGGCGGATTGGGATTTGTTATTAGGTTAATGATGAGTTAAAATGATCAGGCAGGGATTAGTGACACAAATTAATTCTTGGGGTAAAGGTCAGGCATTGGGTGAGCCCGAAATGGTTGTGTGCCTTTTGATTTGGGTGAAGATGATCGAACAGTATCCGGGTGGCAGACTAGCATGGAGGAAATGGACGGAGGTTTATGGGGGCCCGGAGGCTTTAATTATGACAGATTAAGATTTATTCAAGGTTAATGAGGGGATTAGTTTATTTTGTCGGGATAAGGGGTCAATAGTATAGTTTATATTAAAAATAAGGGTTGGGGTATTTATTTATGGGATTTAATTGATATACGAGAAAAGGTATATGGGGGTTTATATAATAAATTAAAAATTAATATGGAAAATGATGGACATAGTGCATATACCCCTAAGTAAACAGGTAATGTTTGTGCATACGCTTTATACTTAGGATAAAATGTTTTTGTTGGTTTTTTGGGTGAAATAGGATTTACATGGGTTTTTCACTTTTCCTAGGCAAATGAAGTTTATCCTTAGGAAGAGAGGTTTTATTATGGTAATGAAGGGAAATGAATTTTATGAAGGGGATTCTAGCACTTGATGTCTATAAGTCATTAAGCTGAGGGTCTGGTCCCACCAAAAGTCAAAGAAATGCTTTGAGCCTCTTTGACTTGAAGGATTTGAAGTACTAGAACATACTTGTGGATAGGAAATTAGTAAGTAAAGGGGAAAAGTGAATGAGGGGGAGTTAATTGGATTAACTTGCAAACCTTTGGTTTTGCTTCCATAATTGATTATACATATTGAAATATTTGTCTTGCCTGATGCATGTGTTTTGATCCAATCAACTTTGTAGTTTCAACAACGTTTCTTCTACCTACCCATTTAATTACCCTATCATTTTTTCTTCATTTATTTGGGTGCATTTATGATAGCAAACCCTTATCTTATCCTTTTCTTTTATAAAATAAACTATCTATTTCTAACCTTATATCATCCAAGGGCTCAGATTAAGCTTTTGAGCTCCTTTTATTTCTCTACCTATCTATGATCTACCAAGATTAAACTGTTTGGTCAGATTTTATTATCTAACTATAAAAATAAAATTCAAATCATGAAATAACCAAGATTAAACATTTTGATTACTATGGATTGTTGGATGAATAACAAGCTGCACACAATCATTATTATACACAAAATTAAATAGTAATAGAATTTAGAGTTGCACACTTTCATGGTCTATTTTTTCTTTTGGGGTTCATATATTTTCATTTTTTGATCTTCTCTTATTCTTTTTGTCCTTTGAGTTTTCTTTTACAACATACCCTCTTTACATTTTTTAATTGTTTAATATGGAAAACATTTGCAGAAAGCAAAGGTATGTACAATATTGCAAGGCTTAGCTTTACTCATTCAAAATTATGACTCCTATTGGTATAGGAACCTAACATAAACTATCTTATTTTTTGTTCATATGTATCATATTATGTCGAGCATTTTCTATCTACAAGAATTAGAATTTATTGAAAATTTATTTGTTCTATTAATGTAGGAATCTCTCCTCTTGTTCATATAAAAGGGTGATTTAAATATTATCTAATTAGTGTTTACCAAGGTTGCATCAATGAAAATTGCATCCATATTCATCTTCATTTGTTTATTTACTTCACAAATCCCTTTCACTCATTAGAGAAATTATATGGAAGGGATGCCGAAAGGAGACAACATATAAAAGGAAATGGGAAATTGTCAATCCCCAAAACATCATATATTCTCAATTCATTTTTCAATTATGAATTAAGCAGTTTCATTTTGTCATGCTTATGCCCAAAATAAAATAGGTGCAATGCTCTATAAAAAATTTCTATCACTGTAAATGATTTTTTCCAATAGTGTTCTGAGCACCTATAGAATCAATAGAATTAAAATATTCACCAACGTCATTTATTCAAGAAAAGGAAAACTATACAATGATGTAACATAGTTATTCACAATAACATTTAGTGGGACATCTCAAATTTACAACCAAACTAGGTGCATTCTGTAGGAAGAAATGAAGCAATGAAACATGAGAATTCTCAATACCATTTAATGCGGCATCAAAAGTAAGCATAGAGCCAAGGGAATATGGAACAAGATTACTTGTACACAAAATTCATAGATGAATTAAAATATTGTAGAAGACAAGTTTAGGTGTTTGCTAGTTACTAATATATAAGTTTTCAAAAAATTTGAGGAAGCATTAAATAAAGGATCATGAGGATACTCAAAATATGTTATAAAACATTCTGATATTGAAAACGTATTGATGGTTGGTTAACAATTTAGATGAGTCTCTCTCAGTTAGGTGCAGCTTGGGTGGTTAAGAGGAAATGTTTTGATCCTCCTACCGAGGTTCAAATCCTCCTTGTGACATGTTTTCCCCTCATGGGATAATCAGGATTGGAAAGTTATCAACAATACGATTCTCACTTAGGTACTTGAGATTGGGAAAATATTATTTCCAAACACTTAATTTGGAAAGTGAGGTGATATTTCAAACCAAGGAAATGTTACCAATACAAGTTGTTCATCATGTAAGATATGCATATGGAGCTATTTGAAAATCTATAAATAAGAACAATCAATGAAATTTGAAAAAATATGAGATTGATAAATTGAAGCCATGGACCTATTTTGATTGATAATTTCAAGGTATTCTAAGAAATATGGAGCAAGAGGCAATATAATTAGTAGACACAACCATGTTGTTACCTTAAAGGTAGTAGTCAGGGTTGGTATTGATAATAGAGTAGAGATATTTACACTTTGTTGATGATAAAAATTTTGTTGTAAGAGGTATAATATTTCTTCGCATAAAGTGTGATTCCAATCTCATTGTAGCATGGGAATATGTGAATTATAGGATCACCTCTAGGAATCTAAGAAAATGTATTTAGAAGTTAAAAATGAAGGCCATAAGATTTGATCTCTCCAAAGACCCACAAACTACCAAGAAGGTGAAAATATCCATTGTGGAAGACCAAATTCAATCCTCTCAGATGGTGCTCTTAGTTCTTCCTTACCCTCACCTTGATTATCACCTCATGCTTCATACTCTACTCATGCAATTGCATTTCCTATAGCTAGATAGGCATGACAGTGCTCTAATAAGAACTTTCATGGCCTTGTATGTTTCCAATACATCACCAGGCACATGTATGTGTTATTCTCAATATCAAAACACACCACAGATCTAAGGTCATGAAACAACCTGATTTTAATATAAATGGGTGAATCTATTATAGGAATCTACATAGTTGTAGCGACTTCAGAGGCTAAGAAAAAGAATTTGCAACTAGACAAATATTCACCAACAAATCTACTAATGAGTCTTGTGTATGGAGAATTTGTTGTTTGCTTACAACATATGTAACCACTTCCATTGCATTGAATTAACCTTATATCCCTATTTGAAAGAATGCTAAGGTTCCCTTTCTTCTGTGGTTTGGAATACAACAAACAAATTATAGTTCAATATACGTTTACTTTTCCAATCTTTGCAAATTTTCAACAATAAAGTTCTCTATAATTAGATCACTAGGCATCTCTATAATATAATGGTTCTACATAGGTCTACATTGAGCACTTGATAATGCATATTAGTGCCCCAAAAAATTCTAATATGATACTCACTCCAGAGATATGATAGGACATGTTACAATTTGTAAGAACAAGTTGTGTGTTAACATTGCATTCTGTCTAAGATCAAAACTTCAATAACACTTGATTTTGTTATCACCATAATGTAATAAATGTTGGTACATATCAAGGACACTCCTTCCTATTGAATATGATAACATGATGAGAGAAATCTTTGATTTCCATTTCAACCAATAATATAGACTACAAAAGGCAAGTTGCATTGTCTTGCCAATGACATTTTCACTCAAAAAATAAAATTGTTGCAGTTGATACCTTTTTTCCTGGGAAAACATCACACTAAATACTACAGGAGTTTTTTGTCTCATGTACACATCAATCAAACTATAATCTTGAGTTCATGCATATTTTCCAAAAATAAGGTTTTGGTACAAACACACTACACCCTCTTTTCAATAGTATATATGTGCATACAACATTTTCATTTTTGAATCAAAGGAATATGCAAGATTAAAGATAGATATCTAAATTCTATAAATTCCCATGGGACCAACCTTGCAGTAGACTCTAATTGTTTCTAATATCTCATAATATTTGGTGAAGTGTGGAAAATACAAGCCTTTTGAGTTTAGGGTACCATCCATGGGCTAAACCAGGGCTCTGTCAGTAGATTCTAAATCTGCCTCAAATTTGCTAGGTGCCTCTTGAAATTGAATCAACATTAAGATGTCCTAGAATTGATTCAGATGGAAAGTCAAGAGTTAATATGAACAAAAGAAAAGGAAGAACTTTTACAAGTGGACAAGAATAGATAAATATATAACATTTGAAAGAAAATTATTCTAGAACTATTAGTTAACATGAATCTATGTGCACATGTGGGAACTTATCCAACTAGAAGTATGAAGGTAGGATTTTCAAAACGAACTGTAACCATTTTGTAATACAAAGTCACAAGTTAAAATGGAATTTTAGAGCAATCCAAATTTATTGGTAATTATCACGAATTATTGGAGCTGATAGGATAGGGAATAAAGAAAAATCAAGGACCCTCCTTCCTATTTTACATGATAGCATGGTGAGAGAAATATTTGATTTCCCTTTCAACCCATAAGATACGCTACAAGAGGTGAGATGCATTGTCTTTCCAAGGCCATTTTCACTATAAAAAGAAAACTGTTTAAGATAATACTTTTTTTGCTGGGACAACATCACACTGAATCGTGTAGGAGTTTCGCATGTGTCATCAACACATCAATCATACTGTAATTTGAGGTCATGCATAATTATCATCATAGGCTTCCTTCGAGAGGAATCCCCTTATATTTTAGATTCTCGAATATATATTCCAATGCATGTGCAAATCATATGGCTCCATCTTGGGGCCAAGTTCTATGTAAGGAGTTTTTTAGAACTGTCAAATATGAACATGCCAACGTAGAGTTGTTAAGGAAAAATCAATGATCTAATGAAACTACTTCATCATCTTAAGGTTTGAGTGTCCCTTTCCCCTGTGTTTTGACACCATGAAAAGTAGTGAAATTCTAAAATAAGAGTACCTACAAGCCAAAAGTGTTGTTTTTGGTGGGCTAGTGCCCTCATTCCCTTCCTTTGATAACATGGGACCATGAGTTCTCAAAATTTTAGGAGAAAATTGGCCTATAAGTCCTTCATCACTACCAAACTAACATATTATGGTAGAGAGACCCTGCTAACACCGTCTAAGGCTCTTGTGAAAACATGAATGTTTAGACTCTCTTTAGTTAAGAAAAAATATATTTTCATTCTAGCAGAGAAAAGGTGGTCTCGAGAGTTGAGAAGTCTCCTATTTCTGTCATGGCTTGAGCTCAAAGAATGGTTCTCTTTCTTATCAAGAAAACCTTATCATGTCATCCCTGGTGTTGTTTTTGAATCAAACCTTTATCCAAACTTACATAATCTTATTCACATAACAACCCTTTAGAAGATCAATTTAAGGTCCTTTTATTGCCCCTAAAATCTCATCTCTAACACACTTAACCTTAGCTCTCTACAAAAAATCCTTTCATGTTCCCTCATTAGGTGGCATGCATGAAGACTTTAAGTTAACAACTTCCAAATATAGGGCTATAAATGTGTAATTGTTTTGCTCACTTTTGGGATCCAAAAAAAAAGGATAATTTCGTCAATATCATGAGCATGGTTTGGCGTCTGAGGTCTACATTTTGCAATAGGAATTAATGCCTTTAAGCCCCAAGGAATTCATATCCTATATATCCTATGCACCTCAGTTCTTTAGCCTAACTGACTTTTTTGTAATGTCCTTCTCGGATAGGGAGCATATCATCATATCCCATGAAGCCAATGATGTTATCTATTCTAAACATTGGTTATGATTCTTCATTTGTTAGTATTGTATAAATCCATGTCTCACTAGGAAGAAAAGTTTCATTGTGCTCTCTGATGATACTTAAAATAGGATTGTCTACCCCATACTTCATGCCCATTTTCTTTTCTCTAGTTGTTATTTTATGCCAACCACATTGATCCTCCTTTGGAGCAACATATTTATCACTAAAGGCACTAAACTAAAAATTCTTAGAATTTTCTTCTTGGTCATTGTTATCATCCCCAAGGGAGCCCATGAGACACCCCTTTGTAACAAGGAAGAGACCAATATGTCATTTTTCATCTTCAGATTCTTTGAACATGTATTTTACTCCCTTACAGCTCCCACAAAAGTGTCCTTCACCATGATGTAATAATTATTGGTACATATCAAGGAACCTCCTTCATATTGAACATTATAGCATGATGAAAGAAATATTTGATTTCCCTTTGAACCCATAATATGGGAAACAGGAGGTGAGTTTAATTGTCTTACCAAGGCCATTTTCACTATAAAAAAAAATTATTGTAGTGAATACATTTTTTCTTGGGACATCACATTGAATCCTGTAGTAGTTTCTCTTGTGTCATGGACACATCAATAAAACTATAATATTGAGTTCATGTATATATCATCGTATGCTTCACTCTAGAGGAATCTCCTTATATTCCAAATTCTAGAATATATACTCCAATCTATGTGAAAACTGGTAGATAGCATATGGCTCTAAATTGGTGGCAAGTTCTCTATAAATACTTTTTGTCGAATCCTCAAATCTGAACATGTCAATGTAGAGTTGTTAAGGAAAAAACGATGATCCAATTAAACCACTTCATCATATGAAGGTTGTAGTGTCCCTTTCCCCTATGTTTGGTCGTCATGAAAAAGAGAGAAATAATAAAATATGATTACCTACAAGAAACAAGTGGCATTTCTTGTGGTTTAGTGTCCCCATTCCCTTCCTTTGATACCAAGGGATCATGAATTCTCAAAATTCTAGAAAACAATTGGCCTATAAGTCCTTGATCTCCACCAATCTAGCATATTATGGGAGAGAAACCCTACTTATGGTTGATAACTTCAATAAATCCACTAAAGGGAACCTCAAACACAAGGTTCTGGTACAAACACACCTCGTCTCCTTTTTGTAATTGTATATATTTACAAAACATTTTCTTTATGCATTAAAGTAAAATGCATGATTAAAGGTAAATATGTAAATACTATAAATTCCCATGGGACCAACCTTGCAGTTGAATCTAATTGTTGCTGAAATCTCGGCAGATTTGGTGAAGTTCAGAAAATTTGTCCCTTCTGAGTTCATCGTACCATCCATGTGCTCAACAAGGGATCCGTTAGTAGGTTCTACACCTGCTTCGAATTTGCTAGGTGCCTCATGAAATTCAATCAGGGTGTAGATTTCTCAAAATTGATTCTGATGGAAACTAAAGAGTTAATATGAACATATATATATATATATATATATATATATATATATATATATATATATATATATATATAATTTTTACAAGTAGACAAGAAAAATTAAATATATAAAATTTGAAAGACAATTCTTGTGGAACTATTAGCTAACGTGAATCTGTGTGTACATGTGGGAACTTCTGCAGGTAGAAGTACGATGATAGGAATTTCCAAATGAATGGTAACCATTTCGTCATACATCCTCAGACCATAAAATGGCATTTTTGAGGAATTAATACCTTTCTTTCAGAACAACCCTACATTATTCTATGTAGTTTTATGATTAATCGAAGAGTTTCACCATAAAATTGAAATCGATATTTGAAGGCATACATGTAGCTAGCATCTGTGTATAACAGTGCAACAATTATAATTCCATGAACTTTATAGCTATTACCTACTAGATTGAGATACATAATAGCCAAGTCTATTGCTTCCAAATTGCATTATTCAATCAATATTGTCTACCTTGTTTTTCTAAAAACCAATTTCAATGTTTCTCCGTGAAGCTTTTCTAAAAAAAATTCAAGTTTTTGTGCTCTTTTTTTCTAATTGATTTTGCGTTTTTTGTATAACTATATGTTGAAGTCGACATTTTTTTTTGAAGTGCCATAATATAATTGTTATTGTTTATATAGTTATTTTTATATGTTTGAATGGATATATATATATATATATATATATATATATATATTTAAGTGGTATAATATTATTTCCTTGTAGTATATAGAGGAAGGAGTTCGGTGAAAACAAGGGGACAGAGTAGGCTTAGAAAATTAGCGATTACATAGGCGTCTAATAAGATCATAGACATGGTTAAACAATGAATAAATAATGGAACTGTAATAGTGTATATGAAACTAGTGTGTAAGTGTCAACATAATAGTCCTAAATTTAAAGGAAAATATATACTTAGTATTCCAATTAAATCATGTAGAGATATGTCCAGATGAAGATGAATTGTTGTTAAACTATATTTATGCTAGTGAGGAACTTCTTTTTTAATGTGCAAATGAGGTAAATTAAACAACACTTCTGTAGATATTATTCATAATGTATTTGACCCAATTGTAAGCCCACTTCCATTTTGGATAATTTATTAGTGTATGAACTTAATTCCTTGTGAATATGAGCAAAGGAGATAAATCTGAAGATTTTAATGAGCTCCATAAGTCTAGTCATCCAATGATCCAATAAAGAATCGATTAAGGAAGCATAAATTTTTAGGCAATCTTTGACATCCTTCGAATCCCCTATCACTTTTAAGTTGAGATTGTTGAAGTGACACAATTACAATAACTAACATAAATTAATGACTAATTTGTATTATTGTAGTACTTGTTAGGTATTCGTATTTTTGTTCCTAGACTAAATTAGTCATTCACATTAGTCATTTTTAATTGTATTATCTCTTAGCTAGTCGTATATTTTAGTCCCAGACTAAATTGGTTGTTTATGCTAGTCTTTTTTAGTTGGGTTACTTAATATTTCTCATTTTTCATAGTATTTCACTTGGAAAAGCTATGGTGACTAACTTTTTTAGTTACCTGGTCACAAATTTCTCATTTTCTACTAGTGTAAGATGGTCTAGTTCATCACATCAAGCACACAAGGAGGCAATTTGAGGTGTTACTAATTTTGGTTACATCCTCATATGGTGGGAGGTTGCATGACCATGGATGATAAGGGAATATGAGCATGAAGCTTATTCCTCAAGAAAAACAAAACATGGTTTTCAATCAATCATCCACCACTGGTGTGGTGATAAGTCATGGAGCAAAATGTTGGCTTAGGTGAGTGCACTTAATGCATCTCGATATTGAGGGATTTCAGGGCAATGATGAGTGAAATTCTTGTACTCTATGCATATAGCCCATGCATGGTTAGTTCACAATGCCTTATTACATGTTTATGTATAATTTTAACTAGTAGGTGGAGCTGGAATCAATCATGTTTTTGAGGTATGCAAAAGATCTTTTAACTCTTGCTGACACCGACTGGTGTTGATGTAGGCATGACTTGTTGTGGCGTGGTTTCTTGAGGGGGGTTGTAGGAATGATGCTTATCAAGGTGATACCAAAGTTTTCCAACATGGCCTGGGGGAAATAGTAGTGTGGTATATCAAGAACCATGTTTAGCAGTGTGAGTGTTGCCATGAGTTAGTGTGAGACAAAACCAGGTGAAGGGTATAAGAAGGGTGTTTAGGTGATAGCGTATGGTAGGAACATAGAATCAGAAATTGCAGTGTTGATGGTGTCTGGAACTGGTTCCTAACCTTGAGTGGTGTTTGATGAACTGATCATGCACATTGGGGTTCCCGTGGGTGTAAGAATGGACTCCAACAAAGATGGATCTCCAGGGTATGTACCCAGGAGCATTGATGGTTTAAATTTTCCAGGTATTAATTCAATGTAGGTTGTGATAAACTCAGGCGAAGATGCTACAAATGGTAGCACACCCTCAGGGGTAGTTAATGTATTCTTCTCATTGCATGTGAGTTCGTCAACTCTAAAAAAAAATTCCATCATGAGGGAACACCATTATCCTAAATAAAAAAGATGCCAATGTAGGGGTTGCATACATATAACTTCGACCAAGAAGGACATTGTAATCAAATTGTGCATCTGAGACTTCTATGTCAATGAGCATCATTTTATAGGTAAGTTGTACTAGAACATATTGCTATATGCATGTGAGAGCAGAAGGGCCTCCTTCATATGCCCCGAGAGTGATGTCAAATGGTTTGAGTTCGAGGGATCCAAGCTTTTTCCAAACTTTTTTTGACATAATACATGTGAACGCTCCCTCATCGACTATGTAGTGGTGTATGGTAATATTCTACATTGAGACGAGAATTTGGAAGGAGGTAGTCGATGGAAGACACAAGGTAGAATTATCTAATTCAAAATCCATTACATGACAATTGGTAGGGTCGATTCCTCCTAATACAGAAAGTAGGGATTTTTGTTAGGTTGGGCATGGTTGGAAGACTTCCAATGCTGACAAAGATGAAGGAGATTAAGATAAGCCATTGACTATGTTGTAGCTGTGAGCATCCTTTGAGTTATGTCATGTTCATTGTAAAGACCCTTTGACCATCTTTGGGATGGATTCTATGGGGGTAGAAGGATTATCGAAGACATTGTAGGTGTTTTAGTGGTCGAGGTGGAAGGACTTCTTTCTAGTGGAGTTTCGTAACATCGATTCCTCATCTGTAGGAGAATGTCTTTGCATTCCATATAAATGTCGCAACATGAGAAATTCTCGGAACTTCCTTTAGGAGGATTCGAAGAGCATTGCTGGGAGTGTTCCTACTGAGTATTTACCACTCCTTTATGGGGCAAATGATTTTTCATTACTAAATGTTGTTGGATTTTTCCCCCTTGCCCCCGAGTACCTTTGATCCTCTTCAACTTAGGGAGTTGAGGGAAATGATGGGTGTAATGACCGTATTCCCTATAAAGGGCACAAGCATGATTATTCCATAGACTGGGGTTCTTATTTTTCTTTCGTGGGTTATTATTGGTGTGTCCCTAGTTTCAATTCCAATTTGGGTTTCCCCAAGCTAGTTCTCGTGGGGTTATTTCTTATTGTTTCCACCTTGTCTAGTCTATACCTTTAGCTTTTTCTTTCTTTTCTTCTTAGCAGTGTTCGGTGAATTATCCATGTTTAGTTGTGGAAATGATTTCTTCTTTTTATACAGAAAAAGTAACACAAAATAAACCCCTACATTATTTTGTGTTGGTGAGTTATTTTATTGAAGTGTTAGCTATATATATATATATATATATATATATATATATATATATATATATATATAATTTAAAAATTAATTCCTTAATTTTATATACTAAACCGATTTTATTTTATTTTGTCAAAATTCAAATTCTAAAATAAAACCATTACATCTTTGTTCACTTAATTTTAGATAATTTTTTCAACAACTATATTAGCATTTCCCATATCCTAAAACGTGTCCTTTCATAATTTTATCAATCTCCTCTATTATGATAGCCAAATTAAAGTTGATATATATATATATATATATATATATATGCGCAATAATTTCTCATTTTTTAGAGTATATAAAAGTAGGTATAAGAAATACAATCATTTTTTAATTGATTTGAGCGCTGTTGATAAAATGGCTTTACAATTTGTTGGAAATTTTATACTAATTCAATTAGTTTAATTTTAAAATTAATTAATTTATTATATTATTGGTTAATTAATCAATTTTTCTCCTTTATAAGTTTTAAGAATATAAATTTAATTAATATACTTTATTTTATTTTCTTCTTCCTTTCTAGCTCATTACTTATGAAATATGACTGATTTCGTTAACTTAGTTTTACATAATTTTTACAACAAGTTTATTGAGATTTCACATACCCTAAGTTAATTATATATATATAAAAGTTGATTTTATATATATATAATGATGATGCATTTTAAGATATCTGAAATCTCAATAACGTTGTTGTAAAAATTATGATATTAAATAAATTTAAATTCTTAAAACCTATGTAAGACAAAAATCGATGAATTAACCAATAATATAATAAATAAACTAATTTTAAAATTAAAAACATTGAATTAATATAAAATTTCCAAAAAGTTGTAAAACGGTTTTATCAACAACGCTCAAATCAATAACAAAAACAATTAAAAAATTATTGTATTTATTATATCTACTTTCGTGCACATATTGTTAAAAGAATGTCGATTAGCGCTTTCTTTTAGAGAAAAGATAAAAAACAT
This sequence comes from Pinus tabuliformis, assembly GCA_031772625.1. Lineage (NCBI taxonomy): Eukaryota > Viridiplantae > Streptophyta > Pinopsida > Pinales > Pinaceae > Pinus > Pinus tabuliformis. The sequence continues at coordinate 623,756,713 of CM062813.1, forward strand.
TAAAGTCGATTATATATCTATATATATAACTTTTAATGTTCTTTATCCCTTCTCTAAAGGAAGCACTAATCCACATTTCTTTAACAATATGTGCACGAAAGTAGGTATAATAAATACAATAATTTTTTAATTGTTATTGTTATTGATTTGAGCGTTGTTGATAAAACGGCTTTAGAATTGTTTGGAAATTTTATATTAATTCAATGTTTTTAATTTTAAAATTAGTTTATTTATTATATTATTGGTTAATTATCAATTTTTCTCTCACAAAGGTTTTAAGAATTTAGATTTCTTTAATATATTTTATTTTGTTTTATTTTTTTCAATCTTATGTTAAATGGGGAAGATCTTTATTCCTGAACTGTCCAATTAAAAGATGTTATAGATTTTATTTATAATTCAATATCAACCATTTGTTTATATGGTTTTTTTGTACCGTATCATTTGTTAAACACTATTGATAGATTATTATATTCATAGGCATGTTTATTTTAGAATAGGATTTTGGGAATTTTTTTAATTATCAATAATTATTGGATAGGTGGCAGGGATTTAACATTCACATAATATTGTAGAATATTATTAACAATAAGATTTATTTCAAAAGTAGTTATTCCTTTTTTTATTTAAATTATATTAATTAGTTAAAAAAAGTTCCATATGAACATGTCTCATATAAACATGGCTTATGGTTTTTTGGGATGGCATTAAATGAATTAATTACAAAAAGTGCCATATGAACATGTCTCATATGAACATGACTTATGGTTTTTTTTTTTTTTTGTTATTAGTAACCTATTCTATTTCAAAAATGTTTATTTATAGATTAAGAAATTTCATGGTAATGATGGGATTAATGTTCATACTTCATTACATGCCCGATGAACTCCACAATTAAATGCATATTTTATTGAGTGCAGTCATAAATTATTTATACAAGAAAATACAATTACCATATAATTATTGTTGGTGGGTTTCCTAATTGTAACCAAAAAACCACATAAGCTATCAATTCTAATCTACTAATGTTATAATATATCCCAAAGGATTAGTTAACATTTTCCCTATAATCTAAAGGGAGATCCGACAAGCTGAGTAATATGAATTTTTCAAACTTTTTTCCTTCTAGTGCTTTAGTGAATATATCTGCTATTTGTTTTGAAGTAGGAAAATGTGTCAAATGAATAGCTTTTGCCTCTACATAATGTGAAATCAAATGATACTTGGTGTTATTGTATCTTCCTCGATCATGAAACTTTGGATTCTTAGCCAACTGAATTACAAAAGAATTATCAACAAATAAAGGAGTTGAATCTTTTTGCTTTTCCCGCAAGTTTTAAAGTGTCTTATGAACCCAAATGATTTCTTTTGTGGCTTAGGCTATTGCAACATATTCAATTTTGGTGGTCAAATTAGCAGATACAAATTCCTTGCGTGGCCTCCAGTTAATGGTCATTGATCCAAGATTCATCAAATAACAAGAAGTAGAGACCTCATTTTCCTTATCACCATCAAAGAAAGAATTTGAATATCTAGTGAGATAGAAATATAGAACTTTATAATCTTTCATGCCAAAGGATTGAGTGCCCTTCAAGAATTTCAACACTCTTTTCGTTGCATTCCAATGACCTTGACAAGGCTAATGCATGAACTTGGAAAGTATTGCTACAACAAAAGTAATGTTAGGTATAGTAGTGGTTAAAAAAATTAAGCTTTCAACAAGTTACATGTACTTTGTTGGATGATCAAATAAACTTCCTTCAGTGGATGTAAGTTTTAAATTATGCTCCATAGGAGTATAAACAGTGTTACAATCATGCATTCCAAATATGTTTAATAGATTTCCAACATACTTCTTCTGAGAAATGAAAATGTGCTTAGGTTGTTGAGAAACTTAAATTCCCAAATAATAATGTAACATACCCAAATCAATCATATCAAAGCTTTTATGTAACTCCCTTTTAATAGATGTTATATATCTATCATTGTTTCCCCTAATCATCAAGCCATCAACATAGAAAACTAGCTATACACTAGATTTTCCAATCTTTTTGACAAATAATGTTGCATCATCTAGGTAAACAATTTTGTAATTCAGCTTGAGGAGGTGTTTAGTTAACTTTTGATTCCAAGAAGGGGATGCTTTTTTCAGTCCATATAATTCCTTAACCAATTTGCATACCTTATTTTCTTTTCCTTTGACAGTAAAACCCCCAGGTTGAAACATGTAGACTTCCTCCTTTAAATGTCCATTCAAAAATATATTTTCACATACATATCATTCTTCCATCCTTTTTTCACTCCAAGAGAAAAAAAAGTTTTGATTGTGCTCCATTTTGTTGTAGGAGAAAAAGTAGTTGTATGATGAACACCTTCCTTCTGAGCATACCCTTTATCTACAAGAATGGCCTTGTATTTTTTAATTGAAACATGTCCTTTATAATTGACCTTACAGACCCATTTACACCCAATACGATTCATTCCAGTAGGAGGATCCATCAACCTCCATGTGCCATTTTTAGAAAGGGAATCATATTCTTCCTTCATTGCAACATTCCATTCATCAGAATTAGTAGCTTCTTTGGAAAAACTAAGTTCACCATGTCTCATAATCATCATTTTTTGTTGGAAGTTTGTAAATACAAGTGGATATTCTAAAATATTGTTGAGGTGGTTGTGCAGGTTGCTCATTCTGAAGTTAAAGTTCTTCAAGAACTTCTTCAAGAAACCTTTCTGATTCTGTAGAAATAATATTATCTTCCAAATTGTCCTAAGAAGAAACATATAGATGAAATAAAGATGGAAAACCCATAGATGGATCTAGAATGGGAACTCCCCCCTTAGTATGTGGAATTTTATTTTCAGATTCAAAATCAAAATTTTTTGATGCAAATTTCTCTAAATTATCAAGTTGTATATCAATAGTAGAGAAATATTTTGTAGATTCTAAACAATTGAAATCTCTAGAAAAAATAAATTTTATATTTTATTCGTCATATAATCTATATGATTTTGAAGTACTGGAATATCCCAGAAAAATACATTTCCGACTTATGGAACTTAATTTGTTTCTTTGATGCTTAGGAATAACTGCATAACAAGTAGATTCAAAAATCTTAAAATTTTGAAATGTTAGTAACCTATTTCACCAAAATTCATATGGTGATTTGTTGTTTAGGACAAAAGAAGTATACTATTTTTAATATATGCTACACAAAGTACTTCCTTGTCGCAAAACATTAAATCGACATTTTTGCAACACATCATTGATATAACCATGTTAAAGAAACTCTTATTCATCGTTTCTGGAACACCCCTTTGTTGTGGATTATATCAAATAATAGTTTGGTGTTTGATGCCATTATTTGTTAAATATTGTTCAAAAGAATTCGAGGTATATTCATCTCCATTATGAGTCTATCAGATAACAATATTCCATTGAATTTAATTTTTAACCATAGAACTAAATGCTGTGAAAATATCAAAAACTTGTGACCTTTCCTTCAAAACTTGTGACTTTTATTTTAAAACTAAATAAAATATAAATTTATGTTAATACTATTAAATAAAGTCTTATGGGATACACTAGCATAACAATATAAGTGTATATTAATTAATTAGTTAATTTGTATATTAAATTTATTTATATTCATTTGAATGTATAAGTTACTAAATATGTTAAAGGATAAATAGGGATTAAACCTAAATGCTTATCAACTAATCAATTAATTAGTTAATTTGTTTCTATATTTTTATAATTGTATCAATTATGTTTATATATAAACTTATTTACTTTTATATCATGTTTAATAAAAACTAAGTAAACAGAAAAATAAAAAATAAAAAATTAAGAAGCTAAACTAAGAAATTTAACCTTATAAATAAATAATAAGGCAAGTGTTGTTATCCATTTATTTTTAATTTAAAACTAAATAAAATATAAACAAACTTATATGAATAAAAATACTAGTAATATAAAAAAAATGTTGAAAAGGAAAGGTAATTATAGTCAAACAATAAAGGAAAAATAACAAATCAATAGTACATGGAACAAAAGGGAACTTTAAGCAATCCAAAAGATAGGGGTGTAAAGCTAGAAAGGACAACGATAGAAAGAACGAAGAAGAAACAAATTTGAGGGGGGGGGGGGCTAGGAGGAAAGGGAAAAGATACAACAGCTACTAATTTTCAAGCCATCATCCCTATTGAGATTAGGAGCTATTGGATCCCTGCTCTTTCCTCTTATCCTCACCCCCTCATGTTTTTTCATTCTTTGTTCTTTCTATTGTTGTCTTTTTTGGTTTTATGCTCTCATCTTCTAGATTGTTTAAAATTCCCCTTTGTTTAATGTGCTATTGATTTTCTATTTTTCCATTATTGTTTGAATTTCATTGCCTTTATTTTTTCATCATTTTTTTTTAATATTATTAATATTTTTATTCCTGTAAGTTTTCTTATCTTTTATTTAGTTTTAAATTAGAAATAGGCAGATAATAACACTTCCCTTATTATTTATTTATTAGGTTAAATTTCTAAGTTTGAGTTCTAAATTTTTTTATTTTATTTTTTCTCCTTAGTTTTTGTTAAACATTATATATAAATAAATAATTTAGTATATAAACATAACTAAGAGAATTATAAACATATAAAAACAAAGTAACTAATTAATTGATAGACATTTAGTTTTAATCCCTATTTATCCTTTAATATATTTAGTAACTTATATATTTAAATCAATATAAATAAATTAAATATAAAAATTAACTAATTAATTAATATACACTTACATTTTTATCCTAGATTATCCCATTAGACTTTATTTAATAGTATTAATATAAATTTATATTTTATTTAGTTTTAAATTAAAAGAAAACGTTACATATTTAAATAAATAATCTTCATATACAAACTAACTAATTTCCTAACTAATTAATTATCTAATTAATTTTTCTTCTATCAAGCATTCACGAAGTCCTGATGATGGATCCTAGTTGGGATTTGAAACGTTGACGAATAATGGTTTTTACTATAGATTCTCCGGTAACTAAGTCAGAAGATTTAAACCACAGATGTCTTAAATCCAAAATTATCTAATTAATAAACAACGAGTTTTTAATCTTAATTTATCCTATAATAAATAATTCCTATAATAATATATGTCTTTATATAATTTATTGAGTTTTGAAAAGAAATATAAATATATATATATAATATAAAGTATTTAGCATATCTATATATATATATATATATATATATATATATATATAATAATAGAGTATTTAGCTCTGAGTTTAAGTTCATAAACATTTTGTTAAATATAAGCATATATTTTTTGTTACCTTAAAATAAACAGATCTAGTGAACTAACTATTTCGTTAATTAATTAATTAATTAGCTAGCTAATTAACTAACGTTTCCTGATATCTTGGTCCACTTAAATATAGCAATTCTGAGCCAATTGTAGTCATTCCCTTTGTCAAAAGTAGTTGTTTCTTTCTATCCGTTCAATGGTCAGTCTCTCTATTTAAATTCTTACAATGATATGGTTCTTCATCTTGTTGTGACAATGAACCACACTTGCTTGTTCGAAAGGCGTTGACAAATAAATTTTGATGTGATTATCACTGAAATCACGTCTCAAAAAACTTGACATGGATCACGAAAGACTTAATTAAATTATTTATTCACTATATTAGTTCTACCATTGAGGGTGATAAGATGAGATATGAGCTATATGAGTACCAAGAGAAGAAAATAATTTTGTCCAATAATTTCCAGTGGTAATCGAATCTTTGTCACTTAATATAATCTTTAGATTTCCATGAAGGTTTCGCACTGTTTCCATAAATGCGATAGCAACTGTGGTGGCTTTAAGAGGATGTTATAATCCACAAAAGTGTGCATATTTGTTAAGTCTATCAACTACCACCATCTTAAGACTTGGGTAAACCTGTGATCAAATCCATTGATACCTCCTCCCAATCTTGACTTGGAATGGCTAAAGGTTGTAGTAGACTTGGGGTCTTAACTGTCTCAACTTTATTTTGTTGGAAAGCCAAACATTCTGCCACAAATCTTTGAATATAATATTTAAGGCCATCCCAAAAAAATTCCCACTTGACGCTTTGATAAGATTTTAAAATTCATGATTGCCCTACTAAGGGAGAGGTATACAATTCCAGAAGAATATTTCGTTTAAGTTCAAAATTCTTACAAAGATATAAGTGATATTTGTACCATAATGAATCATTTTTCTAGCTAAATGTATCAGATGTACTCAAATCTTTCTGCAACTTTTGAATGAGTCACCCCTCCTCTTCATCATTCTTTCATTCATCCCTTTCTTTGGTTATCGACTCAGGTTAGGTAATATAAATGGAAAAAAGTAATGCTCCCACATCCTCATCTTTCTTGATAGTGCACTGCAACAACATTTTTCTTCCCTTTTCTGTATATGATTTCAAAGTCATAACCCAACATCTTTATCACACATTTTTGCTACTCTTTTGAAGTTAATATTTGTTTCAAAAATTATTTAAGACTATTATAATATGTGTTTACTGGGAAGTGTCTTCCAATTACGTAAGGTCGCAAGTAATTTAGTGCATGTAATATTTCCAACATTTACTTCTCATAAATAGGTTTGTGTAGAAACTTTCCTAGTATTTTATGACTTTAAAAAACAATGGCTCTTCCTTATTTTATTAAAACAACACCAATTCCATTTCCTGAAGCATCACATTCCACAATAAAAAACAATTGTGAAGTTTGGCATAGCTAAGACCGGTGCTTCGCACATTTCCTCTTCATGATGTTCAAAGGTCTTCACTTCTTCTGGAGTCCACGAAAAATCCTCTCTCTTCAATATTGATGTTAGAGGTGTTGTTATTATCCCATAATTCTAAAAAAACTTGCGATAACACCATGTTAACCTGATAAATCCTTGAAGACACTTTATGGTTGTGGGGGTTTTCCAATCCTTAATGGTTGTAATTTTCTTTTGGTCTACCTTAAAACCTTCATGAGATATAATATGACCCAAATATTCCACCTCCTATACTGCAAAGAAAAATTTGGAGGTTTTTTCATATAATTCTTTCTCTACCAATAGTTTAAGCATCCTATCAACATGTTTGTAACGGATAAAATATATATTAATAATGTAAAATAATATAAATGATAATAAGAATAAATAATTATTAGTTAATTAGTAATTAGGTTGAAGAGGCATGTCTAAATGAGACATGAGTCTTCGTGAAGAGACACTTGCCTGATATAAAAGCAATCCTCTCATTCTCATTTGTAAATCATTCATTCTTATTCATTATATTTAATATAATATTTATATCCTAAATGGATGTCTTTACATTCCAAGTCCTTTGGAGTAATCAATCTATAGAAGGAACTTTGTTCGCTTCATTTGGTATCGGAGCCATGTTAGCTAATCACTAGGCCTTTGGCTATCAACCTATCATCAACCTCGTTGCTGTCATTATTGAAGCGTTTCGCTACATATTGGGAGATTCTCCATTTTTTAGGTCTTTGACCATTATTTAAAAAAAAATTAATAAAGGATAAAGAAGAAGGGAATATAAAAAAAGAGAGGAAAGGAAATAATATATTCTAAACAAAAAAAAAAAGGTGAAATATATATATACATACACACATATATATATATAAAGGTTTTACATTATTGATAAAAAGTGCATAATAAAGATAAGCGGGAATCTTTTCAAGTATATTTAACACTTTTTACGTGGAGAGGCCCATGGTTTTAGAAACTAGTTGTAAGTTTTACATTTTACGTGGAGAACATTAACTAGGTTTTAGAAACAACCCATGGTAATTGCCCATGGTATTTTAGAAACCAATGGTAATTTCTCGTGCTTTTAGAAACCAGTGGTAAGTTTTACATTTATGTGGAGAACATTAACTGAGGTTTAAGAAACAAACCATCATAATTGCCCATGGTATCTTAAAAGAAAAAGATACTTTGATGACATTGGAGAAAAAAGGTGTGATATAAATAATTTTAATCGTTCAAATCTCAATATTTTGACCGTGCCAAGAGTCATGTCTCATCCAAATTTTCTGAGAGAAAAAAATTTATTATAATTATAAAAAAGGATACTATATAAACCTTATATAGTTACATATAAAAGGAAAATGGGTCTCAAAAAAGTATATATAAATTTTATATAATTATAATTTTATAATATATATAAATTAAAATTATATATATATATATATATATATATATATATATATATATATATATATATATATATATATATATATATATATATATATATATATAAAGTTTTATTAAAAGAGTGAACAAAAGAAGAAGAAGAATAGAATATTTGATATATATATATTAGATTTTTATAAGGGAGAAGTGGAAATATATTTTTTAGATTAAAAAAAATATATATATAAAAAGAGAGGAAAAAAAGAGAGAGAATATATCATATAAAAATTAAAAAAATAAATAAATAAATTGTTGAAAAAAATAAAAAAAACAAGGAAGATAAAAGAAGTGAAGAAAAAGAAAAAATATGGAATCCATGAGTAAGGAACAAAGACAATCAATCAAAAGAGATATAGAACAATTAATTTCAATATTTGAGTGACAGATTGAGAAGAGAAAGAGAATGGATTCCTTCTTCCATTCTCTACATCCATCATCACTTCCATAGAATGATGTTATCCAGTGTACTGAGAAAGAGCATCTAAAAGATCAAGAGAATGACAAAATAGTCAAAATACAACAAAGCAAGGAATTGTTAGAATGCCAACATAAAAATCTTGTGGATATACATTACAAAGAAATAATGGAAAAGGATGAAGAAATTTCTCGTCTCAAGGACCATGTCGAAAAGTTACTGGCACAAGTGAAGAAGACTAAAATCACAATGAAAGAACTCAAGCAGCATTTATCAGAACAAGAAGGGGAAAATTTACGTTTAAAGAACCTTAATAAAAATTTATTAAAACAAATCAGAGATCTAAAAGATGAAAAAATTAAAATTCAAAACACTGGAAATAAGGTTGATGAATAAAAAACTGAAGAAAATTTACGACTAAAAAACCATAATCAAAGTTTACTCACTCAAATTAAGAAGCTTAAGGATGATAAGAAAGCATTAAAAGATAAGTTGGAGCAATCCACTGAAGTAGAAGTATCAGCATCTCCAGTCGTAATAGTCCAAGTTGAAAATAAGGGAACGAATACTGATCCAGTGAATATGACAACTCAAGAAGACAAATCAGTTAAAGAAACAACACACTTAGATGTTGCAGTTCAGAGAATGGACATCCCAAGTGAATGTTCCATAACCAATTCAACAACATCATCGCCAAAAGAACATCGAAAAACTCCATATCGACATTCGAATCACGAAAGGTGACCAATCAACAGTGCTATGCATCAGTACCATTCAGAACAAAAACAACAAATTGATGTTCCAGATAATAATGACATAACATTAATCCAGCCTTATGCTGACAAGTCGTTACAAAATTTTTGTGATCAAAATGCTATATAGAAGATTAATCTGGGATGGTCTGATCCCTTCTTAGTGCGACAATTTTGTTTGTCCCTAAGAAGATCATATCAGCTTGTATTGACGAAGATGACTTTTCAAAGAGAGAAAGACTTTCAAAGCTGAAAAAGAGATCAAGCCTTTTTTCATCGACAAGCTTTGAGGACAAAGATTTTTGAGGAAGGATGGAATGTAATGAATAAAATATATATTAATAATGTAAAATAATATAAATGATAATAAGCATAAATAACTATTAGTTAATTAGTAATTAGGTTGAAGACGCATGTCTAAATGAGACATGACTATTTGTGAAGAGACACTTGCCTGATGTAAAAGCAAGCCTCTCGTTCTCATTTCTAAATCATTCATTCTTATTCATTTTATTTAATATAATATTTATATCCTAAATGGATGTCTTGACATTCCAAGTCTTTTGGAGTAATTAATCTATAGAAGGAACTTTGTTCGCTTCAATGTTGAACATGATCCTTCCAAGACTTTTTGTAGATTAGTATATCATCAAAAAATACTAACACAAATTTTCCAAGGAAGGGTCTAAAAATTGAATTCATTAAAGCTTGAAATGCGGAAGGTGCATTAGTAAGGCCAAAAGGCATGACCAAAAATTAATAATCACCCTCATCAGTTCTGAATGTTGTTTTTAGAACATCTTCAATCTTCATTTTAATTTGATGATATCTCAAATGACCATCCAACTTGGTGACGTAAATTTCTCCATGTAATTCACCCAACAATTCACCAATGGCAGGAAAGGGAAATTTATCTTTAATAGTGAGCTTGTTGAGCTCCCTATAATCTGAACACATGCATCATGATCCATCCTTCCCATGCACCAATACTACTAGTGTAGAGAGGTAATTTTGACTATGATGAATTATAGCAACCTCTAGCTTTTTTGCAACCATACATTCAACCTCACTCTTTTGGGCATAAGGATATTTGTAAGATCTAATTTTTCAAGGAACAATTCCTGGAATCAAGTGAATCACATGATCATGATCACAAATAGGTGGGATGTCTTTGGGAGTCTCAAACACCTTAGAATGATTGTCCAATATTTTTTAGAGATCTCGAGAAATATATGATTTCATTGTTTGAACCCCTCGCGAGCATAATTGTGCAATTACACCTTGTTGATCTTTATTCAGAATATTTTTCATGCCATTAGAGTCTATTATATTTCTTGGTTTCCCTATAATACCCCTTAATTAAACTTCCTTTCCTTTTGAAAATCACTTCAAGAAAATTTCTTGAAAATTGAAAGATATCGTCCCCAAAGATTGTAACCATTGGACTCCTAGTACAACATTAGTAACACCCATTGTAATGTAAAGCATTGGACTACTAAGTACATATTCCCCCATGGCTGGCATGATATTATGGCACTTTCTAGGGCAATTTATAGTTCCTCCATTTGCAACCATCACTTGACCCTTTGGTGTTTGATATAGGAAGTAGTTCAAGTCCTTCACTATCTTGCAATGAATAAAATTATAAGTACTTCCTGAATAAATTAGTACTATTACCTTTTCCTTCTTGATATATCCTTCTACCTTGAGGATTTGAGGAATGGTAACTCCTACCAATGCATTACAAGAAATGGTCATATTCATTTATTCTTTCTTTGTGGTTCGTTCATGGTTTATATCCTCCTCCTTTGATGTTTTGTATTCCTTTTCTTCTTACGCCTTTTCTTCCTCCTCTTCACAATCTATGTAGAATAATTTCTTGTTAGCAGAATTATGACCTTTAGTGTATTTTCTATCACAACTCTAACAAATATTTTTTTTCTCTTTTTTTCTTCAATTGGTGTGGTGTCAGCCTTGTATGTTGTGGAAGATTAGGACCCTAAACACTTCAATATTTATAGTTGTCAGTGGTAGACTTCCTTGTTGCCATAATTTTTCTTTCAACCTTTCTTCCCACCCTGAATGCCTTCTCCAATGAATCAGGTTCCCAGAGGTGAACCTTTTGTTGGATGTTATATTTTAAACTCCATACAAAAACATCAATCCTATGTTCCTTTGGAATATCGATTACCCTAATATTCAATTTTTGGAAGTCTTCAATGTGCTCTACCATTTAACACTTTTGTTTGAGATTTATTAACTGGCTAAACAAGGTGTTTCTTTTTCTATCTTCGTAATACGCTATCATTTCCTCCATAAAAATTAACTAAGTGATAAGTTGTTTATGAGAAAAAGGCCATATATACCATACAAACTAAGTGGGTTCTAAACATTAAGATGTAATACGTAACTTTTGTGGGGGTGGCACATCCCGTAGATCAAAATATTGCTCCATCTGTAGTATCAAATTTATCAAATCACTGCCATCAAACTTCCTCATATATATCTTTGGAATGTTGTGGTTCATAGAGCCCACATTGGAGTCTCTAAAATCATAATTCATATTCTTTTTTTCTTCATCATGATTTTCATGGATTTCATTGTCACCATTGGGAATTCTTTCTTCTCACAACTTTTTCTAAACCTTCCTTCCACCCTTCTATCTTGACATCCATCATTGCTTCCATGTCTCCTTTTAACCCATCATTCAAAACTCCCACATCCCTTTTCATACCATCTATATTAACTCTTATGTCCCTTTTTATAACATCTATCTTAACATTCATCATATCCTCCAATTCTGTTTTCATTACTTTTTGTGAGAGTGAAATTTTTTGCACTTGGTATCATAAATTTGCTATATCATGTTGCATTTCTTCCTCATCTTCATGCATTATAGAAGAGATTTCTAGTTTCTTACTAGGTGTGGCCATTTTTTTTGTTTCAAGGAATTTTGGAATTAAAAAATAATATATATGCTCCAATATGCCCCTTGAATCACTTCAAACTGATTTTTCAAACAAAATCTATGGAAAATATACAAACCATTTTCTTGCATTCTTGGTGATCAATATTGAGCTGTTGAATATATGTAATTGGGAATCTCCAAGATCTAAATTTTCTTCCTATTGTACTTCTCTGAGTCCTCCTTCAAAACCCACAAGTCTTGTCAAGATTGGATTGTTCAAGAAAGAGTTATCCCAAATCTCCCACGATGGTTTGATTATGTACTAGTTGAGTAGAGTGATGTTCTACAAGATGCCATGTATCATTGTTTCAACCTTTGGCCCCGAAGATGTGACAAGAAAAATTACATTCCATGAACTTTCAGCCAGTTTTTACAGAATTCAAATCCAATTCCTAAAACGAAAGCTATGGTGCTTTTACCTAGGCCATAAAACCCTAACTTCCTTCTAACATATCTATGACAATATAACAAACCAAGGTCTCAAATTCTTACGTGACGTTCTTTGATATTTCGGCTCCACATGATAAAAGTTTTAGCTTTTGAAGCCTCATAGAAATAATATTATAGAAAAAATACCAAGATGACATGTTTGAAGAAGCGAAACCCTAAAATCCAAAGTTCTGATACCAAATGTTATGCAGCCAACTCACAATAGATAGATCAATGACTTAAAATTTATCCTCTTCAAGGGAGAAACCTCCTTTACATTACACAAATGAACAATTATTAGATGATACAAATTAAAATACCTCCTTTTCATATATAGGAGACTAAGTGGTCACAATATAATCAAAGCATACATAACAAAAATAATGCAAGGGAACAAAAATAACAATAATGGGCTTCTATGGGGCTGAAAAATAAAAATAAGGGAAATACACTAGCATTATAGGGACATAACACACTTCATCGGGACGAAAAAACTCGTACACATGCCAGTTTGATCAACAGTCCAGAAAAATCAACAGTCTATGACAGCACGAAACTCGTCAATCTTTAATGGGACAAGTGGTCCCAGTAATAGTTTCAAGAAAATAGCTAAGCACTTAAATCAATGACACACATTCAGAACTGGGGCACCCATAGTGGTTTCCAATACCATGAAGTCTGGTGTCGGGATGGTTTCCAAAACCACGAGTCTCGTACACTGTCAACTAGTCATGTTGGGTTCACCATGTTCTCTCGCTTTGGGTTCTATTGACCATGCAACGTTGTCCACCTCTATCACAACAAGAAGAATGTCCACCACTCTAAATCGTCAATGGAGTTCAGATGAAGTTCTCAACGCTTCTAAATATCGCCTTTGTGATACCACCGTTATAGGCCTAATGAACTCCACAATGGAACATATATTTTATTGAGTGCAAGCATCAAGAATCTATACAAGAAAATATAGTTACTAGACCGTAATTGTTAGTGGTTTTCCGAACGTTAATTAGAAAACTACTTAAACTATCAATTCTAATATACTAATGTTACTATATATCCCAAATGATTAGTTAACATACTTAAGACACTCGGTGATGTGAATGTCGTTGGTTTTAAACTCCGTGGGAAAAAACCAACCATGTAAAGTGATGTTGTGACCTAGTCAAGGTGAGTGATTTTGGTAGCATAAGATCCCTGGGGTGATTTTGATAATGTGGAAGCGTCCATTTTTATGAGTATTACCACAACTTAGTAAATAGAAAATGATAATTTAAAATACATTTATTAGTAATTAAGTTAGGAAAAATTTAATCATTTACTCATTTACCTGAATTTTATTATTAGTAATTTTTAATTATACTCAAAATTTCAATTTACAAAAATATTTTAAACCATTATTAAAAAATAATAACATTATTTTTCTTTACAATATATAAAAAAATTAAAATCCAAAGTATTGCATTTTTAAATTATTTAAAGTTTAATTAAAAATGGTTGTATCAAAAGACATATTACACAACCTATTATGATGGTGATTTGTGATTTCATCCATACTCATCATAGAATTGACATGTATTCTTAGAAAAAATTTATTCCAAAAATAACTATGGTTATAGTGAAATATAAGTATTTAGCTATTATTTAATTAAAAAATTATAAAACATTAAAAATCTCATTTACAATTTATAATAATAAAATTTACAATTTACAATCATTATAAATTTACAATTTATAAAATTTCAATTTACAAAAATATTTTAAATCATTATTAAAAAACAATAACACTATTTTACTTTAGGGTATATAAAAAAAATTAAAATCCAAAGTCTTGCATTTTTTAATTTTTTTTTAAAGTTTAATTAAAAATGGTTGTATCAAAAATATTTTCTTTCCAAGTTTAGTGAAAAATAACATTTGACGTTTGGAAAGATATGGAAGTTTGAACCCTAATAAAAAGTGTCAGCGAAGATACATAGGTGAAATACATGTCTCCTTAATAATGGTTGCTTTCAATTGTTAGAAGTTTTATTAATTTTAAATTATGTGTGGTTTAAATTATAATTATATGTCAAATTTTTCTAGGATTAATTTTTTCTAGAGTGTAAATCTTTTTTGAAAGAAAAGACAATTTTCTCATTTTTTTGTTTACTTTTAATTACTTTATCTATTTTTAAAGTTGATATGAAATTATATTATCACACGTGAAAAACTTAATAAACATACACAATATATTTATTTTTGTTTTTTTAATTATATTCGATTTTTTTTTTTATTTAGAGAATATTTTTTTTTTATTTTATAAAAAATGCATGTCAACTCCATGTTGAGCAAAGACAGAGGTTTGTGTGTGTCTATATATAATTTTCATCCTTCATAGTGTATTTTTCAGTGTAATATAGAGTACATTGTAAACACACATAGAATATTTATTTTTGTTTCTTTATTATAGTCAACATCGTTTTTATATTTAGAGAATAGTTTATTTTTATTTTAAGAGGACATGTATCAACTCCACCATGGACACACATCTCCATTACACTGAGCTGTAGAATGAAAATCTTGGCTCAATAATATATATATATATATATATATATATATATATATATATATATATATATATATATATATATATGAATGAATGAATGATATTATTTATAAAATATAATTAAGATATTCAAATTTTGATATACTGAAATATCAAAATAAGATTTTAATTTTCTTTTAATATTTTTTATTTATAGAAAGTTGATATGCAGTTAAAGAGTATATTTTATATTAAAGTTTAATAAAAAATAATATGTAAGGTCTCTTATGAATGTCTCAATGCTAGATGTTAAGGTTTCCCAGCATAAAACAAAATTGGCAAAAATGTCTACAAGCCTTTTAATGGAAAGATATACATGGATTATTGTGGATGATGGGTAGTTTCTGAAATATCTACCACTCTTTCACATAAAATGAATGCTTTAAATTTCATGTAGGTTTAAGAAAAACTTTTTAGTGGTAGTGAGGTATATAAGAAAAAAAAACTTAACATATTATGTAAAAGGAGAGTTAACATGCATGGCTTAAGGTTTCCATTCTCCTCATTTGTTGTTACAAATTTCACGTGAGGAATATTCTTCCCCGAGCAAGATACATTGTGATTCAATTTTTTTATTTGTAGCTAAAGGGCATCTGTTTAAAGAAGAAAGTCCTCTTAGGCTTCACTTCCTCCTTAAGCACCTTCCCGAGTACCATTTTAATTTGGAAGTAGATATCTAAGAATTGTAGATACCTCCTCTCCACCCTAGCTTTAGCCTTTGTGATACTTATCTCTACACTTGATATTGGAGGGGTGCATTCCTATTCGAGGGGTATTAAACCTTCAACTCACCCATGAGTAACGTGGGACACATATTTTAAAACAAAGTATTCTTCTATCACCTACTTGTAGCAACTTTTTTTGTCGGTTTCTCATTTTTCGTGTAGCAAGGTGTTGGAATTTCTAAGTCTAACCCGTTAGAAACCCTTCATGTACTTCCCTGATTTATTCCTATCTACTTGTTCTCTTAATTAACAAGTTATTTAGCATGGAAATACTGGAAATAAATATAAGTACATGCTCAACACATTACAAAACATCAATTGAAGGAAATAGAAACAAGGACATAAGTGATACCATTATTTTTTTTACTATTGTCCCCGGAAAAACCCAATGGAGGAAAATCGGTGCAGTTATTTGAGGGTTTGATTTATTAATCAGTTTTAGAATAAAATTTGGGTGCCAAATCTAACTCACCCAATAGATAAAAATCTTGGCGGTAGTACCTCTCTACTTGAAAGTAGATATTCTGGTTGAAACCCTGGATAAACACTCTTGCAGCTCCCCAGCCCCAATCTGCCCCACGAAACCCCATCGTCATCCTCTAGGGACTGCGTCAGCCTCTCTCTGGCACAACATTAGCCCAACGTCACTCTGGCTTGGCCTGTGTTAGCCTCTGAAGTCACTACGTCAATCCTCTAGCCCTCTGTGTCACACACGGTGGCCCTTTGAGGCACTGCACAACTCCTGGCTACCTGTATGTGAGCCCTGGCCAGCTATGTGTGAACCATTGGCTACTTCCGCATCCCTCTCTCCAGCTACTGCGCTGAATCTCCTAGTGCTATCTCTTCCTCTTTGCTTCTGTAGTCACTACCCCTCAGCTCCAACTATGATTACTCTCTCAACTTTCTAAGCAAACCCAACCCCAGAAAGTTGAAATCTTGATATCTTGTTGTGTTCTCCAAGTGACCCTCAAGCCTCCTCTTATGCTGTTCTCGCTGACAAATAAATGGCCGATATTAAGTCCCTAATCAATGGATAAGATTATATCTACCTTGATCCATGAATTTTGGACCATTCTAACATATTTTTATATTAATTCACATTAATATGTTATTTTACCTAAGTTTAGACCTAGGGACTCCTTTAAAAATATTAATTATTTTAATATCTCTCAAATTGCTTAAAATCTTCCCAAACCCTTTATGGGTATTGGAGCTCTCATGTACCTTAGCCTTTGCACCAATTTTTGTGGCTAGAGTACATCCGATGCTACCCCAAATCAACACTCCCTCTTAGTGAGGATTGGGCTCTCACCACACTCGTCACTGAATATCACCCTGATCATTCGGCATTGGTCCATGTGTTGATTTTTATGAAACCAACAAACAAAAAGATAGAAAAGATAGATCAATGGCTTGGAAATAATCCTCTTTGAGGGGGCAACCTCCTTTACGTTACACAAATGATAAATTCGTTGATCATAAAATTTACATGACCTCCTTTTCATATATAGGAGTTTAAGGGGTCACAATATAATTAGAGCCATCATAACAATAATAATGTAAGGGAAAAATAATAACTATAGTGGGTTCTATGGGGTACAATAATAACAATATGGGGACTACATGTGCACAAAAATATACTAAGGGGGTTGTACTAATCATAATAAGGGGTTACACTAGTAGTATAAGGACCTAACATGCCCCTCAACTTCAAAAAGTGTTTTCATCAACGCTTGAGTAATTCTTGATTCTTCTATATAAAATTCTTGTGCTCCCATGTGGAATCTTCACTGGGTAAGTTCTTCCACTTGATGATTCACTCTAAAATTGATAGATTTAATAGTTGTCAGGTTCTTGTTTCTGTGATTGCTCCAGGTTCCAATATGATTTTTCCTTCCTCGTCAAGTTCTGGAAATATTGTTTGAACTTGGATCTTCTGCAACTTTTGAATGAGTGGCCACACTTTTTTGTCATTCTTCCATTCATCCCTTGCTTCATATACCCAATCTGGTTGGATAATAGAAACAACACAAAACAATGCTTCCACATCCTCGTCCTTTCTTGAGAGTATATCTGCAACAACATTTTTCTTCCCATTTTTGTAGATGGTTTCAAATTGATAACCCAACATATTTGTGACCCATTTTTAATGTTGTTCTAAAGATAATCATTGATCTAAAAACTATTTAAGACAATCATGATCCATTTTTACCTTGAAGTGTCTTCCCATTAAGTAAGGTCACCATTTCTTAAGTGCATGTAGTATTGCCAACATTTTCTTCTCATAAATAGCTTTCATGACATATAGCCATAGAAATACTCAATCGCCTAAATCAAATCTTCTTTCACTGCAATGAGGATCTTCCTATTGTTTCATTCGATTCTGCATGAAAGTGACTTGATCTTTTAAAAGTTGGGGAACTTGTTGTTGATGTTCAATGTGATCTTTCATGCTTGATCCTTTTTCTTCTTGATATGTCCTTCTATCTTAAGAGTTTGAGGAGTGGTAATTTCTTCAGATACATTACAAGAAATGGTCGGATTCATTTCTTGATGCTCGATGTGATCTTTCAGTTCTTGAACATTTTTCTTCTTGATGTGTCCTTCTATATTGATAGTTTGAGAAGTGATAATTCCATGCAATGCACTACAAGATATGGCTAGATTCATTTTTTCTTTCTAGATGTGATATTTCACTTCTTGAACCTTTTTCTTCTTGATATGCCCTTTTATCTTGAGAGTTTGAGGAGTGGTAATTCTTGCCAATGCTTTACAAGGTATGGTCAGATTCATTTCTTCTTTCTCTAGGGTTGGTTCCTAATGTATATCTTGGTATTTTGATGTTTCTTGATCATTTTCTTCCTCCTCTTCATCATCTATGTAAAATTATTTTTTCTCAGCACACTTCTAACCTTTAGTGTATTTGATATCACAACTATAACAAAGCCCTTTTTCTCTTTTTTCTTCCAATTGTTATGGTGTAAACCTTTTAGGTTGTGGAAGGATAGGAGAAAAAAACTCCATAATTATAGTCGTGAGTGGTGTATTGGGCACGAGATCCCCCAAGGGCAATTTTGGGGCTAAAAGCCCATATTTTGGTCCAATTTTGTAATCCAAATGTAAAGACTCCGCATTTTGTGGTCACGAAGCACATAGATGTTAAAGAGTCATAGGGTTGTCCATCCTTCTTTTGGAAATGTAGTGTTGGCTGTAGAAGATATACCCATGGTCGGTGGACCATGGGATTGTATGAATAGAGTTAAGTTCTAAGTAGTTGAAAAACACGAAGAAATCGATAATCATGAAGGATTGAGTCATAGGTTTAGAGCAGAAGTCTTAGTTTGGGTCGTAGCATAGGTAGAGGCTTTGCAGTTGAGTGCACGAACCCCTACAGCTAAGTGCACAGAGCGAGTTGAGTCTATAATTGTTCGCAATTATCAATAAAGAGAATTATTCTACAAATTTTGGGTCCTTATTTCATGTTTATGCATCTGTTATATTGGGTATGCATTCCACTTATAATGCTTATATGATGCATGAATGTATGTAAATGTATTGGTTAAGAAAATGCAAGTAAGAACATCTGTTTACGCAAAGCTAACTAAGATCTGTTAATAAGATAAAAAAGACACTTAGCCTAGTTTGGGAGATATTGCAGTTCGCTTCCCTAGTAATGCGAAAGTATATCAGCCCCTGGTTAAGGTTGTGGGGAAGCTGATTGTACCCTTTCATGAAGGTACTAAAGGGTGGAACTAAGGGCTAAGAAAATTGCATGAAGGTAGGTATAGACAAGATAAACCAACATCACAACCATCTCAAGGGTGAAAAAACTTGGTTCCAGCGTCCCCCCATACTGCTTCGGGTGAGACTTCAGTCCGCACTCTGCGAGCTAATGCCGAAAGGGCCAGTAGTGTAGGGATTTGTTTGGCTAACTAATGTTGAACCTGGGTCAAGCCCCCACAAGCCAACATGGTGGAATTCCTTGTTTCCATAATTTCACTTTCAATTTTTCTTGCCAAACTGAATGCCTTCTCCAATGAATTAGGTTCCTAAAGACGAACCTCATGTTGAATTTTATCCTTTAAAGTCCTTATGAAGACATCAATCCTTTGCTTCTCTGGAATATCATTTACCCATATATTTAATTTTTTAAACTGCTCAATGTGCTCTTCCATCGAAAAATTTTGTTTGAGATTTATCAATTGGCTAAAGAAGGTGTTTCTCTTTGTATCCTCATAAGGTGCTATCATTTCCTCCATGAAAATTGACCACGTGACAAGTGGTTTACAAGAAAAAAGCCCTTAATACCATAAGAATTGATTTAGTTCTAAATATAAAGATGCCATACGTACCTTTTGTAATAGTTTCACCTCATGTAGATAAAAATATTGCTCAATCTGTAGTATCCAATTTAACAGATCCTTGCCATAAAAATTCCTCATATTGCCTTTTATTGATTTTAGGATCTCGATCTTGAAATGATTGTAACTCTACAATTGCACATCTCTAAGTTCTGAAATTGCATCCTGTAGTAGACCTTTGAGTCCTATTTATGTCCCTGTAATTCTGATTGCAATTGGATTCCCAAAGAAAGAGTTATGTCCAATCTCCATGATGACCTAATCATAGACTAGTTCAGTAGAGTGAACTTCTATGATGTGCCATGTGTCATTGTTTCGACCTTAGGTTCTGAAAATGATACCCAAAAAACTACAGTTTATCTGATTTTTATCACTTTTGATGAAATTTGAGTTAGATGCTGAGAGAGAGAGTTATGACGATTTTCTGAAGGTCACATGTTTGGGTGTAATTCGGGAGCTTGTAAAAACCATAAATGTCTCAGACCATATCTATGAAAATATAATGTTACAGGTTCTAAAATTTGAGCCCGAGATTCACCATGGTTTTGGTTCAAATGGGTTTTAATTTCAAAATCTAAAACTTCGTAGGAATGAAATTAGAGTGAAAATTCCATGATGACCTGTTTGAGATGGAATTTTGGAGCCTTCAAAAACCCTAACTTCCTCAGAACATAATGCCGAAAATATAGCACGAAAATATCTGAAATTAGGAGATGAGGTTTACTGTGATTTCGGCTCAATTGGATTTTTTTTTAGCTTCTGAAACGTTGCAGAAAAAAAAATTATAGTGAAAAGTCCATGATGGCCTATTTGGAGAAGTCAAACCTTAGAATCTAAAACTCTGATACTAAATGTTATGAAACCAACTCACAAAATGATAGAAAATATAGATCAATACCTCATAAATAAGCGTCTTCGAGGGGGAAACCTCCTTTACGTTATAGAAATGAGAAATTATTTAATGATACAAATGACAAGACCTCCTTTCTATATATAGGATCCTAAGGGGTCATAATATAATCAAAGCCGACATAACAATAATAATGTAAGGGAACAATAATAACTATAGTGGGTTTCTATGGGGCACAATAATAACAATATGGGTACTACATGGGCACAACAATATAATAAGGGGGTTGTACTAATAATAATAAGGGGTTACACTAGTAGTATAGGGACCTAATATTGATGCTACGCATGTTGCCCATCATCTGCACTACTGCATCTTGTACTACTGCCCATGGCCCTGCCACTGCCACTGCTACATCTGTACTCCAGGTCCCTCTGCATTAGTGCTGCTACCCATGGCTCTGCCTCTGCCACTATTGAATCTGCACTACAATCCCTCTCATCATGCTACATCGTGTTGCCCATAGCACTACCACTACTAACTACTACACTTCAACCCAGTTATTGAGAAGTAATTAATCTCCCAACACTGACATCTCTGTCAGGATAGAAACACTCTTGATGCTGAAGCTCCCACTCTGGCCTCTAAACTTGCACAACAACTCTGTGCATCTCACACTGTTGTACAACTCTTTGTGCCATCTTGCACTAGTGCAACACTCCTATGCTTCTCGCATTTTTGTGACCTGCTAGCATGGTGCTGTCCCAGGAGTCTGTCACTTTAGCTCCCTATGCTACTCCATCTGCATCTATCTCTAATGACATCGACCAGTATTACTTCTCCTCTTCAAGACTCCGTAGCAATGTCTAATCCAATAGGCTTGGTACCTCGAGGATCCTGCCCCTCATCGCCTGTACTCCATTTGACTACAGCTCTATGTTTCCCCATATCCACTCAAGTGGTGTGTGTGCACTCATGTCACAGTCATAGTTTGTCTCCACTTCCTTCTCTACCCTTACTAGTGTAGCCTTGTTCTCAAAGGCCTCTCCCTTACTCTCCTTCCTTGGACACTAGGTCGCATAATGACCTAGCTCCCCACAGTGGAAGCATTTGACCTTAGAGAGGTCCTTCTTCTTTTGTTTCTCCTACTTTCCCTCAAATGCTAGGGCATCATCCACCTCCTCCTCCTTCTTGATTTTGATCTTGTTGCTGCTGCTTCTTGCCTTACTCAGCCTTCTTACCTCTTCTTGGAGAAGAGATGCACACATTTCCTCCCAATCTAGAAGGGTTTCCCTGCCAGGTATTCTCAGGACAAACACCTCCAAGTCTTCTGAGACTGCGTTCACGGCTGTTCTCACAATCAATTCTTTATCCAACGTGGCCCCTATGGAAGTTAGCTGATCCTGGATCTCCTTCAATCGACCGAGGAAGGGGTCAATCTATTCCCCCTTTGGCATCTGGTATGATCGCAACTGATTTTCTAGTAACATCCTCCTATGCACAGAAGTATGCTGGTACAATTTATTTAGGGCATCCCACATCTCATTTTCTATGTCCTTTTCAGCAATGTGTGGTACTACATGGTCCTTGACATAGTCAAGAATTATCCTCTTGGCCCTCACGATTACCTCCACGTACTTGTCGTTATTAGCTGGGTAAACTAGAATAGCTATCGTCCTCAAGGAAAAGTGCTTGACGCGATTCCTACCTAGAATGGATAGGATTTTGGCCTTCCATACTATGAAGTTTG
This sequence comes from Pinus tabuliformis, assembly GCA_031772625.1. NCBI lineage: Eukaryota > Viridiplantae > Streptophyta > Pinopsida > Pinales > Pinaceae > Pinus > Pinus tabuliformis. The sequence goes on from CM062813.1 coordinate 623,779,798, forward strand.
AGGCTCCGTCCAGTCTATCCTGGTCTGTTACCCTATCCACTGCCATCTCGTTGCTCTTGTATTTCACTATTGGAAGTTCTTGGTATGACTTCATTTGAGCCTCGATTTCCCTCCTGGAAACCATTTTGCCAATGTTGAGATGTCCCCACTTCAATCCTTAGTGCCGCTACATCATTGATTCAGATTTCTAGGCTAGATATCCTTGGTAGCAACTTCCTCATCCTTTGTCTTACCCTACTATATACTCTTCTGACTACAGTACTCCACCAACTCCAATCTATAGCTTACCCATAACCTCCTAAACCCCAAAAAATTAAAGGTTAGAGCTTCTAAGCTCTGTGCAATCTCGGTACCAAAAAATAAACCTCCTCAACCAACTATGTCAACCCTCCTGGCCTCTACATGAGCATACCTTTACCCCTCTCAACCTTTGCACTGGCTCTTGCTAGCTCAATCTAGATGACCCAGGCATTGTATCACCCCTTCCTCACTGCTACTCTGGTAGGAAAAACTTATGTCACTCAGGAAAACTATTCTCTATTGTTGCTGCTCTACTCGGCTGATGTCCTTAGTTCTTCTATGATCTACAACCACGATCTCATACCATGTTGGAATTTCTAAGTCTAACCCATTAGAAACCCTTCATGTCCTTTACTAATTTATTCCTACCTACTTGTTCTGTTAATTAACAAGTTATTTACCATGTAAATACTGGAAATAAATACAAGTACATGCTCAACACATTACAGATCATCAACTGATGGAAACAAAAACAAGCACACAAGTGACACCATTGTTTTTTGGACTAATGTCCTTGGAAAACACAATGTAGGAAAACCAGTGCAGCTACCTGAGGGTTTGATTTATTAAGTTGTTTCAGAATATAATCTGGGTGACAAATTCGACTCACCCAATAGAGAAAAATCTTGGAAGTAGTACCTCTCTACTTGGAAGTAGATATTCCACCTGAAACCCTAGATAAACAATTTTGCAGCTCCATAGCTCCAGTCTACCCCACGAAACCCTAGCGTCAACCTATAGGGACTACATCAGCCTCTCTCTTTCCTAGCATTAGCCCATTGTCACTATGACTTGGCCTGCATCAACCTATGAAGGCACTGCATTAGTCCTCTGGCCCTCAGCGTCACCCACATTGGCCCTCTAAGGCACTGCGCAACTCCTGGCTGCCTCTGCATGAGCCAAGGCCAGCTCTACATAAACCCTTGGCTACCTCTGCGTCCCTCTCTCCAACTACTATGCTGATCGTCCCAGTGCTATCTCTACCTCTCTGCTTCTGTATTCACTACCCCTCAGCTGCAACTCTGATCACTCTCTCAACTTTCTCAGCAAACACACCCCCAGAAAGTCGAAATCTTTATCTCTTGGTGCATTCTCCAAGTGACCCTCAAGCCTCCTCTTATACTTTTCTCGTTGAAAAATCAATGACCGAGATTAAGTCCCTAATCAATGGCTAAGATTAGATTTGGCTTGATCCATGAATTTTGGACAATTCTAAAATAGTTTTATATTAATTCATTTTAATATTTTGTTTTCCCTAAGTTTACACTTAGGGACTCCATTCAAAATATTAATTATTTTAATATCTCTCAAACTGTTTAGAATTTTCCTAAACCCTTTCTGGGTATTGGAGATCTCATGTGCCTTAGTTTCTCCACTAATTTCTGTGGCTAGAGTACATCTAATGTTACCCAAAATCAACACAAGGCCCATAAAAAGTATGCAACATCACAGGGAAAATTTTAAGAAGCCCCCCTAAATTTATAAATATAATAAATGGGCGAATCTCCATGGTATATAGGAAAAATGGAAGGCGATTTTATCAATAATATAATATGTATATATAATTTTTTGGCGAATCTCTCACCAGGCATGGCGAATATTTTACTCAATTATAAAATCTTGTAAGATCTTGGCGAGTCTTTCACTAAATAATAAGTCTTTCACTAATAATATTCCAGGTGAATACCATGGGTCAATACCATGTGCCATTTTGGTGAATACCATGGGTCAATACCATGTGCCATTTTTATTTTTATTAATTCTAATATTAGGGTTAATAATTGTTTTTTGCATGGTATTAATAACAATCTAGTCCATGGTATTTGTCCCATAGTATTTTGGCCATAGGTTTCACCTAAATATAACCCATTTTTTGAGTGTTCATAAATATAAGGTGACTTATGGAGTAAATATAAAAAAATGTTTTATTTGTTTACCATACCTCTCGTTTATTTATATTTTTATTAATTTACCATACCTCTTTTACAAATATGGTATTTGGCCCATAGGATTCACTTAAATAAAACCTCTTTCTTGAGCCTTCATAAATAGAACGAGGGTTATGGACTAAATATAAAAAGAGGTTTTATTTATTTACGATACGTCTAGTTTATTTATATTTTTATTTATTTACCATATCGTTTGAGTAAGTATGAAAAGACGTTTTATTTATTTACCATACCTCCACCTTACTTATATTTTTATTTGTTTACACTGTTACATGTATATAAGGTGACTTATGGAGTAAATATAAAAAATCTTTTATTTATTTACCATACCTCTCATTTATTTATATTTTTATTAATTTACCATACCTCTTTTATAAATATGGTATTTGGCCCATAGGATTCACTTAAATAAAACCTATTCTTGAAAATGGGCGAATGGAAGGTTGTAAGTCGTAATTTCAAGGGCTAAATTTATCTTTTTTACCCTCTCCCTTAAAATAAGGTGGGCTATTTGAGGTGATTTGTAAAAATGTACTATGATACAAAATATTCGCCCACTAAAAATTTAAAACCCCTTAATTTCGCCAAAGGGCGAACAATCGCCCCTAAAATTATCCTTGCAACATTGGTACTCCTTGGATGAGGAATAAATTCAGCATCCAATGAGTGCTCTTGCTCAACATTTTAGTAAAACCTTAGGGAGATAAGTTGAAAATACGAGTTGAAAATATAGTTTTTTCTTTTATTTTTTAACCTTTTTACTTTTTTACTCCAAAAATGGTGAATCATCCACAATGGTTGATATCATCATCTTGAATCCTATTGGTTCTTATAAAGCTAATTTTGGTTGTACATTTCTATTTTGACACCCATTTTAGACCTAAAAATTACTCTAATAAAGTAGAATATTTTATAATAAAAGGTAAGAAAGAGAGCTTGTGGTATCTAAGGTTTGATACTTATCTATTGGGATTTTGTTTCAAAAATAATAAAGATAATCACTATGTGTATTTTAAATTAGTCGGTAATCATTCTATTTGTGGCATTCGATGTGGATGATATGTTTTTAATTCGAACAACATGGAAATAGTTAAGGAAGTTAAATGATAAATTCCCTCTAAATTCGACACAAAATATCATGATTATGCAAATTTTAGTTTCGAATTTGAAATTAAAATAGTTTGAGCAAGTAAGAAAATTTGGTTGAATCAGAAAAAACTATGTCAAGAAAATATTATCGATCTTTTGTAAGGAGGAATGTACATCAATGAACATCCATATTCCTATAGGTGGAAATATATTTGTAGATTAGCATTCCAAGGAATATGAAGAATAGCATGAAATGTTACATCTTAGCTATATTAGTCATGTTGGTAGTTTCATGTATGAAATAGCTTGTACGAGACTAGACTATGGACATGGCATGTGAAGTGGGAGTTTTGATAAGGCGTATGTCAAAACCAAGGAAGGTGAATTGGATAGTCCCAAAGAGATTTTTTAGTTATTTGTGTGGAATTATATATTATTGAATTTTCCACTAAGGAAGGCCTAACGAGTGATTGTTAGTCTTACATGATTTTTCTAATAGAGACTAGTTTAGAGATTTAGCTCATAAAGGATCTACAAGTGGTTATATTTTTAACATATTTGGAGGCATAATTATTTGAATGAGAAAGAGACATTTTTTCATGGTACTCCCAACTATATAAGTTAAAAGCATGGTAGCCACTTATGTAAGTAAGGAAGTTGTATCATTACAAAGATTGCATTCATGTATTGGGTTTGTACAAAAAGATATAATATTATATAAAAATACTCATAGTGCATTACTTTTGGAAAAATGTCAAACTTATCATTTTAAGGCACATCGTTTTGACGTTTACTATCACTTTGTGAGGGACCTGGTTGATAACAACAACGATTTTCTAGTGAAGGTGGATATTGTGAATAATGTCACAAATTTATTTATCAATGTCTATAAGTATTGATAAATTCATTTTGTGTATAGAAAAAATAGGACCTTCTTCCCTAGATTGTTGGTCATGTGATGCTATGAACTTTTGTATGTGAAGAATAAAACAAGTGGGAGAATGTTTGGTATTGTTCTATTTTTTGCATCACTATTCCTTATCTAAGGGGGACATAAAAGGGGTGGAGCCCTCAAAATTATTTTGGTGGATTTTTCATATGTTTTTGGTAGTTCCATCACATGGTTTTCTATTTTGGTATTTTTTTGGTACATGGTGTTGTAGAACATGGTTCTAAACTACTAGTTAAGGAATTAAGCTTGTAATATGATCTAGGTTGATCGATTACGGTTTCTTGAAGTGTTACTATAAACATTTGTGGGTTCTCCTTGATTGAGGTTTTCTAGGGAAAGCCTATGTGTATTATCTATGATTTGCATTGTTTTTTTTTCTTCTTTATAAAGAATATTTGTATACATTATTTACTAGAAATGTTTAAAACTTGCATTTTATAGGTGTTGAAAACATCATTTTTTACTTTCAATAAAATCTTTAAAAACAATTAGGGAACTTCAAATAGGAAAATCATGACTTACTATTTTTATCAAGGGAAGATCCACCAGATATAAGATTTATTTCAATATATACACTACCTATTACAATATGAGATATACATGACGTCCCTCACTAGTCACCTTAAGAGCACCACCAAAGATAGAAATTCTCTCTACAATAGAACGCATTCTAAAACTTCTCAATACAAATGAAAATCTATGCAGTGCAACTAAATGTTTCAAATTTATTTCTTCATCAAAACAACTTTCAACTAGAGATGATTAGGCATACTATGGAGAAAAAGTGGCAACCAAGCATATTTTTGCATAATGGTCCACAAGAACCTCTACGTCAACTTTGTAATTATAATCTATAGAATACACCATTTAACTCAATAAGTATTCTCACCAAAAACTACAAATAGAGTTTGGTTCCAACATAGACCCCTTCATTGTTCTATTATTTGCATCACCATTTGGAGAAACAATACCACCATTCTTGACCTTGGAAATGAGCCTCCTATTCTTCTCTGAAATATTTCTTTAGAAATGACTAATATAATATTAGGCTATAGTCCCATAAGAATTACATCTCACCTAATTCAAGGATGCCACGTAATATAAGAGAAAGAAATTATTTTTCTATAATTTCAACCCTACCACTAAATCATCCCTCAAATCTAGACTACAAGAAGACATCCTATGAAATTTTTGCTCATCTCCAAAAAAGTCATACTCACCTATAAGAAAACCATTAATCAAGAGCCAATTATGTTGAATTCCTTAAATAAATATAATCAAATGAGAAGGGAATTTTTTTTTACTAAATGTTCATGAGGTCCATCCTTTCCAAATGAGAATCAAATAAAGGTGGTTATTTATTAAGGAATAACAAAGATGATGTCTTCCACATAATCTAATTGGAATGAGCTTTGAACATTCTCTTGATTCTAGGTTTTCCTTGGTATGAATGCCTATACTTTTTAACCTTTTTTAGGTTTAATGACATTTCTATCCATTTAGTTTTTTATGCTAAAGAGCATTGGCCAATCCCCCTTAAAACTATGTATTCACAAAAGTTGTAGGATGTGGATTATTTGTCTCAATCATTGAGAGGGTACTTATTTTGAGGGGGTTGATATCCTCTTGGTCTATATATTTTTTGTGATGATGATTACGATTGTTACTCTCCATTGAGATCATATTTTGTATATTCGACATTAAGAAAAATGATAATCAATTATTTCTTTGTTTATTTTAACTTTATTTTCATTAAGACTAGTTAGTATCAATCAATAGGTTAGGAATGTTACTCTTGTGACATATAACTTGAAATTGATATGTAATATTGTTATATGAAAGACATTCTAAGAGAAAGTGAATTTCACACCCTAATTTCTCATAAAGGATTGTTTTATATTTAAATATCATAACATTGTATATCTACTATATTATAATTAATTTATTGTTACCAATCCCAAATTTCTTTAAAATTAGAAACAAAATTCTTTTACATTCTTGTACAAACTTATCATGATATATTTTAATCCAAAAAATCATTTAGCTCTAGATTATTGCTATGTATTAATAGCTTTTAATATTGCCTTGAAGGTTAGCAGTTTTAAGATGATAACCAAATATTTCTTTTCAAAATAATTATACTTGATAAGATAGAAATAGTCCCAAAGTTTTAGAGTGTTTTTTTCCATCATTCTAAAAATATCAAATTTAAGAAAATTGATGATAAATCCTACACATAATTTTTGATGTATTTATGTTTTCCTTAACCAATCATTTAACTACCAAATATATATTTTAAAAGCAATTTTTTTTTACCTTACACTAAAATTTTGAATATTATCTATAACATTAAAGAACTATTAAAAATTACATTAATTATAAAATATTTAAATACTACTCGTACATTCTATATACATAACTTCATTCTTTTTCTTTACATGGGAGATTTCTAACTTGAGAGATTATTATATTTTCGGGTGAATTTTATACCATTAGAACACATTATAAATAAAAACTGTTGCAAAACTATTTTACATTGGAGATTTCTAACTTGAAAGGTTATTATACATTCTGGAGAATTTTATCCCACGAAAGGAAGAAGGATTTGTAGAGTTTCTATTCTCGAAAAAACATTAGAACACTTTATAAATAAAAAATGTTGCAAAACTATTATAGATCTTCAATCAGGTTATTATTTAGAATATCCAATTTTTAAGACAGTATTACTGTGTATCAGTAGACTTAAAGTTAACCAGATTTAAAACTAAAACTAATGATAATGATCTATGATACATATCAAAATTATATTTGTTATTCATTTTAAATGAAGTAAATACGATGAATATGTGAATCCAAAACGAATGTAAAAGGAATAAATAACACAATCTGAAAGTCATTGTTCCAGGGCTTGAGGAAAAAATTAAAATAAATTGTGGTACGAATTAAAACGAATTTGTGAAAAATTACTGTATATGTATGTAAAATAAAATGAAGAATTCAATGTCATACTCATTGCAACAATCGAGAGAACGATTTTGATATGTTAAAAACAAATGCAGTAACGCCATGGAAGTGTAATAGAAATAGATGACTGTGCAATAGTCTATTTATGAGGAAGAAGAGGTAAACTAGCAATTGTCCCAAAAGGTACAAAGAGAGGCCGATAGGATTATTAAATCGGAATTGTTGAATTTTATAGAAGAGATGTTGGTTCAAGCCTAACGGATGAGCAGTTTGAGCTAGCTAAACGCCTTCTAATTGTTTTTTTATTATGGTAAAATTATATTGATAATTCATTGGTTTTGCTTTCAAAAGCTTGAAGGAATTTGAAGAGCAAGTATAGAATTGCTAGAATTGCTTTGTGAGATTTGATCCCAAAATCACTGATTTGTAGATATATACTCAATGAAATGTTAAGCAGCAGACATGCAGAATTCAGAGTAGAATGAAATGGATAGGCCTCCACAATATTTTTTGGATAATTTATACTTATCTGTGCACTCTAGGGTATGTCTGCCTAAAACTATATATTTCTTGTAAACCTACGCTATATGGTTTAGCCACATAGCGTATAGAGTGATGGGGGTGATGTGGCATCCACTTGCAATTGGTCTGCTTGGTCCACTAAAAACCCCTTGCTCCATTGAGAAAATACCACATGTATTTTTATAGACCATAAGCCCTAAGTTATGACATCATACTATTGGAGTAGGGAAAACACTTGCTGAAATAACAATGTGGATACAATGCCAATAATGAGGCTCCTAAGCCTCATTAACCAAACTCTTACATAATCAAGCAAGAATCAATCAACAATATTTTAGATAGGTTTTCACTGAAAACACATTAGAAAATTAATAATTTTCAAAAATAAAACTGTAAATGAAAGCTCCCTCAACATCAAAGTTAGCTCATGATAAATCTTTGGAATCAATTTCTTGGTTACCTTGAATAGTGCCATCACTACAAATATGGACCAACATTCCTACTCTCAATTCCAATAACAATAAGATCAACAAATCCACCATCAAACAAGGAGAAGACATTTAAGATATTGTGCTAAAGTTGACACCAAAAAGCAGCACAAGTTACTACCAATACAAAAGGACAAGGATCGAGTGCAACAAAGATAGGCTAGTTAGCATGCAATCCAACTCAAACCCTTGACCAAACACTAACCAAAGCACCATTCATGTTTGACTTTGACTTGTTTAATAAATAAGGAACAATATTCACACTTAATTTTTGACTCAATTGCAAATATGCATCAAAACAAAATCATAACCATGCGGTATGAATTGCCTACATGCATCACCTAAACAAGGGGCAAAGGTATGACGCTTGTGGATGATGAAAACCAAGTCTGAAGTGGAAAAGTAAGACGTGGACTGCTGGGACAGATACCACAAATAAAATTCAAAGCGGTACCCTGCCACTGAATCAGAAGTAAATGATTTGATGCTTTGTAAACAATGGAAGAGCTGAAACCCAAACGCAAGTAGAATACTAACAAGCAAAATCAACCAATATCAAACAAAATCCATAACCAAAAGACCTTACTATATTACAGTAAATATCCACATTTTAGAAAAGTAGATATGGTGCACAAGTAAATACCATACTTAACATATTCCGGACAGGTAGCCCAATGGGTCGGATCCCCCTCCCAGTCCGCTGGCCCTCTGTTATGAGGAGCAGGTTCAATCCTTGGGGTCCACCCTGGTGAGGCTTCGGTAGTAAAGCCGAATGGTGTGCAGCTCCGGCAGAGCTATGGATCATTACGGTCAGGGGTAAAAAAAAATATACATATATATCATACTAAACATAATCATGAAGCAACACCATATGAAAAGAGACTGCCCTATAAGAATAGGGCACAGTTTAAGTGATAGGCTTTAACTGTCCCCACTCCTCTTTCACTCAACAAGCTCTGATTAAGTTTCTAAGGATGATATTGAGCATACCCAGATTACCAAGCCCGCAACAGAGTTCACAGAAATGACCCATGTGGACCCGCACAACACATTAAGATTTACGAAGAACTCAATGCAGAGTTCTCCGAGTAGTCATGGGACCTCCTTGATCATGGTGAGACTGTGAGTAAGACCAAAGTTGCGTGTGAATACCATGACAATCAGCTTCCAAATTATGTAGATGGCCATGTTCAGAACCAGATTGACTTTAGAAAAGGGTCTTTAAGGATCAGACTAATTGTAAGAGAACTGTCAAGCTCACTAGCAAAATTGGGCTGGGTTTAGATGCAGTTCAAGCAAAGGCTGATTAATTGTAAGTGAACTGTCAAGCTCACTGACAAAATTGAGCTGGGTTTGGATGCAGTTCAAGCGAACTCCAAGGCAAAGTCTTTACAAAAATACTTTTCAAGTTTTCAGGACCCCTACAAAGTCAGGGAACATTTGATAAAATAAATCAACAATATCTAAATCTCTCATTTATAAATGAACCACTTTAATCAGGTAATTATTAAGGCAATACATCTCTACTCAGTGGAACCTATCTTCCTACAGACTCCAGGAAGAGAGCAAAGAACACCAAGGAAATTCAGAGTCATAATGACGTGCAAAATCAGAATCCATTACCTCTAGTTAGATCAAAGGTCAAAAACTTTAAGAGCAGACAAGCCTATGCCTGACGAGTAAGCATCAACCTTACTGATTTAACCAATGTTGTATCTACGAGAAATCATATATACTTTAATATAAAAGGTGATTAACGTTTTTCTTTACAATCCTTTACATTTCCAATCTAATTACTAGAGAAATAAAGACATTCACTGTAATCTATCTTTGTACAGATTCCAGGAAGGAAGAGCAAAGAGTACCCACTAAATTTAGATAGTCAAAATGACATACAAAATCTAGACCCATTACACCTGTAATCAGCTCAAAAGGCAGAAACTTCAAGGGTAGACAAGCCTATACCTGGAGAGTGAGCACCATTCTGCTGCTTTAACCAATGCTGTATCTACAAAGCTTTTCTCTATGTTTCCAATCTGGGTCATAACCAACTCATCGCCAAACAATATTTCTTCAGGATTGAAAATGTTAGTTACGAGTAAGGATCAAAATGAACTGCATCTCCAATGCAGTAAGCCCAAATCATTGTATGAAGAGGCAAAAAGAAACACTTAGATTTAGCTTCAATGACAAAAAATCCAATTCCTTCTACTGTTCTCAACGTAGGCAAAAATCTTACAAGGAATAAGTCTAGACACATTATCAGAAGTGCAATCATCATTCTGTTGGATTACCCAATGTTATATCAACAAAAATTTCAAAACCTTCAGCATAAATGCCAAAAAAAGAAGCTTTGCTTTGAGTTTCCCTTGTCCATTACATTCTCTTCATCACTCCAAAAACATTAAATGATGAATGCAAGCAAGAATCGAACCAAAGTTTAACTACAAAAAAAGTTTAAAACTGGCATGAACCAAAACCCATCTATAAAATCTGGTTAATACATAAACGAAAAACACAATCCAAAAGACAAAATAGAGCAACAATATTGTTAAAGATTAAAATTTTCGGTCTTTCAATAGAGTTGCGTAAGTTATGACCACGTGCAACTCCTGTCTCTAAATGTTAATCAGTTCTTTGATCAGTGTTTTCACCAATACATGACGAACGATACTTACGCAAACAAAACATCAACATAATATAGGCTCCATATCATTTGGATTAACCAAAGACAATCAATCCTCGAAAAAGACAACAGAAACTGGCTTAAAACAAACATTTATTCGAAGTACCATCAGAATGATAACTGAAAGATTCACACCTTAGCCAATAATTCAAATATCAGTACTTGTCATGTAAACAGGAAAAGCTTGACAATGCAAAAAGTTCAAATTAATTTCAGCATGACCACCCAAATGTAATATCGAATTGAATGTATATCAGAAGATGTACTATTTAGCTCAACAATTAGCATGCATGTCATTTATTCTCACTCCTAACTCAAAATTGATTCAACCAAAGGAGTTGAAAAGTTGCACTTACAAAACAGTAATGAGTTGTGATCTATTAATGTTGTCATTATTACATCAAAGTCATCTTCTGTCATTATTTTGACAGCAAAATGTGCAACCCAGCATGCCAAGCAGAAAATACCAGAGGTAGTTCATCCATCCGAGATAGCAAATACCAAAATAGACTTCATAGCCTTTCGATCATGAGTAATGGCCCATGATCTAAAATTATTAAGAACTTTCTTCCAAAAATGCAAATTAAGGTCTTTGCAGGTGAACTGTTAAATTCCCAACTCTTTGCCAAACTGAAGATCACTGTAAGAAGTTTTTATGATGTTTCATTCCACATTTTCTCATGTCCCAATATATGAAATCGAAACCTTCCAGCACTCAGTTTTGCTGGAACACCACCAGATTCTTTTCATTCAGCAACCCTATAATGTACAGAAAAAAATAGTGCTTAAAAATGCAGTTCATACTGTCTCATTTATCCTGATATCAAGAATACCGTTAATGATATCCCCTTCAGGAAAAGTTCTCTTAGATATTCCATGATCTGAAGTTCTCTCCAATTCAGATGAAACTCCACTTGGAACTCCATTTTCTGTTAAGGATGCCTTGACGAAACACTTGTTTGCCCCTCCAATTTAGCATCATTTTCAACATTGCCTGTATTAACATTTATACAGGTGTCTTGTGGTTGAGTCCTTGACGTAGATTTGATAACTCCAGCAGGTAAGACCCACTTTGACCAGTCACCACGCCTCCTTATCTTGTCAGCCTGTCACAAAAGACTGAAAATGTAAATAATAGACAAATGCAGGATAATGGCAAGTTCTGAAAAGTTAGGTGATGATGACACTCACCTTCACTTCAACTACACTTGAACTTCGCAATGCAAAAAGTATGAGGTTTATGTCAGATGTTAATGCCTTAATCTGCAAAAGATATTATAGAATCTTTTATTATATACAAGATTTTCTACCCCTGAACAGAAACCAGATAATCTCCTTTATGTAAACCAGAAAAGTTATGAACTTATTGGGATATCAATTGTAGACAATAGTAGGCTTTAAAAGACATTGAATAATAACAGATGAACACTTATCCAATATCTCACCAGATTAAAACCTGCAATCAATGAAATAGGCACCCAACCCTGCCCATCCATATTCATACGCAAAAAGGGATCTTTACATAAATTTACAACACTGCAGACAACAAATAAATCGTAAAGAATGTACAACACAATGGGTAAGAACAAACTAATTGTAAGCAGATAGAAAGTTCAAGTAAAGAGGCTTTTTATAATTAGTAATAAGTAAACATATCAATTGTTAGTCTGCATAATGTATATTTTGGATAATGAGAATATAAGTTCTTTTTATGAGGGAAAAAAACATATCAATTATGCTAATGGAACAGCAATAATCAGAATAATCAGACCCCTGCGCAAGAAAACCTGGCATGGTACTCGATTGACTGTGATGGCAGTAAGCGTGAGCTATTTGTCATAGAATTAAAAAATCAAAAGAATCACATTTTGATGAATTACAAACATACTAATTGTTTTGGTTCATGAAAATAGGCCACAAGTAATAAAAGTGTATGTCTCAGCAAACCTGAAGTAGTAGTCAATCTGTTTGACTATGCTAGCACACAACTGAGGATCAGGTGCAGAAACGAACACACCAGGAGGTGGGGGCTGCACAAAATAAGGCCCGCCTCTAACACTATCTAGGTGTGTTCTTGGTGGAAAATATAATGTTGGTATAGCTGCAAAACAAAAATTCACCCACTACAAATATGAATATTGTGACAGTAACAAGATATGAAACAGCTATGAACTATTCCTGCCAAATGAATTGGAATAAGAACCACTATACAATTACCATGGAAACCAGGATTATTTGCTAAACCATAATTTGGAGGAATCAATGGGGGAAGTGGTCGATTCCTTGGTCCAACTCTTTGATACATTGCAGTATTATCTGTACCATAAAGAGCTTGCTGAGAATTCCAATCATAGTTAAGCCTTCTTTGCTCGTGTATGTTGTTGGGCCTATGTCCATAGCTGCTCAAATATGGATTAGGACCACCTTGCGGGTGTAATGATCTGACCCCTCTTTGGAAAGAAGGCCTGGTATACTCATTACCACCAGGCATAGGCATAAATCCCTTCACTCCAGTTTCCCCGTTCCCTTTGAAACTAGTGTCTGCACAAACATTAGAAACTGGCAAAAGCTTGTTGGGAATCCGTGAAGATGGAGGCATACCAGGCGAAGAAAATGGCGGCTTGATTCCATTAGGACTCCCACGTCTGCCAGCTAATTTCTGGTGATTACTGAAAACAGGGTTCTTTGAAAGTCTAGGGCTAGTGTTGTCAGCTGCTTTTTTAAAAGGTACTGCAGGTGGCAAAACCTGGTGTCCAACACATAACAGAGAGAAGTAAAATCAGATAGTAAATATAGATCTTTTTCTGTTAACAAAATTTTAAATTCGCACAAAATCATGAGCAAGACCAAAATCTTTTAACCTGGGTGAGAACAAAACAACTGATAAATCAACAAAATTTTAAATTCGCACAAAATCATGAGCAAGACCAAAATCTTTTAACTTGGGTGAGAACAAAACAACTGATAAATCCAAATACGGGCAGGAGCAAGCTGTTTCAGCCACTAAAACAAACTTTTGTGCGAGAATCCTTCTATTAACAGAACAAAATTTTGCCTCTGAAATCCAACTAAGAGCAAGATCAAGCTATTTCAGCTACTAAAACTAACTTTTACACAAGTTTCCTTCCATTAACAGAATAGAGAATAAATTAACAGAGCCTTGGTTTTCTGGTTTGCTTGGTGACAGGGTATAAATCTGTCCACCCTGGTTCCATTCTTTCTCGTCTTCTTGAAACTGTATGCTACAAATTCTCTTCAGAAAGCTTTACCCATTAAGGAGGCCGTGATGCGTCAGATGGGTGGTTGGATAAGTTGTTGCCTCGTCATAATCAACGCGATAAATCAATTTTCTGCGCTCCATTTCCATGTATTTGCTGCTGTGAGAGCCGGAAGAGTAGACCTTATAGTTGTCTCTAGTACTTTGTTTCAGTTCAGTCTGTCCAGAAGTGGCAAGCAACATAAGTTGAGTATAAGACCATGTCAACGACTCTTCCTCAGAAACATTAACCCTAAGCTTCAAGAAAATCAAAACCACTTTCTTCTGTTATCATAAGTACAATCAAATTAAATATACAAAACCATATTAATGAGAATAGCGGGAACAACTGAAAATACTTCATCTGTTAAGATCGTTCCATCTCTGGCAGCCTCGTTATTCTGTGAACTTAGATGATCAATGGTCTGCGCAAAGATACCTAAAAGGGGAAAAGGTGAGATTGAAGCGTAGGTCGTGATATAACAAAATGCTCCAACTGGGGAACCTGAATGAAAAAATTGAAATCAACGGTAGGAAAAAACCTTTGGTATGAAACTTTGGAGAAGAACGTACAGCTGCACAAGTGTTTTGCTGTAAAACTATTAGACCGCAGAGCACCCAAATATAGATAATAGCAAAAAATGACTTCATCTCTGTTAAAGCCTAATTCCAACGGAAAATCGAAAACGAAAATCGCAATACAAAGTCTCGCAATTCACAGCTTTTAGGGTTCGTATTTAAAGAAGAGTTGCAGTCGTTACCTAATGAAGAAGGGAGTAGTTAGATTAAGAGAAGGCCTGGATCGGCCTCATGCTCGCCGAGTCGCCGTCAATAGCTCGAATAACAAAGCATGGATTTCGGGATACTCGAGAGCAGGGCCTGCCCTTGAGTTTTCTCTGTCACAAGACTGTCTCATTCAAAGTCCCCAGTCACGGACCCTTAAAAACAGAAGCGATCACAATCCAAGATACCTGTGGTGTGCTAGTGTAGGTTTCACCTCAAGCACCAGAAGAGCGAGGTTGCAGAACGCCAACGGCCAAGGAAGAAATGAGAGGCATGTTTCGTAGTTGGGGAGAGGTGCAGGGATCTCTTGAAAGGTGCAGGGATGGACCCTGGCAAGCGTAACAGGAAGAGCGAAATGCCAAAACTGAGAGTTGATATGCGCCATTACTACTGGAGCTTAGGAACGCTGAAGCTTCCGAACAAAACGTCTCCAACTCCAACTAAAAATTAGGTAACCGCAGAACCGCCTTCATGAATATCCATGAATACAGGACGAGCGACGAGCACGGAGGGCATATTCCCCGCATAGCCAACATATGACCGCTTGCTTTCAGAATTCTGCGGATAAAGGTTTGGAAGTTCGCCAGGCGTCAGCGTATAGTAGTTTCTGGAACAGAGACAAAATTTCGCCAGGTGTCAGCGTCAGAAGGAGTAGGACGACGAAAGGTGCCTTTCAAAGAAAGGCCTATCGGCCTAATAACAATATAACTAGCAATATGACTAGAAAGATGAGATTCCCTAGCTCAGAGAAGTCTTCGGCTTTTATTTAAATAAAGATATTATTAGATGGAAAAGATGCTGGAAGCTGTACTGCTCGTAGCGGATGAAACAGTCAGTGAGTTGAACTTGAGCGCCAGTGGCGAAGTTGCAAATGCTCCGGATGCTGGCACCGATGGAAAGAAGGCAGGAAGTACAGTCAGACTCAGAGAACTCATAGCAGAATGCGTGGCCGTATGCAGTGGGTGAACCTGCAGCCGACGACTTGTAGTCGTAACCGTTTAAAGGCGTGTTTTGCTCCAGATCTACCAGCAGGTTTAGGAGCGTACCAAAGAAAGGACTTCCGGTTGGGATAACGTCAGGACTGCAAACAGACCACACTAGGTCTGTATTCTGCGCACCCACGACCACGAGTAGTAACATTATAGCTAAAGCAAAGTCAAATCACCCGATCGCCATGGCTGCCAAACACGAAATAACTTGACGTCTAATAAGCCCTACAAATCGCAAAACTTATTGCCATGCTGGGGGTGCCTCCATTTTATGGCCCTCGCGGCACAATCCCGTGCGTAGGATAACCTCCGTGACGAGAAGGATGATGTCGGTTCACGTCACGCATTGTCAGTTGGGAGAAGGAAACAAAAGCTAAATGTTGCTCGACCGTCATTAGGGGAGCTAAAGAAACAAAAGCTACAAACTTACGAGTATTATCTTTAAATAAATTATGATCTTCGATACTCCATATTCGTAGTATATATTTTTGTCAAACATGCCAATTCACACATTAAGTTACATAACTTTTTGTATTATTTAGATCGTCTATTGTGAGTACATGTAACAATCATGAAAGCTGTAATAATATTATTGAATTGCATAGCCTGTTTGTAGTTCCTAAGCGGATGGCCCAGTACATATATTTCAAATAAATACAATATATATAGTACATATTGTAGTGATTTATTTGATTATAACCCATGATTATTTAGAACCAAAATCATTGTGAAGTATTAAATATTTTATAATATTGAATATTAATATTTTATTATAATAATATATTTAGTTTATCCGGGAGAGATTTGAATACATCATTTTTTTTTTCATTTGAGGATTGCTGTGATCCGTCTTTAAGAGACTTTTGTTGCCAAGTGTAAGGCCAAGGAAGGGTGGTCTAAAGACATTAAATGCACTATCGGAGTTAAGCAAGGGTGTCCCCTATCATCTAACCTTTTTGGCATATACATCTAGAGGAGTGTCTTGACACTGCACGATGCAAGGGCACCGAGCTTGCTAGTGTAATCATTACTCTTCTCCTTTATGCTGAGGATATCATTCTTCTTGCAAAAAGCCATAATGACCTAGAGAAGCAGCTTAAGACTCTTGATGTCTACTCCTGCGAGATGTGTATGACAGTTAATACCTAGGAGACTAAAGTCATGATCATTAAATCCAAAAAGATCACCCATGGTAGTTTTGTTTACAATAACCACTACTTAGAATAGGTTTCTTCTTATAAATATTTGAGTATTGACTTTCCTCATCAACTCAACTCGAATTATAGCGTTGAGAGAAGGATTATTGGAGGCTTGAAATCTGATATGACCTTGAAAACAATTGTAAGTCAGTCAATCTTTGCATTTTGAGTAAAAAGAGGTTCCTCTTTGAGACTCTCATCACCCCTTTTCTCTTATATGGATGTAATGTTTGGGGTTGCAGAATATCGAGATAGTCTCGGAGAAAGATTGAGATTATTCAAAAGCAATTCATATCCTACAACCTAAAGATAAAGATAAATACTCCCTATCTTATCCTCTTGATTGAAGCTAGTATATTACCCATTTAAAGTACGACTATGTTTAGATATCTCATGTGTAAGAAGAAGCTTTACAACGAGGAATCCAAGAGACTCCCAAAGATTGCTTATAACTTTAGCCAAAACCTCAGCCTTCACCTCAAGTGCGGGCGGCATAAAATCCGCAGTCTTGGCTCAACCATTGGGGAATGAAGGAGGAGATCATTATGGGAAAAAAAGAGAGCGCAAAAGATAACATTAGCTCCAATTTTAAGGACAAGTTGTGGAAGGATAAGGAGCTGGAGGGTAAATGGAAGCTAAGATACTATAAGGAGGTGATGAAGCCAACACTTGATAGCTAGAATTATCTCCTTCTGTTGACCATAACTAACAAAACAATGAACATCACTAGGATAAGAACTAATTCCCATGAGCTTCGAAGTGAATCCAGGTAGTAGTCTACACCCAAGGATTCCTCGAATCATAGAATCTGTTAGATTTACGACACTAATAATGTGGAAGATGAAAAGCACTTCCTTTCAGACTGCCTGACTCTTACTCACATTCGCTCTTGATTCCCTAACATCTGCCACACTTCCAATGTTCTTGACTTATTAATCCAGCCCAACAATAGCATTCTGAGAGCGCTTCCTTCCCTTCTCTTTCATCATAGAAACAAGATTTTGAAGAATCACACATAGATCATTTTTCTTTTCTTGACGCTTAATAGGCCAAATTGGTCTTAGTGGATGTTAATCATTATCATCATCAGCATCATCAATAAGTAATTATATAAATTAAATGGGTTTCGAATTTAGTTTTGAAGAAATATACAAAAATTAATCAAATTATAATTTTATTTTAAATAATTATTATTAATTTTATAAGTTAATTTGATGGAATATAAAAAAAATGAGATAATGAGCGATGTGTCTGTACATGACTATCCTCCCACAAGATAAACTAGACAAGCCCATACTATAAAAGAATTTCTATAATTGTGATAGACTAATTTAATTGTGATTGACCATCTCAAATTTAAGACTTCTAATATATATAAACATGCCCAGAAGGAGAGTGAAAATTTCAACCATATTCATAGACTGACCCAAAAGTAAATGATAACATAAAAAATTATTCAGAGGGAGACTTTAGCTAAATAGTTATAGGTGGATATTTTTCATTCTCTGAATATATACTCTATATTTTCCACTCCTTAAGCCATTTTTATAACTTTAATATCCAACGTGTTTGTTTGATATTGGATTTCATCGAAACAAAGAATAATTCTACATTTCCCCTCATGTATTTCCATGAGAACTTGATCCATGATAATTTTAACCTGGAAATAAATATCCATAGCCTACATATACTAGGTATTTCTAGCACTTTTAGTTCTCATTTCTAGTATCCATTTTTTTAGAAATATGTTGCCATTGATGGTAAAGGAAAATAAGGTGATGGCAAAGGCGGGGATGGTTGCAAGGAGATTGGTAAAGGTAAATGCCCAAAAGGAGAGTGAACATTTTAACCATATTCATAGACTAACCCAAAAGTAAATGATATCATAACTAATTATTCAGTGGGAGAGTTCACCTAAAATAGTTATAGGTGGCTATTTGTCATTCTCTTAATATATACTCTATATTGGACAATTCTTAGGCCATGTTTAAAAATTTAATGTCCAACATGTTTTGGCCATGTTCACTCATTTCCTGCGGTTGACTTGCTCGACCGTTAGCACACGTGAGCAGTGGTTTTCTTTCTCCTTCGCTTGCCACGCATCAGGCTCTGAAAGGAATCGCTAGGTTTCGGCCAATTCCACTTACCGCTTAAGGGTGCCCCTGATCAATACCGCTGGTTTTTGGACTGCGGGTCCCGCTTTTAGCCTTTAGCACTTTCTCCTCATGGTTCTCCCAGCTTCCATGTGATCGAGCGCTTGGGGCCTTTCCATTTCGAGGGGTTTTGCCTAGCAATGCGCGATTGATGCTAATCGTGCATCAAAAACTACCACCTTTTCCCAATCGGGCTTCCCAGGGGCTAGTTTCACCTCCTGTGCAGTCTCCATGGGCCCCGGTCAGCGCGCTTTGACTGAGGTCCTCATTGTTCCATGCTGGCTGCCAGCTGCCACTATTCAGAGGTTTTTTTGATCGCTTCATTCTCTTTTAATTCGAAGTTTTGTCCTAATTTGATACAGTCATGGTTCTCTGATTTTTCTTCATGGATTTAATTTGGATCATGACCTTCCCATTGAAAAAGCTTTTGGACCACCAAAAGTTGGTTTTCAAGCATCGACTAAGTGAGGGTACTATTGTCTCACTTGCCCAATCTCAATCCACTTTGCACTACTCGGCTTTAAACCTTTGAGCACAATTTTGGGTACTCAACATCACCCCTACATATCATCCTCACCTTCCTGTCCAGCATTGTGTCTTCTTGCAATTCATTAAGATATTCGAGCAGCAAGTCATCAATAGAAGGCAATTGACTCTACTCTTCAGGATCCTCGATTAGTGAAGGTTCAAACAATCTCAAGCAATCCACATTTGCAACTGAGTAAATGTTCATGTAAGCTGGTAGATCAAGGTGAAAAGAATTTTCTCCAATCTTCTCAAGTATTTTGAAGGGTCCATACATGATAGGCTTTAGCTTTTTACCTTCACCTTGCATCTTGTCCTTGCTGATATATAGCCAGACCTGGTCACCAACTTGGAAACTATGCTCCATCTGATGCTTGTTATGCCTAGCCTTCTATTTGGGTTGGCTCTTTTTCAACTGTTCCTCTACTGCCTAGTGGATCTCCTGGATTTGTTCAATGAACCTAGTTTCCTTGTCCACATCACTGTGTCCCTCAACTATGGTATCTTTACCAAAGGCAAAATCCAAAGGAGACCTTGGTGTGAAACCAAAACAGGTCTCAAAAGGAGATCTCTGTGTAGAAGAATGTTTTTCTCAGTTGTAAGCATGTTGCACATAACACAAATGTTCATCCCAAAGCTTAGGATGTTTACTTCAATATCCTTTGAGCAACTGGATCACTGTCATGTTAACTAATTGTTTCTGGCCATCTATTTGTGGATGAAAAGTGGTGCTTTTCTTCAGTTTGGTGTCCATCAGTTACCACAGACTTGACCAAAACTTCCCCACAAATCGGGTGTCTCGATCAGATACAATGGAAGTGGGTAATCCAAAATGAACCCATACATGTTCAAAGAATAATTTTACAGTTTTCTCAGCTATAATCTATTTATTACAAGGTATCAAAATACACATTTTGCTGAACCTATCCACAACAACATATAGATAATCATGACCTTTCCTATATTTAGGTAGTCCTCCAACAAAATCCATGGAAACACTTTCCCAAGGGTAAGAAGGTATTGGTAATGGAGTGTACAAGCCTAGTTTTCTATTGCTAGGCTTGCTTTTAGCACACATAGTACACCCTCTTACATATCTAGAAAATGTCTCATTCATTTTCGGCCAATAACAAAATATTTGCAGTTGTACAACAATTTACTTACCCCAAAGTGACCTGATATCAGAGAAGTGTGTGCTTCTCTAATTATCTTTACTCTCTCAGTTTTTGGAATGTAGAGTTTCCCACAATGGTATAAGAGTCGGTCCTTTACATGATAATCCAATTCTTCTACCTATTTTTTTTACTCAAAGTTCTATATACATCTTTAAAATGTATATCTTGAGCATATTGTTCAATGTAAGTCTCATGTAACAAAGAATTATGCTTAATTATAGTAGATGCAGTTATAATGGGTCTAGATAACATGTTTGCAACTTTATTGTGTATGCCCTTTTTATATTTGATGACTAAATGAAATTGTTGTAGAAAACCCATCCATCTATACTGGCTTGATTGTTGTAACTTAGTTTGGGGGTGGAGATATTGAATTGGTTGATGATCAATATGTATTACTGTCTCTTTTCCCATTAAGTAATGTTTCCACTTTTTCACACTTTGAACTAATGCATACAATAGTTTATCATATGTAGGATAGTTAACTACTACAGGATTAAAAGTCTCAGAATGATAACGTATGGGTTTACCATGTTGTGTCAACACTACTCCCATGGCATAGACACTGGAATCTATTTGGATCTCAAATGGTCTTTGCATATCAGGTAGTGTTAGTACAGGTGCTACACTAATCTTTTCTTTCAAGGTGTCGAAGGGTTTTTGATGTTTGCCTCCCCACTGAAACACCTTGTTCAATCTTGTTAAAGCATGTAAGGGAGCAGCAATTGAGAAAAAGTTAGAAATGAACTTCCTCTAATACTGTGCTGCCCCTAAGAAGCTTCTCACTTCTGTAGCAGACTTGGGTGTAGGCCAGTTTAGAATGACTGCCACTTTAGAGGGATCTATCTTCAATTCACCACCCCCTACTATATGACACAAATAATTTAAAGATGTTTTTCCAAATTCACATTTTGAGAGTTTAACATGAATTTTTTCTCTTTTCAAAACATCTAATGTCTGCTTAATATGCTTTAAGTGTTCTTCCCACGTTTTACTAAAAATCAGAATGTCATCCAGATACACAGTAACAAAATCATCAAGAAAAGGTCTAAGTACATCATTCTTTAATCTCATGAAAGTAGTAGGAGCATTAGTCAAGCCAAAAGGCATAACTAACCACTCATACAATCTCTACTTTGTTTTGAAAGAAGTCTTCCATGCATCTAGTTCTGCTACTTTGACCTGATGGTATCCACTATGCAAGTCTAGCTTGGTGAAATAAATAGCTTCCTTCAATTGATCTAAAAGATCATCTATGAAAGGAAGGGGATAATGATTTTTTATTGTTATCTTGTTGAGTGCTCGGTAATCAATGCACATTCTCCATGAGCCATCTTTCTTTCTCACTAAAACAATTGGTGACATATATGGTGATGCGCTAGGCCTAATGAACCCCTTCTCGAGCAACTTCTGCACCTGCTTCCTGATTTCAGCATTCTCTAAAGAAGGCAACCTGTACATTCCAATGTTAGGTAATGGATCATCTTGTCGCAAAATAATATCATGTACTATTTCCTTTTTAGGGGGTAGACCTTTAGGTTGTTGAAACAAGATATCATACTCTAAAACAACATTTTCTAAATTAGCTTGTTGTTTAGCATTACAACCCTCAAATACATTGGCTCTATTAGGTTTCATTTCCTTTACAACCATCAGTAAGAATTGTTTGCATGAATTTATCGTTCTTTTCATCTGCCCTGAGTTTATGAGAGTATAATTATGCTTGAGCTTATCAGCTCTTACGAAGTATTTGATTCCATCTTTAACAAGTAGATACTTGTTCTTAGCTCTATAGAAAATAGATTTTCTATCATACTAGTGAGGACTTCCAAAAACAATTCCACATATATCCAAAGGAATTATGTCTAACTCAACCTCATCTACAAATGCTGACCCAAAAGAAAACTTGAGTTTGCATTGTCTAGTCACTTGTAATTGTGCTTTATCATTCAACCATCCTAATGGGTATGGTTTCTTGTGAGGTGTAGTTGAAAATCCTACTTTCTTTACAATTGCTTCAGAAATTAAATTTACGTATGAGCCACTATCAAACAAAGTATCAATCTTTTGATGTTTGGAAATAACTCGAATATGGAAAAGCTCATGTCTTTTTCTCTCATTTTCTACATCAGTAATAGATTGTGCATAATTACTAGTAGATGCTTCAGAATTCTTACCTTTTATACCTGTGGCTGCAATGGTTGTTCCATCACTCGAGTCTGACCCCAAACCTTTCTGAATAGCTACAAAAATCTTCTTCTTATTGCCCTAGAATTTCTTAGGTCTCAGCTCTGGATGTAGAATCCAACAATGCTCATCATCATGCCCATCCTTTTTACAGTGAGTCCATGAAGCCTTACTTTTATGTGCAGTGTTAGGCTTCCTTGTTTTCCACTTCTACTTTCTTTTCTCCTTGCTCTTGCTTGCAGTGGGTTGGGATGGTCCCCCAACTTCTGGATTTCCATTCTTTCCTCTAGCCTCTAGATGAGTAGCTTGTACAGATACCTCATCTATACTAGTGGGATTGAACATGAGGATGGTATGTGTTATAGACATTTTTGTGCCTCGCACCATGGAGCATGAAATGTCAATAATTACAGGGATCCTCAGTCCCTAAACATGTTGTTCTTACCCCTAGAGGAACAAGGTCAGCAAACCACAGCACTTCCTATCAGTTCTCCACCTGAAAACACTCAAAAACAGGCTATTTTTGGATCATGTCAACTGCTCCACTGAGCATATGCGCTGAATGTCAACTGCTCCTCCTTGTACCTGCGCTGAAAGTCAACTCTAATGAAGGCTACCTGCGCTGGGCGAGATTGGCCAAGTGGCACAGTCATTCTGCAAGGTGTCAATTGCCTAGGAAGCTTCCAAACTGACACTTGGTTCAAGGAATTCGCCCAGTGATGAGTAAGAGGTACTTAATCTCCATGTGGAAGCAAGGATCTCCAAGTGGACTCAAGAACTGAAGTTTAACTGAAGAGGGAGAGGACACAAGGCAGCTTTATGTCAGTCTCAAGCTGACTCATCCTTTCTCCTTCTACCCTATATATAGAGCTCTTCTATGAGGTCTAGTGAGGCTAGAATTTTGTGCAAAGCAAGGAAGTGCTGTTGGTTTACAGTTAGAGCTATTGGGTGATTGCTTTTATAGAGGAGAAGAGGAGATTTCTTGCTGCTGGGGAGGTGCTGCTAGATTGGAGCCATTTATGGTTGTAACCTTCTCAGAACCTTTTTCTTCTATCAATAAAGCTTTTGATGTTCTCCTATATACTTGTATTGCAATGATGTATTGTTTTCATCTGTATATTTGATTCATCCTAATCCATGCATCAGTTATGAGTACATGTTTCTTGTAGTTTCCTTCTCTCATTTTTGCAGGATCTGTGTGTACCTGGGCCGGCAAGAGAGCAAGGAGCTGGGAGCAAGAGGCAAAGAGAGAAGACGGGATCAACAAAAGCGAAAGACATCGGTTGGTCAATCTTTTCTTCCTTCTCTGTATTTTCATAAAGGAAAACTATCAAAGCTTTACTTTCAGTTGTTGCTAAGGAACTATCACCCTTAGAGTAGGGATAGGGTCATTCCGAGTCAGATACTTTTCCCCACAACAAACTGGCGACTCCACTGGGGAACCCAGTATCTTGTTGGTTTATTGTGTTTCTTGCTATTCATCTCATAAACAAGGAGAGCACCAAATCGAACTGCAATTGAGTCCTTCAATTGCAAAGTAGAGGGCAGCTGCTCTGGCTCAGTTTCTGAGCAAGTTTATGATTTGAAGAGCTGATCCACAAAGACTCTTGTACTCTTTGTGATAGCTTTTCATCCTCTTGATCATCCCTTAGCTTGTACTTGACCTATAGCTTGTTATTTCAGCAAAAACAGTGAATTTTTGAGCTTTTTATGACCCGGAAACCCTTGTAAACGCAACTCTCGTGTCTCAGTGTAGGCTGTCCAAAGGCGGTCTGCATTTCAGCGCAGGTATTCCCTTCGGGAACTGCGCTGAGAGTCAGTTTGACAGACCAGAGCCTACGCTGAACCAGTTAGGCTATGTCTTCCTGAGGTTTCCCACTGAGTCTTGGCCTTGTTTTCACTGTTGTTTTGCTGTTGATTGCTTGTCATTTGTACTTGCTGTAAACCAACTTTCCTTGACATTATTCCGCCTCAGTTGTGTGATGAAACTGTGATTGTTCTTTCAGTATTTCTTGTTTCAGTTACAGTTTCCCATTGTGAAAAGCGAACCAGTATAGCTGTGGCCTCTTAGATCCTGAACTGTAAAAGTGTCTTTGTGATCTTAAGAGCTAGTTTTGTTACTGTTCATGGCTGTTTGAGTTTGTTTGTTTTTCATTTTGTGGTTTGAATCTATACATTTCCAGTGTCTAAACAAGTCGATCTTAAGGTGTCTTTTGATTTTGGACAAGCTTGTTTACTTTCGCTTGAAATTAGATTCAGAGTTATACAACAGTTTCCTTTTTGTCTTACATCAACATTAAGGATAAAGAAAAGAAATATCTGCATTGTGCATGTGCATTATTGACAGTTTGCATGTTAATTTAGGAAAAGTGCATTTAGTGTGTGTTCTATGATCTGTGAGAAAAGTTGATGTCTTTCTTTTCCCTCAGTAGATTAAGGTTTTCAAAGTTGAAAGACTGAAAAGTTTTGCTTCTCATCTTAGATTGCATTTAGGAAGTTGTATATATACATCTCGTGGTGATCCTTAAAGGCAAACTGATAAGCAAGATCAACATTAAAATAAATCCAATTTACATAACAACGCTTTGTAACATAACACAAACATCTAGAGGTCTAGGTAGAGATGTGTTCCGGTGTCGTTAAACATAGTGACTGTCGATCTCTATGAAGGTGGGTGATTCCTCCTGAGGGACGATAGCACTAATACGGACTTGTGCTCCCGCGTACCGTCGCGTATATTGGGAGACCCCTATAGGCAATTATCCTTTATCCATAGGAAGCCGTGTCGACCGCCCTACTAATCGCGATGCAGTGAACACAGCATTCACGAAGATCAACCACCCGTACCGTAAAACGTATTTTGTGGTTTCGCGAAAGGTTTGGCACACCCTCTGCCTAGATCTCCAGAGCAGTTTCTTTTGGCCCTTTTCAAACTCTATAACTGAAAAGGTCCAACCGAGCATTTGTCACTTCGGGCTCGTTAAAACATCGAAGGCGACTAGAGTCATCTTTAGCTTTTTCTCGACTCTTAAAACATGAAAAAGCAAGTTTGTGTCTGAAAGCGTCGTTAATAAAATTTATTTTAAGCGGAACAAAATCACCTGTTATTCCCACGTTGATCTTTCAGTTGAAAAGTATGGAGCCCACCAACCAAGGAGGCAACCTTGGCGGAAGTCCAAATCCCTTCTCCTCTTGGGGAGATGTTGGTGCGCCTCATATGGCAACATTGTCACTTCCAGGATTGACAATCGGCCTCCCTGTATGGCTCTTTTCAACTAATGTAGTCCAGATCGCCACTAATCCTGAGTAGTCGAATCAATAGTCAGAACAATCTAGAACTACCCACCAGCCTTCCACTTCTTACAATACTTCCTCTGATCCTTCATCTTCGCAAGGTAGAGCTGGCAAAAGTCAGCCTCCCAAGGAGAAGAAGGAGAAGAAGAAGAAAGAAAAGAAGCAGAAGGAGCCTATGGCGAAGGCGACTGGGGGCAAGCAGGAGACAGCTGACAAAAACCCACACACTGCACCGACCGGGCCTAAATCGCCATGTGTCATTTGCAAAGGGACCCACTTCCATCGTGATTGTCCTTGTATTCCCCAGATACTAAGGGACTAGTCCCCAAGGTTGCACAATCCGGTAGCATCAACCTCTGATAGTCATGTTGATTGCAGTCCGTCAACTAGCGAGAGTGAAGGACGAAGAGGGAGACCAAGATCACCCTGTGTATTGTGTGAAGGCAAGCATGCCATCCACAAATGTCTATTCTTAGATGAGGCAAAGAGAGTTTTGGAAGATCGTCCGGTTTCACCGTTACGACTTCCTCCTGGATACCAAAAACTCGCGCCTAATCCCTTGATAGTTGAAAATCCAGCTGACCCGCCCAAGTGGTCAGCTGAAGTATCGGTCATTGAGAATGAACCTACTGAATCCAGACCAGACGAAAGACTAAAGGTCGAAATGGCAGTTGACCCGGTTCTTCCTTCAGAGGTTTCATCGTCCAATGACTCTGTCATTGAAGACCCATCTTCAAATGACACCGTCGCCGAAGAGTCATCTTCATGCGACACCCTCACTGAAGAGAATAAGGATGACACCATCCAGGTTCTTTTCAGTAGCACCGACTCTGATGAGCGTCAGGGCAATGCGCCCATTCCTTTATCGCAGGAAGGAACATCATCAGGGTCATACCCGGCCATATATTTGGTCCCACCACCAAGCAACCTGGTTGTATCCTTTGATTGGAATCAACTAGGCAGACCCCGGTTACCAGCCAGTATACCATTCAAAATCATTGTCCAGATCTATAGAATGATTATGGCTGGTACTATCATTGATGAGGGGGCGTCTGTGAGTATCCTTTCGTCTGTTGCTTGGAAAGCACTGGGTTCCCCGGCGCTTTTACCTGAGTTAAGAAATCTCTCAGGTTTTGATAAAGGAACCAGTCGACCATTAGGAATCCTCCCCAATGTGCCTGTTACATTGAAAGGGAAGACCGTTAATTTGAACGTGATGGTCGTCCAAGGACCCTTGGATTATAACCTACTCCTTGGACGTGACTATATTTATTGCATGGGAGCGATAGTCTCCTCACTCTCTAGAGTAATGTGTTTTCCACACGAAGGAAGGATGGTCAAGCTCGTAGACCAACTTTCATTTCCGGGATCTCGCATCGCAAATAGTCAAATACCAATCCTAAATGGTCTGTTCACTCAAGATAGGCCTCCACCCCCAGTCCTCCTTCCCGATGAGTGCGAGTGATTCAGAAAGAAAGACTAGAACCCAGGGGGCATGCACCCTGGTCTGCTCCGGGCAGAAGAAACCCTGGGTATAAAGTAGAATTTCCGCAGAAGAATATGGCTAGTCCGTACCCCATCCGTGGATGGAAGAGGGGTTGTTCTGGAATAATATTCTTTTGTTAAAGTTATGTGTTTGGCAAAAGAATCATTCACCTTTGTCTAAAGAGGTGGGCAATGCCCAAGTAGGAATTCCCTTATTACAGCAAGTAGTAACCATCTTTGGGGAAAAGCAAGCCTCACCCATTAAAACAAATGTTTTGAAGGATAAGTAGGGGCAGCCTCCAAAGAAAGAGATTCTATTGTTGTGACAGAGGGTAACCATCGTTAAGTAACCCAATGATAGACATCACCGAAGAAAGAGATTGATTTGCGGCAGCAAATAGAACCCTCTTCGGATAATAAGGAAGAGACAAGCCTCCCTCAATAATACCAATGTTTTGTCTTTGAGTAGTGTTCTTCTCTTGTCACAAATAGCTGTTCGTTAAAAGTTGGGCCGACGGGAAGACTGAGTACCGCGTAAGACCCCTTAAAATAACGAGAAGACTAGTATCGTTAACATTAGATTGGCAAGATGACAAGTAGCTGTGAACACCCAAAGAAAAGCAGAGGTAGGGGAGAGGAGGGGCAGCCTCGAAATTCTATCCTATGTCTGGGGGCATGCAAACTTTTGGAATGTGAGCGAGGGACGACTATTTATTTTTTTAAATTTTTAGGTCCTCCCTTTAAACCTGTAGGTCTAACCCTTTAAACTCGTAGGATTAGCCGATTCCGACCTTGCATGAAGAAAGTCTGTGGGGCAAAGGTAAAAACTTGCCAAATTTGGAGCATAGCTTCGTGAGATAAAGCTCCTTAAAAAATAGCTATCTCACAGGAGGCGTTCTTATTCTATGACTGGTATATCGAGCAGTTTTAGCACATAGTTCATGCTCGTTAAAAAATAAACGCAAGATCTGAGCAGTTTTAGCACATAGTTCATGCTCGTTAAAAAATAAACATAAGTTGTGAGCAATCTTCCCCTAGAGTTCAAGCTCATTCAGAAAAAATGAACCGGTAAATAACCTTTTGAGATCGTAAATTCATCAGCCATAAAAGCCTTGGTCGTGTTTGTGCACCGTCACCTCCAATTTTCATTTGGCCGATCATTCACCTCCATTTGTTTGTTTACCCATTTTGAGGAACAGCTGCGAAGAGTGATTTCACTTAGCCATCCTTGTGACACTGCCGTGATTGGAATATTCCAACTTGTACCTGGAATCTGCTGCTATCCTTGTTTATCACTCGTTCCTCAAAAGACGAGTCTTCTTTGAGCTCTTTTCACTGACTCGTAAAATATGAAAAGTTTGCCGAGTTTTGGCCTTCCAGCTCGTTAAAGCAACCGGAAGAGCTATCCCTCCTCTAGATTTTAATCTTTTTGGACCTGAGGGATTATTGCACAAAAAGATCGAGCGCTTGTTTTGTTCGGCTCGTTAAAGCAATCGAAAATTCATCCCTTCTGTATTGTTTTATACTTTTTCGGACTTAAGGGATTAGATGAGGAAAAAGGAATTATGGAGTTAACTTTCTGTACCTTTTCAGACTCTCTAAAAATGAAAAGGACCGAGTTTTCCTTATCGTTAGACTCGTTAAAATGATTAAATAGCGACAAACTTGTCTTTAGACGAGAACGAGTTTCCCTATCGCTAAGCTCGTTAAATCATAGCGATGGGCTTGCCTGAAGGGCAGGTTATAGAACAAGCATATGTTATCCTCCTCAAGCTTGACAAAAATAAAGAGGTACTGGTCAGAAATGACTGGGGAAAAATTGGGAGAACATCAAAGCTTAATGGTAGCAAGTTGCTCTTGAACATGACACTTTTCTTCCGTACCACATCGGGTTGGGTTGTTTCATTCACCGGTCTCATCACCATGGTCTTCGCCAAACCATCCACATTTTGGGGTAATGCTACCGATCCATCGCATCAATGTCGTTATATGTTCAAGAGAGGTCATTCTGAAAGTGTCAACCATGTCCCATCCACTGCCATACATTATCCTTCATCCATTCATGATCGCCACCCTGAATCATATGTCACAGTTTGTTTTCACCTCCACTAAAATCATTAGCTCCGTTCCGTGTCATTGATGTGGGATTCATTAAGGCCCTCCTTTGACGGATCGCTTCTTGTCGACTTCAGCTCATTATCCAAGAAGTTGATCTAGGAACAACCCCATCAGTACTTTGAAGCTTGCATGCCTCAATGACAAGTTTCTCACTTCCGGCGACAGGTATACATCAATGACCTTCGACCAGAAGATTTTGCGTGGCGTTCGACGCCAAGTCCTTTATTCACGCCACGTGAATTGTACTGCAGTACCTTGAGGGTCATTATCATTATCGGTGATTCCTCTCGCGCTTGTTAACGGTTTTCATCATTGACCGGTAATCAAGCGATGTCTTTCCATGTTCGACTTCAACGAAATTCTCACATGGATCGATGTCTTTCCATGGTTTGTTGTGGGGAAAAGTATCCGACTCGGAATGACCCTATCCCTACTCTAAGGGTGATAGTTCCTTAGCAACAACTGAAAGTAAAGCTTTGATAGTTTTCCTTTATGAAAATACAGAGAAGGAAGAAAAGATTGACCAACCGATGTCTTTCGCTTTTGTCGATCCCGTCTTCTCTCTTTGCCTCTTGCTCCCAACTCCTTGCTCTCTTGCCGGCCCAGCTACACACAGATCCTGCAAAAACGAGAGAAGGAAACTACAAGAAACATGTACTCATAACTGATGCATGGATTAGGATGAATCAAATATACAGATGAAAACAATACATCATTGCAATACAAGTATATAGGAGAACATCAAAAGCTTTATTGATAGAAGAAAAAGGTTCTGAGAAGGTTACAACCATAAATGGCTCCAATCCAGCAGCACCTCCCCAGCAGCAAGAAATCTCCTCTTCTCCTCTATAAAAGCAATCACCCAATAGCTCTAACTGTAAACCAACAACACTTCCTTGCTTTGCACAAAATTCCAGCCTCACTAGACCTCATAGAAGAACTCTATATATAGGGTAGAAGGAGAAAGGATGAGTCAGCTTGAGACTGACATAAAGCTGCCTTGTGTCCTCTCCCTCTTCAGTTAAACTTCAGTTCTTGAGTCCACTTGGAGATCCTTGCTTCCACATGGAGATTAAGTACCTCTTACTCATCACAGGGCGAATTCCTTGAACCAAGTGTCAGTTTGGAAGCTTACTGGGCAATTGACACCTTGCAGAATGACTGTGCCACTTGGCCAATCTCGCCCAGCGCAGGTAGCCTTCATTAGAGTTGACTTTCAGCGCAGGTACAAGGAGGAGCAGTTGACATTCAGCGCAGATGCTCAGTGGAGCAGTTGACATGATCCAAAAATAGCCTGTTTTTGAGTGTTTTCAGGTGGAGAACTGATAGGAAGTGCTGTGGTTTGCTGACCTTGTTCCTCTAGGGGTAAGAAAAACATGTTTAGGGACTGAGGATCCCTGTAATTATTGACATTTCATGCTCCATGCTGCGAGGCACAAAAATGTCTATAACAATATGCTTCATGTAGCTGTGTAGACCACCAATGTACTTCAACAAAGTCTCTAATGAGTCTAATGAGATTCCTAGAATCAATGCTCGCTTTCTAAATTCTTGAGTGTACCCTTGCACACTTTGCCCTTTCAACTGCTGAAGAGTTTGCCAAATCATCATGGCTTGTTGCATGTAGGCCAATGGATAGAACTACTTTTGGATTGCAGACACAAATTCACTCCAGACAGAGATAGTCTTACCATGTCTTTTCATGTCAGCTTGGGTTCTGCCTTCCCACCAAACCAAGGTAGTGCCTCCGAGGCGTAGGCTTGCCAAATGATTCTTGCTCTTGTCTTAGTCGATGTTTTGTACTCTGAAATAGACATCAATTTGTCTAATCCAATTGTCCAAATTTTCAGCATTTAACTCTACATCATATATAGGCAAATCAAATTTAACATCTAGTTTAATCAAAGTTGCTTTCTTGTTATGCATAAGGCTATTAGGAGGTGTGAGGAAGCTTTCCTCTTTCCCTTTTCCTTTGGAGTGGTCATGGAAGTGAGACTCATCTTCTTCTTTGTCTTGTTTAGGGCCTGATGAGTCCTCATCCTTATGTTTTCTAATGTCCCTATACATTTCTTCTACCATGGAATTTACAGCTAGGAAACTTTCTTTGAATTGAGGTCTGGTCCCACAAAACCTTCCTTTGACATTGTCTTCTGAGGATACATTCTACAATTTCAGTATTAGTTTCGACCAACTCTCCTTCTCCTAATTTGAGCTTTGATCTAGTGAGCATTCAACAACTAAACCAACACAAGCTTGTCTAACCTTTACAACCTAGAGCTCTGATACCACTTGATCTGAAAATCACCCTACAAGTGATCTCAGTTAAATATTTATTAAATGAAGGTATTATAGACTCATGTGCTGGTGTGTGTCTATGTTATTTTAGACAATAGATCGATCATATTGCAAAACACATAGACACTTAAATGGAAAACAACAGAGAAATACAATAAGAAAATATAACACAATAATTAATAAGGAGTTCACCCTATCCTCCATGGCTACGTATCTAGTCTGGCCTTCAGTGGTGGCCTTCTTTTATTGTGTCTTAAAGCAGAGAATTACAATGAAGGAGCTCAATATGAGTCACCTAAAACAGAATTTCTTGGCAGGGTGGTTCTTGGATTCCCCAAGCCACTAGAGTACACAGACTCTTCTCCTTACCAGCTTTTGACCTTTCTGGTCTTTAATGGAAGGAGCCCAATGTGGTGCTCAGTCCTGACAAGTCCTCTTAGGGATGGCTTGAACCTCTCAAGCTCTGTGGTGCTCGAGGCTGCCTGTGGTTAGCTCGACCCTTTGTCTTTTTGCTTTTTCCTCCACTATCTTTTATTCATATTCTCTGTCTTCTTCCTTTTATTCTTCATCTTCAGTGTCTTTTGCTTTATTTGATTCCCCTACTACCTCCGTCAGATCACATGTTGCAGCTTCTCTTGGAGTTCCCTGTCTCGGCGTCATCATCAGGCTCATAAGGAGTTGCCACTTGTCCTCCTACGAACTATGCCAGATTTTTCTTCGCCAGTTCGATTCTTCAGTTATGTTGTGGAATGAGTCATCTGCCACCTCGACAGTCAAATCGGACATCGAACTTCTCTCTTTCGCAGCTTAACTATTAATTCTAGCTTTCCCATCAAGCATGATCTCACCCGTTAGATCTAGAGCTCCCAGATCCAACACCATTCGCTCATTTCACACGATTGACTTGCTCAATCGTTAGCATGCCATGAGTGGCGTTTTTCTCTCTCCTCTGCTTGCCATGCGTTGGGCGTTGAGTGGAATTGCTAGGTTTTGGCCAATTCTACTTATGGCCAAAGGGTTCCCCCAATCAATACCACTGATTTTTGGAGCCCGAGTCCCACCTTTAGCCTATAAGCTTTTTCCTCACAGTTCTCTTGGTTCCCATGTGATCGAGTGCTTGGGGACTTTCCATTTCGAGGGGTTTTTCCCAGCGATGTGCAATAAAAAACTACCTCCTTTTCTCAATCCGGGCTTCCCAGGTGTTAGTTTCGCCTCCTGTGCAGTCTCCATGGGTCTCGGTCAGTGCGCTTTGACCGAGGTCCTTGTCGTTCCACGCTCATTGCCAACTGCCACTGTTAAGAGGTTTTTCTTATTGCTCCATGCTCTTTGAAGTCAAGGTTTTATCCCGATTTGATACCATCACGGTTCTCTGATTTTTCTTCATGGATCCAATTTGGATCATCTCTCCTCTTTGAGCCCTATTTCAATTTGTTCTTCTAGTTATCTTTGTGTTTGCAATCATTTCCCTTTCAGTTTGGCCCAAATTTGTGCTTCAATATCTTTTTGCATCCATGAACAATAATATTAGGAAAAATATTACTTTAGTACACTAAACCAAAAAACTGAAACCTTTAGCACTCAAAAGGAAAGTTAGATAGAAAATGAAATAAACTTTACCTTCTCTTGAATATTCCTACACATCTATTACTTTTCTATTAATTTTTCTACATATTGCATGATCTCCTTCTCTCATTGTTCTTGTTTCTCTCTAAACCTAGTTTTAAATTATCCTTCTAGTTCATTTACTTATAGGACCTCAATCTCTCTAACGCACTCTAGGAATGAACTTCCTAGCCATAACACATATGGAAAAAATGAATGCACAATCAATACATTTTCATTAAAAATGCTAGAAATCTATTCTTGTCCATTAGGTTTGACATCCAAGTTTTGCATGTCCTTCTCGATATTCTTCATCATGTCATCCCTTACCTTTCCTTCTTGTTTGGCATTCTAAAATACACAAAGAAATTCACATCTCTAAGGATAGTCCAGCCTAACCTCTATGGAATGTTCTAAATTCAATAATAATACACATTTAAAATATCCATGAAAAATTATTATAGTTGTATTCTAACTAGCAATGTAAAATCAATTTATTTGAACGTACCAGTCTCCTCATTTGCTGTTACAAATTTCATGTGAGGAATATTCTTCCCAAAGCGAGATACATTATGATTCAATTTTTTTTATTTGTAGCTAAAGGGCATCTATTTAAAGAAGAACGTCCTCTTAGGCTTCACTTCTCTCCTTAAGCACCTTCCCTAGTATCATTTTGATTTGGAAGTAGATATCTACGAATTGTAGATGCCTCCTCTCCACCCTAACTTTAGCCTTTGTGATATTTATCTCTACACTTGATATTGGATGGGTGCATTCCTATTTGAGGGGTATTAAACCTTCAACTTACCCATGAGTGATGCGAAACACATATTTTAAAACAAAGTATTCTTATATCACCTACTTGTAGCCACGTTTTTCATGGGTTTCTCATTTTTCGTGTAGCAAGGTGTTGAAATTTCTAAGTCTAACCCATTAGAAACCCTTAATGTACTTCACTGATCTATTCCTACCTACCTATTCTGTTAATTAACAAGTTATTTACCATGGAAACACTAGAAATAAATACAAGTACATTGTTATAGCTCTGATACCACTTGTTATAGATCTAACCCGGAAATATAATAGATCTGATGAAAATATAAGACAATGCAAATAAACCCAGAAATAATATGAAATGATTCTTTATTGATCAAACCCTTAAGGTAGGGATCCACCATACATTCACTCCTTAAGGAAGGAGAACACTCCACAAGCCATATGCCTGTTCATACAATAATCCTTGACTATATTCCTTGACATGGAGTCTCTAGCCTCTATATAGGCCTCATACATATAGTAT
The DNA here is from genome assembly GCA_031772625.1 of Pinus tabuliformis. Lineage (NCBI taxonomy): Eukaryota > Viridiplantae > Streptophyta > Pinopsida > Pinales > Pinaceae > Pinus > Pinus tabuliformis. The sequence continues at coordinate 623,815,109 of CM062813.1, forward strand.
CATGGGTCATTACCATGGTTCCCTCATACCATCAACTAATACCATGGGCCCATTACATTATTATTAACTACTTGTGGTCCCTTACATGATATGGGTTAACCACCTTATTTATTACTATGGCCCATCCCATTATTACATTATTACCTTGGGTACCTCCCTTGGTTCCCCATATTATCCCCCCTAGGTATATAACACTCCACCCCCCTTAGCATGTTTCGTCCCCAAAACATGGGAAGAACACAAATAATAAGATCTACTCAAAAGAGTAGTCCACTGGTACCATGCATGTGCATCTAGCCATCCAAGAGAAAGGTGAACCCTCGATCTCACTGGTGCCTCACTCACTTGAGATGGAAGTTGACCATGGTTGCTCTTCTGTGTTGATGTGTAGTAGGTGGATCTTCGCTCCTCACTATATGTCATACGGGGGTTGTTGTCCTTGTGGCTAATTGGTTGCCATCTTGCTGGTTGTTTTCTTGCGGGGTGATGTGGGTGATGATATGTTGAAGTTTTAACCCACGATGTCTTTTTCTTTAATTAACCCTGCTGTGGTGCTTGTTGTGGTGTCTTCTTTTCCAATATGACTTCAACCACTGAGCCCTCCTCTGATGTATCAGCACCTGTAACCTTTTCTGCTTCCGCCTTTGTTTGTGTTTGATTGTCTATCATCACTGGCTCATCATCTAATATGTCAGACCCTGGAACATCTTCTGCTTCAGCCTCCTTGCACTCTACCTATTTATTAATGGAAATATCCTGTAATGTAATTTTCTTATTTTTATACCAGAGCTTCAGGAATTTCTTTTGTACATTAATATTGATAGTACCCACTGATTCCATCCAAGGGTATCCTAAAACAACATCTCTGTTATCCATATTTGAAGCATAAAAATCATTATGCAACACATACTTATCCATAGAAATCTTCAAATCCTTGTACACTTGAACATTCTCATCATCAACCTGTGTATTTTCAATGTGTTTTGTTGGAACTTCCAATTTTTTTGCCAAATTAACATTGATGAAATTATGCTTGCAACTAGGATTTATAGAAACCATGATTTTGTCTTTCTGATCAATCCATGAACCTGTAGTAAGGAGACGCCCATAGCAATTAACCCCTTATTTGTCTCATTCTCCTTTTTTCTAGACTGAGACCATTTTTCCAAAAAGACTTTTTCAAATTCAGCATCTGAAAGTTTGGTCAACTGCTTCTGGTCAAGTGATAACCACCATTTTTCAGCCTCATATCTCATATTAAGCTTCATTGGAATCTTCCAATATGTCCCATGTATGGACTTGTATCTCTGTATGAATTCTTCAAAAGTAGGACCATCATCTTTCCCTCTAAAATATAGCATCTCCATGAAGAGGGTTTGAGAAAAATTCACTTAGCGAAAATTTGAAATTGTCATAGTTTCGTCAATATTGCTCAGAATTCCTATTATGACCTGTTTTTAGAAATGGAACAATCATTCTGCATCTGCCCATGTGTTAGAAATTTTGATCCAGGCAATGAAATTTCAAATTTGCACTGCAACTCTCCCACCGTCACCAAAATTTTTGCAAAAAAGAGCAGATTTTAAATCAATGATATCTCCCTCATTCAGACTCCGATTCGAATGATTTTTTTTTTGAAATTGGGTAATTTGTCTCAGGAAATCCATATCTACAATTAGATTTTGCAGATCTTGCACCAGGACATCCATATCTGCGCCGCAAACTCACTGTCCTAAAAAATTGTTTGCAACCCCACTGATTTTTAGATCAGCAATATCTCCTTCATCCGGACTCTGATTCAACCGATTTTTTTTTTTGAAATCGGCTATTTTTTTACAAGGAATACAGATCTGATCTACAAACTCACCACCCCCGAAATCCTGCAAAAAATTAAAAAAATTTCTCCACTTTTGTGCCCGAGAAAGTGCTCCGATAACACTTGTTATAGCTCTGATACCACTTGTTATAGATCTAACCCGGAAATATTATAGATCTGATATGAAAATGTAAGACAATGCAAATAAACCCAGAAATAATATGAAATGATTATTTATTGATCAAACCCTTAAGGTAGGGCAACACCATACATTCACTCCTTAAGGAAGGAGAACACTCCACAAGCCATATGCCTGTTCATACAATAATCCTTGACTATACTCCTTGACATGGAGTCTCTAGCCTCTATATAGGCCTCATACATACAATACCATGGATCATTACCATGGTTCCCTCATAGCATCAACTAATACCATGGGCCCATTACATTATTATTAACTACTTGTGGTCCCTTACATGATATGGGTTAACCACCTTATTTATTACTATGGCCCAACTCTTTATTACATTATTACCTTGGGTACCTCCCTTGGTACCCAATATTATCCCCCCTAGGTATATAACATACATGCTCAACACATTACAAAACATCAATTGAAGGAAACAAAAACAAGGACACAAGTGACACCATTATTTTTTAGACTATTGTCCCTGGAAAAGCACTATGCGGGAAAACCGGTGTAGCTATCTGGGGGTTTTATTTATTAAGCAGTTTTAGAACATAATCTGGGTGCCAAATCTAGCTCACCTAATATAGAAAAATCTCTGTAGTAGTACCTCTCTACTCGGAAGCAGATATTCTGGTTGAAACCACAGATAAACACTCTTGCAACTCCATAGCTCCAATCTGCCCCACGAAACCCCATGTTCGGCTAGAGTTAGGTTGACGTAGTCCATAAATATATATCTATTCATATAATATATATATGAATAGATATATACCTAGGGGGGATAATATGGGGTACCAAGGGAGGTACCCAAGGTAATAATATAATAATGGGATGGGGCATAGTAATAAATAAAGTGGTTAACCCATATCATGTAAGGGACCACAAGTAGTTAGTAATAATGTAATGGGCCCATGGTATTAGTTGATGGTATGAGGGAACCATGGTAATGACCCATGGTATTGTATGTATGAGGCCTATATAGAGGCTAGAGGCTCCACATGGGAGTGAGTGAAGGATTATTGTATGAACAGGCATATGGCTTGTGGAGTGTTCTCCTTCCTTAAGGAGTGAATGTATGGTGTTGCCCTACCTTAAGGGTTTGATCAATAAAGAATCATTTCATATTATTTCTGGGTTTATTTGCATTATATTATATTTTATTATCAGATCTATAGTATTTCCAGGTTAGATCTACAACAAGTGGTATCCGAGCACTTTCTTGGGCACAAAAGTGGAGAATTTTTTAAATTTTTTGCAGGGTTTCAGGGGCGGCGAGTTTGTAGATCAGATATGTACATTTTTGTGCAAGATATACAAAATCTAATTGCAGATCTATATTCTCTGTGAAAAAATATCCGATTTCAAAAAAAAATCGGTTGAATCGGAGTCCGGATGAAGGAGATATCGCTGATCTAAAAATCAGTGGGGTTGCAGACAATTTTTCAAGGCAGCGAGTTTGTGGCATAGATTTGGACGTCCTGGTGCAAGATCTGTAAAATCTAATTGTAGATCTAGATTTTGTGTAAAGAAATACCCGATTTAAAAAAAAAAACCGGTCAAATCGGAGTCCAGATGAGGGAGATATCGCTGATTTAAAATCAGCGCTTTTTGCAGAAATTTTGGTGACGGCGGGAGAGTAGCAGCGCAGATCTGGAATTCTAGTGCCTGGATCAGGATTTCTATCACATGGGCAGATGCAGAATGATTGTTCCATTTCTAAAAACAGGTCATAGTAAGGATTCTGAGCAATATTGACGAAACTGTGACAATTTCAAATTTTCGCCAAGTAAGTGAATTTTTTTCAAACCCTCTTCATGGAGAAGCTATATTTTACAGGGAAAGATGATGGTCCTACTATTGAAGAATTCATACAGAGATACAAGTCCACACATGGGACACATTGGAAGATTCCAATGCTGATTAATATGACAGATGAGGCTCGAAAATGGAATCTATCACTTGACTTAAAGCAGTTGCTCAAACTTTCAGATGCGTAATTTGAAAAAGTCTTTTTGGACAAATGGTCTCGGGCTAGAAAAAAGGAGAATGAGACACATAAGGGGTTAATGGCTACGGGTGTCTCCTTATTGTAGGTTCATGGATTGATTCAGAAGGAGAAAATCATTGTTTCTATAAATCCTAGTTGCAAGCATAATTTCATCAATGTTAATTTGACAAACAAATTGCAAGTTCCAGCAAAACAAATTGAAAATACACAGGTTGATGATGCGGATGTTCAAATTTATAAGGATTTGAAGCTTTCTATGGATAAATATGTGTTGCATGGTGATTTTTATACTTCATAGATGGATAATATGGATGTTGTTTTGGGATATCCTTGGATGGAATCTGCGAGTACTATCAATATTAATGTGCAGAAGAAATTCCTGAAGCTATGGTATAAAAAGAAGAAAATTACATTACAGGATATTTTTATTAATAAACAGGTAGAGTCCAAGGACGCTGAAGGAGAAGATGTTCTAGGGTCTGACATATTAGATGATGAGCCAGTGATGATAGACAATCAAACACAAACAGAGGCTGAAGCAGAAAAGGTTACAGGTGCTGATACATCATAGGAGGGCTCAGTGGTTGAAGTCATATTGGAAAAGAAGACACCACAACAGGGTGAATTAAAGAAAAAGACACCGTGGGTTAAAACTTCAACATATAATCACCCACATCACCCCGCAAGAAAACAACCAACAAGATGGCAACCAATTAGCGACAAGGACAACAACCCCCGTATGACGGATAGCGAGGAGCGAAGATCCACCTACTACACATCAACACTGAAGAGCTGCAATGGTCAACTTCCATCTCAAGTGAGCAAGGCACCAGCGAGATCGAGGGTTCACCTTTCTCTTGGATGGCTAGATGCACGTGCATGGTACCAGTGGACTACTCTTTTGAGTAGATCTTATTATTTATGTTCTTCCCATGTTTCGAGGACGAAACATGCTTAGGGGGGTGGAATGTTATATACCTAGGGGGGATAATATGGGGTACCAAGGGAGGTACCCAAGGTAATAATGTAATAATGGGATGGGACATAGTAAAAAATAAGGTGGTTAACCCATATCATGTAAGGGACCACAAGTAGTTAGTAATAATGTAATGGGCCCATGGTATTAGTTGATGACATGAGGGAACCATGGTAATGACCCATGGTATTGTATGTATCAGGCCTATATAGATGCTAGAGACTCCACATGGGAGGGAGTGAAGGATTATTGTATGAACATGCATATGGCTTGTGGAGTGTTGTCCTTCCTTAAAGAGTGAATGTATGGTGTTGCCCTACCTTAAGGGTTTGATCAATAAAGAATCATTTCATATTATTTCTGGGTTTATTTGCATTATCTTATATTTTATTATCAGATCTATAGTATTTCCGGGTTAGATCTATAACAAGTGGTAGCAGAGCTACAACACAGCCTTTAGCGACTGTGTCAACCTCACTCTAGCCGAACATTAGCCCAGCGTCACTCTGGCTTGGCCTGTGTTAGCCTCCGGAGTCACTGCGCCAATCCTCTAGACCTCTGCGTCACATAGGGTGGCCCTCTGAGGCACTGCGCAGCTCCTAGCCCCTCTACGTGAGCCCTGGATAACTTTGTGTGAACCCTTGGCTACTTTTGCATCCCTCTCTCTGGTTACTGTGCTAATCCTCCCAGTGTTATCTCTGCCTCTTTGCTTCCGTAGTCACTGCCCCTCAACTCCAACTATGATTACTCTCTCAACTTTCTCAGCAAACCCAACCCGAGAAAGTTGGAAGCTTGATCTCTTGTTGTGTTCTCCAAGTGACCCTCAAGCCTCCTCTTATACTTTTCTCATTGACAAATCAATGATCGATATTAAGTCCCTAATCAATGGGTAAGATTAGATTTGGATTGATCCATAACTTTTGGACCATTCTAACATAGTTTTATATTAATTCACATTAATAATTTATTTTCCCTAAGTTTAGACTTAGGGACTCCATTAAAAACATTAATTATTTTAATATCTTTCAAACTACTTAAAATCTTCCCAAACCCTTTGTGGGTATTGGAGCTCTCATGTACCTTAGCCTCTGCACCAATTTTTGTGGCTAGAGTACATCGATGCTACCCAAATTAGCACTCCATCTTAACGAGGATTGGGCTCTAGCAACACTCCTCACTGAGTATCACCCTGATCATTCAACATCGGTCTGTGTGTTGATTGTTATGAAACCAACTCACAAAAAGATAGAAAAGATAGATCAACAACTTACAAATAACCCTCTTTGAGGGGGCAACCTCCTTTACATTACACAATTGATAATTTTTTTGATGTTAAAAATGACAAGATCTACTTTTTATATATAGGAGTCTAAGGGGTCATAATATAATTAAAGCCGACATAACAATAATAATGTAAGGGCACAATAATAACTATAGTGGGTTTCCAAGGGGTACAATAATAACAATTGGGGACTACATGTGCACAACAATATACTAAGGGGGTTGTACTAATCACAATAAGGGGTTGCACTAGTAGTGTAGGGACCTAACATGCCCCTCAACTCAAAAAAGTGTTGTCCTCAACGCTTGAGTAGTTCTTGATTCTTCTATATAAAATTATTGTCCTCCAATGTGGAATCTTCAGTTGGTAAGTTTTTCCACTTGATGATTTACTTTGAAATTGATAGATTTCATAGTTGTCGGGTTCTTGTTTTTGTGACTGCTCCAGGTTCCAATATGATTTTTCCTTCCTCGTCAAGTTCTGGAAATATTTTTTTAATTGGGATCTTCTACAACTTTTGAATGAGTGGCCACACTTTTTCGTCATTCTTCCATTCATCCTTTGCTTCATTTATCCAATCTAGTTGGATAATAGAAATAGCACAAAACAATGCTTCCGCATCCTCATCCTTTCTTGAGAGTGCATCTGCGACAACATTTTTCTTCCCCTTTTTGTAGATGATTTCAAATTCATAACCCAACATATTTGTGACCTTTTTTTTATGTTGTTCTAAAGATAATATTTGTTCTAAAAAGTATTTAGGACAATCATGATCCATTTTTACCTTGAAGTGTCTTCTCATTAGGTAAGATTTCCATTTCTTAAGTGCATGTAGTATTGCCAACATTTCCTTCTCATAAATAGCTTTGGTGACATATAGCCATAAAAATACTCAATCGCCTAAATCAAATCTTCTTTCACTGTGATGTGGATCTTCCTGTTGTTTCGTTCAATTCTGCATGAAAGTGACGTTATCCTTTAAAAGTTGGAGAACTTGTTGTTGATGTTCAATGTGATCATTCATGCTTGAATCTTTTTCTTCTTGATATGTCCTTCTATCTTGAGAGTTTGAGGAGCGGTAATTTCTTCTGATACATTACAAAAAATGGTCGGATTCGTTTCCTCATGCTCGTTGTAATCTTTTAGTTCTTCAACATTTTTCTTCTTGATATGTCCTTCTATATTGATAGCATTGCTATGATTTGTCTCTAGGAGACTTTCATTGCCAAGTGTAAGGTCAATGAAGGGTGCTCTAAAAACATTAAATGCAATATCAGAGTTAAGCAAGGGTGTCTCCTATTCCCTACCCTTTTTGGCATATACATCGATAAGCTAGAGGAGTGTCTTGACAGTAAATGACGCAAGGGCACCGAGCTTGCTCATGTAATCATTAGTTTTCTCCTTTATGCTAATGATATTGTTATTTTTGCAAAAGGCAATGATGACCTTGACAAGCAGCTTAAGACTCTTGATGTCTATTGCTCCAAGATGTGTGTGACATTTAATACCTACATGACTAAATTCAAGATCATTAAATCCAAAAGATCACCCATGGTAGTTTTGTTTATAATAACCATGGCTTAGAATAGGTTTATTCTTATAGATATTTGGGTATTGACTTCCCTCATCAACTCAACTCGAATTATAGCATTGAGAAAAGGATTATCGAAGGCTTGAAATCTTATATGACCTTGAAAATAATTATAAGTTAGTCGATCTTTGCATTTTCAGTAAAAGGAGGTTCCTCTTTGAGACTCTCATCACCCCTTTTCTCTTATATGGATGTAATGTTTGGGGTTGTAGTATATCGAGATAGTCTTGGGGAAAGATTTAGATGATTCAAAAGCAATTCATAACCTACAACCTAAAGATAAAGAGAAATTCTCCCTATCTTATCCTCTTGATTGAAGCTATTATATTCCCCATTGAAAGTACAACTATGTTTAGATATCTGATGTATAAGAAGAAGCTTTACAACATGGAATCAAAGAGGCTCCCAAATATTGCTTCTAACTTTAGTCAAAACCCTGACCTTCGCCTCAAGTGTGAGTGGCATAAAATCCACAGTCTTGGCTCGATCATTGGGGAATTAAGGAGGAAACCATTATGCAAAGCAAAGATAGTACAAAAGATACTATTAGCTCCAATTTTAAGGACAAGTGGTTGAAGGATAAGGAGTTGTAGGGTAAAAGGAAGCTAAGATGCTATAAGGAGATGATCAACCCAACCATTGATAATGAGAATTATCTCCTTTTGTGATCAGAACTAACAAAACAATGAACATTGCTAGGATAAGAACAAATTCCCATGAGCTTCGAAGTGAATCCAGGTAGTATTCTACTCCCAAGGGTCCCTCGAATGATAGAATCTATTAAATTTACAATACTAATAATGTGGAATATGAAAATCACTTCCTTTTAGACTGCCTAACTCTTACTCACATTCGCTCTCGATTCCCTAACATCTGCCACACTTCCAATCTTCTTGACTTATTAATCCAGCACAACTATAGTGTTCTTGGAGTGCTTCTTTCCCTTCTATTTCATCATAGAAACAAGATTTTGAAGAATCACACTTAGATTATTTTTCTTTTCTTGAGGCTTGATAGGCCAAACTGGACTTAGTGGATGTTAATCATTATCATCATCATCATCATCATCAATAAGTAATTATATAAATTAAATGGTTGTTGAATTTAGTTTTGAATAAATATACAAAAATTAATCAAATTATAATTTTATTTTAAATAATTATTATTAATTTTATAAGTTAGTTTAATGGAATATAAAAAAATGAGATAATGAGCGATGTGTCTATACGTGACTATCTTGCTGCAAGATAAACTAAACAAGACATACTGTAAAAGAATTTCTATAATTGTGATAGACTAATTTAATTGTGATTGACCATCTTAAATTTAAGACTTTGAATATATATAGACATGCCCAAAAGAAGAGTGAACATTTTGACCATATTCGTAGACTGACCCAAAAGTAAATGATAACATAACTAATTACTCAGAGGGAGAGTTCATCTAAGTAGTTATAGGTGGATATTTTTCATTCTCTGAATATATACTCTATATTTTCCAATTCTTAAGCCATGCTTATAAATTTAATATCCAACATGTTCCTTTGATAATGGATTTCATCCAAACAAAGAATAATTCTACATTTCCCCTCATATATTTCCATGAGAGCTTGACACATGATAGTTTTAAACTAGAAATAAATATCCATAGCCTACATATACTAGGTATTTCTAGCCCTTTTAGTTCTCATTTCTAGTATCCATTTTATTAGAAATATGTTGTCATTGATGGTAAAGAAAAATGAGATGATGCCAAAGGTGGGGATGGTTGCAAGGAGATTGTTAAAGGTAAATACCCAAAAGGAGAGTGAACATTTTAACCATATCCATAGACTGACCCAGAAGTAGATGATAGCATAACTAATTGTTTAATGGGAGAGTAAACCTAAATAGTTATAGGTGTATATTTGTCATTCTCTTAATATACATTCTATATTTGACAGTGCTTAGGCCATGCTTATAAATTTAATGTCCAACGTGCTTGTTTGATATTGGATTTCATCCAACAAAGAATAATTATATTTTTCCCCTCCTATATTTCCATGAGAACTTGACCCATCATAGTTCTATCTTGTAAATAAATATCCATAGCCTACATATACTAGGTATATCCATAGCTTACATATACTAGGTATTTCTTTGTTTGGTTATTGATTTATTTAACAGAGATCCGATGGAGAGGACTCCAACTTTTTCTGAGGGATTTATCACCTCTGATCTATTAATATGTTTTATATAAGTGATCTATAGCATCTAATAATATGTTTTATATAAGTAATCTATAGCTTTATTATAAATTCAATCACAGTTAACAGTGGCCATGACCCTTTGCATTCATAAGATTAGATCATTAACGTTTTTAAATAAAGCATAGTTCACCAACAATTTACTGATTTTTTAAGACTAAGAACTTGTTTGTTATTATAAGAGACCAAAATATTAAATTTCAAACCAATAACTACCAATTTATTCTCAAAAGACTTCATGGGCTCAAAATTTATGAATATATACAGTAATGTACAAACAAGTTAATTGAGAAAACATGGAACATCCTTGGCTACCACAACAACCTTAAATTCTAAGAACATAATACCTATACATCAAATACAATCTTAGAATTAATCCTCTGTTCTATTCAAATTTAGGCAATTCACCAACATAAGTTACTGAATTAAAGGAATTTAAGTAGCCAAGATGAGGCATCATGAACTTTTTCAATCATCAAGCCAATCCAAATTAAAACATTCTTCGACGACCTAAACTATGAGATTAGGCATGGTAGAGGCTTTGATAGCTAGCCATTGTCGTTCAATGCTCTCATCACAGATTACACATCTGAGATATCTTAGTTTGGCTAATGCTTTAGGTAACTTCTTCAGTCCAGAGCACTCCCTCATATCCAGAATCTTTAAGTTTGATAGCTAATCAAATTCCATGGGAAGGTCCTTCAAAGACCTCCATAATGAAGTATCAAGAAATTCAAGTTTCTAAAGTGCACAAATGGAAGTAGGAAGCATTGACAAACTTGGGCATATGCAGACAATCTCAGCACCCTAAGTGTCCTTAACCTCCGAAAGTCATCAGGTAACTTTCGGATGAGATGACAATTAGTGACTGATAACTTCTGGATGTAAGTTAAATTGCATATGTTTCCAGGCAGTTCCTCCAAATCATTGCGGTGGTCAAACTAATTTCTTAAAATTTTGGAGACTTTGGAAAGTCATGTCCCTTATCCAATAAATTCATATTCCCCAAATCCTCACATAGGCATACAAACAACTTTTCCAAGCTCTCTGTGGATCTACAATACTCATAAAGAGGAGACACAATCAACCTCCCAAGTAGTACAGACATGATTTGAGGAAATGCAGGGAAGCTTGGTAGCCCATGAAGTGTTGAGCGCTTAGAACCGTAATTGTATATTATAGCAACCTTCAGTTTTGGCATGGTATGTAAAAATGTTGGCAGACAGTAACGATTGGCAGTGAAAAACAAAGTCAATACTTCCACCTTAGGAAAGTTTATTTGAAACCAATTTTTCTCTTCCATTGGACCTACAATTCCCAGAAATGTAAAATTCAGTATGCTATGCTGATAAAAAATGTTTATCTAACATCCTAATAAATTTGGAACATAAGTAGATTGATCAAAAAATGATTCAATGATCAAGGTGGATCTTGGTGGACACCGGCCAAGTCCATCTAGACCCCCACCATTGTTTCTCTAAGCATTTTAAGTTTCCTTAATTGTAGCACAACTCACTAATTTTAGCAGTTTTTTCGAGTCCTGAACTTCCGGAGCCGTTTTGAGCCCATAAACGATGTTTTTTTGGAAATCTAGGGAAACATGGATCCATGGACGAATGTTGCCTCCCAAAGTGGTAGTGCTTGGATAGATATTTCTAACGAGCTATTGTACACGTCAAATGGAGATCGTATGCCAAAGTTATGACCCCGGGACGTTGATGTACCAACTTACCCAAACGCGGCCCACAGTTTGGCGTTTCATCTTCTAGGGTTAGGTTTTGGAATGTTAACGGTTTTCCATTGTTTCTCAACAATAAATAGGTCGTCGAGCCTCATTGTAAGACAGTTTAGAGGCACGTAGCCACCACATCTCTTCTCAGAGATAAGCTACCATCGCCCTAACTGGTTTATTTCCATTACTGTTTGTAAGCATATTTCAGTATTTTACATTAATGACGTGACGTATTATTTCCGATGCATATCTGTGTTTATGGTTATCTCCATAATTTTTTGTGTTCCTGTTTAAGTCTGGATCAGTGGTATCATAGCGGTCTGCTTTTTCTCTATTTTTCTTTGCATGTCCCCAACGAGGTCGGGATATAAGGAGTTAGGGCTTGAACTGGTCGAACCTTTGTGAGACCAGCCTTGCAAATCTCGACGGCCTCCTATGGCAGATGAGAAGAAATACTAGGGGGCAGGAGATCCTATCAAAATCTTGCTCGAAGAAGCCCTTGAGCAACAACAGAACGCGATGATGGACAGCTTTGCCCAAATCCTTTAGCGACTACCCAAAAGCGATGCATCGGCTTCCACCAGCTACTTTGGAAACGCCACGCCCTTTAAGGTACAAGTTAATTTTGAAATCCTCATATTTGAGGGTCAGATAGATGCAGATGTCATAGATAAATGGTTAAATATGCTGGAGGGTTACTTTTCTATTCATGAATTTTCGAGTCGGGAAAATATTGTTTTCGCTCTTCTCAAAGTAGCCCCCCACGTCAAGGACTGGTGGAAAACCTACTACGAGCAGAAGGATGAAAATACCGGCTCACTATTTTCAGCCGCACCGACCTGGAATTCATTCTGGGATTCCATCAAGGAGCAATACTACCCTGTCGAAAGCTATGAGGATGAATACATAAAGTGGACCACGCTGTGGCAGGGAAGGGACCAAGACGTGTCGGAGTTCACCAATCTTTTCCATACGCTTCACACAAAATTGGGTATCAAGGATACAGAGCAGAATTTGATACTCAAATACAACGGCTGCCTGCACAAGTACATCCAGGAAGAAATACAGTTCATGAACATCTCCTCGCTCAGCACAGCATACGGATATGCCGTCAAGGTCGAGCAAAAGTTTAAACAAAAGAAGCAAGACTTTGGATCTGCGAATCCGAAGCAAGGGAAAGGTGCCCCTAAAACACAGAACAAAGGACAAAGCCAAGGCAAGGCAGCCCAAGACAACCCGCCAAAGTTGCAGGCAAATAATAGCGTCGCGAGGATGAAAAAGGACACGGGAAAATGGTGTGAGTTCCATAAGAGCTCCGCACACAACACTAGTGAGTGTCGGGGGCAAAGCAGTCACTGGTGGCTGAGCTAAAGGTTCCAGAATTAGATGCATGTTCCGACTCTGAGTCAGAACTTGACAAGGGAAATGATAAAGGGAAGCAGATCATTGATGCAGATCCCAACGCCACTGTTGCTATCACCAAGATCTAGAAAAATGAACCCGAAGATCTAGAGGAGGAGGAGCGTCTCTTCCACTCCCAGATGTGGGTAAAGGGCTCCCCACTACAGTTCCTTGTCGATAGCGGGAGCCAAAAGAACCTCATTTCGGCAGAGGTCATGAAGCAGTTGGGCTTACCGACCATAGCACATCCACAAACATACACCATTGGGTGGCTTCACCAAGAACGAGATCTTCGCGTGAGCCAAAAGTGTCACCTTCCATACAACATCAAGCCCTTCATAGATGATGTATTGGGTGACATAGCTCCCCTTGAAGTTTGTGATGTATTATTAGAACAACCATACTTGTGGAAGCGACTTGCTGTGTATGAATCAAGGCCCCGTGCTATTATTATTACATTGGGAAATAAGTTGTATAGGATACCAGAGGTAGCACCACATGCCGCCATCTCTTTGATTACTGCAAAACAATGCAGTAGGCTCATTTCCAAGACTGGGAAATTTTTTTTTCCTGATGATACGCCCTCAAGGAAAGAAGAAGACGGTGGCCATGGCCTCTAGACAAGGCCCCTCTGGACGATAACTACAGATGGATAAGGTCGTGAAGGAGTACGAGGACATCTTCGCCTCCCCCTCAGGAGTTCCTCTACACTGTCAGGTCCAGCACTCCATCGATCTGACCCCAGGTGCACCGCTACCCAATGGACCAATTTATCGGCGCTCTGTTATGGAGAACGATGAAATCAAGAGGCAGATTCAGGAGTTGCTACAAAAAGGTCACATACATCCGAGTTCATCGCCTTATGGGAACCCGATCGTGTTGGTACAGAAGAAATACGAGACTTGGAGACTCTGTGTTGACTATCGGGCGCTGAGCAAGATCACATTTTGTAACAGGTACCCGATCCCGCGGATTGATGACCTCTTGGACCAACTAAAGGGGGCAAAATATTTGAGCAAGATCGATCTGAAGTTAGGATATCACCAGGTACCAATTGAACCCTCTGATTTGTGGAAGACTGCCTTCAAAGCCAAGGAGGGCCTCTTTGAATGGTTGGTTATGCCTTTCGGATTGACGAATTCCCCTGCAACCTTCATGAGGCTAATGGATGACATCTTGCAGCCATTCACCAACTCATTTGTAGTGGTGTACTTGGATGACATTCTGATCTTCAACCGGAGTTGGGAAGAGCACCTCCACCACATCCGACAGCTCCAAACACTGCGGGAACACAACCTATGTGCCAATTTGGAGAAATGCACTTTTGGCATGACCCAGGTTCAGTATCTGGTATACATTATTGATGAACAGGGGGTGCATGTGGATCCAGCCAAGATCCAAGTCATTCGGGATTGGCCATCTCCAACCACTCTGACAGAGCTCCGCAGCTTTCTAGGTCTTGCCAACTTCTACCGTAGGTTTGTGTTGGGGTTTTCTCATATCACTTGGCCCTTGAGTCAAGTCCCCAAGGGAGGAGCGAAAGCAAAATTATTTTGGTCTGAATCTCAACAGAAGGCATTCATAGAGTTGAAATATCGCCTCTACATGGCACCAGTGCTTGCATTACCAGATTTACAACAACCATTTGAGGTCGAGACAGATGCCTCTGACTATGCTATTGGGGCAGTCCTTACTCAACACGGGCATCCAGTGGCATATCACAGTGAAACACTTTCAGACACAGTTTGGAAGTATCCCACTTATGATAAAGAGATGTATTCCATTGTGTAGGCCTGTCGATAATGGAAGCATTACATTTTGGGGAAGGAAACGATCATCCACATAGACGACCGAACCTTGCAATTCATACAGACCCAAGGGAAATTGCAGAATGATCGCCATCAGAAGTGGTATGCATACCTGCAAAAGCTCCATTTGAATATCAAGTATATGAAGGGAAGCACCAATAATGTTGCAGATTGCCTCAGTCGACCACCTATCATGGCGTTAACCACAGTTCTCAACTCTTGTGGGCACGAGACTTTTGATTGGCCAGTTCTCTACAAAAGCGACCCAGAATTTGGCCACACATACCAGACACTCTTGTAGGGTCTGCATGTTACAGATTTTCACCTCCAGGATGCCCTGTTATGCCACCTGGGTCACCTTTGTGTTCCTTCAAGCGAGTGTGCTAAGATGATTTGGGAAGCACACTATAGTCAGGCTGCTAGGCATTTCGGGGTCGAGAAAATGGTGGTAGTACTACAAAAGTATTTCTATTGGCAAAATCTTTGACAAGATGTCGGGAAGTACATCAGATCATGCACTGCCTATGCCATTGCCAAACCAACCATCAAGAAGCAAGGCCTCTATACCCCGCTGCCTACCCCTAGTCGACCTTGGGAATCCATCTCCATGGATTACATGTCAGGCCTTCCTTCCACTAAGCATGGAAATGATTGTGTTTTTGTGGTCATCGACAGGTTCTCGAAGATGGCCATTATGGCGGCCTCCAAGAAGAATATCACAGCAGAAACGGCTGCTAAACTATTCTTTGAATGAGTGTGGGTGCACTTTGGGATCCCATAGTCTATCATCTCAGATCGGGATAGTCGGTTCCTCAATACATTTTGGTCCAGTCTCTGGTCAATGCTGGACTGCAAACTCACTAAGTCAACAACCTTCCATCCTCAAACTGATGGCCAGATAGAGATTGTCAATCGGATGATTGTACACATTCTACGCATGTATTATTCAAAGCATCCACACACATTGGACGAGGGCCTCCCCTATGTTCAGCACAGCTACAACCGAGCTCTTCACAGCTTGACTAACCACAACCCCTTTCAGGTGGGCTTGGGATTCCAGCCACTATGCCCCATTGATGTGGCCATGCCACTTGCAGCTACTCACACAGATACGGCTCATGTCTAGTCCGAAATAGACAAGGAAACTAGCTTCATTGAGCACATCCAACATATTCGGCAGCAGGTCCATGACATTCTGGAGAAATCAAATGCCAAGTACAAGAAGCGACATGATCAACATCGGGTGCCACACAAGTTTCAGGTGGGTGATAAAGTCTGGTTGCATTTGCAAAAGGAACACCTTACTGGAGCCTATCGGAAACTGAGACCACTCCGATATGGTCCCTACACCATTACTAAGGTGGTGGGAGACAATTCATTCGAGCTCAGCATTCCCCCATTCCTTAGCCTACACCCAGTGTTCAATGTGGATCGCCTTCAGCCATACTTTCCACCATTGCTAGACACATCCGACATTGCAAAACAACTCATACCCGTAGAATTAAATCCAGATTTCATGGAACAAGTTGCAATTGATCGGATCATGGACACACAGATCAAGAAAAATTGCCAATAGAATATCTAACTGTATCGATTTGTCAAAGCAGGCCAACTCCTTCACCAGGGCAAGTGGTTCACCAAGGACCAAGTTCAGGAAAATTTTTGCTCATCTCATGGAGTAGCTCAACGCAATGGGGACCATTGCTTCCTAAGGGGGGAGGAATGATCCAGGTGGATCTTCGTGGCCACCTGTCAAGTCCAACTAGACCCCCACCATTGTTTCTCTCAACATTTTCAGTTTCCTTAACTGTAGCACAACTTACTATTTTTAGCAGTTTTTTTGGGTCCTGAACTTCTGGAGCCGTTTTGAGGCCCTAAATGACGTTTTTTTGAAAATCTGGGGCAACATGGGTCCATGGATCGATGTTGCCTCCCAAAGTGGTAGTGATCGGATAGATCTTTCTAACGAGCTATTGTACGCGTCAAATGGAGATCATATGCCAAAGTTACGACCCCGGGAAGTTGATGTACCAATTTACCCAAACGGGGCCCATAGTTTGGCATTTCATCTTCTAGGGTTAGGTTTTGGAATGTTAAGGGTTTTCCATTGTTTCTCAACAATAAATAGGTTGTCGAGCCTCATTGTAAGACATTTCAGAGGCATGTAGCCACGACATCTCTTCTCAGAGATAAGCTACCATCGCCCTAGCTGGTTTATTTCCATTATTTGTTTGTAAGCATATTTCAATATTTTATATTAATGAAGTGAAGTATTATTTCCACTGCATATCTAAGTTTATGGTTATCTCCATAATTTGTTGCATTCCTGTTTAAGTCTGGATCATTCAATGTGTAGGCAGTTAAAGAAAACAAGTTTCAGTAGCGACCTGTATGAATTGAAACAAATTGAACCTTAGATGCCTAATCTTTGAGTGTTGGCCATTTTGTGGGAACATTATCCTCCATGCTAGGCATAAAACGCTACTTAAAATGAATGGTACTATCTTGGTTGGCCATATGGAAGGCTAAATCTCGCATCACATCATGTTGAGGAAAAGAGAGCTCGGAGGCACAGATAAATAAGATGGCCCAACACCTGACACATAAAAAGCTTATATTAACTAAGAGGAGTGAACTCAAAAGCCTCTTATGTTTGTTGGTTAACACACTGATCCTACCTTCCTAATTTCTAATAAATCATGTAAGAAAAATTAAGCCTAAAATTATTGGTATAGTTAGTTTTTCTCATATGTTTTTGCCTCAAATTTTTTGCAAAGTTCATGCTCTATCAAAGGATGCCACAAGCATAATAAATTAAGTACAGATACAAATATGAATAGAGCAAAACAATCAAACAGGTTCATGAAGGGTAGCAAATCTAAACAAGTTCCTTACCCTCGATAGCTTGTGGGATTTAGTACATTACAACTCTGCATAGATCCTCTGAGTGGAAGCATCATCTAGGTTTTGCAGAGGCACCTTGTTCCAAGCAACCTCAATACCCTCTTCTTGATCAAAAGCTCGGTATACCTTATTCATAGCACCATGACCCAACACATATTCATAGAGACCATACCTACCAGTGGGATCTAGTTCCATAAAGGGCTCCTTGTCTTTATAACAGGTGTCATATTCTACACTAGGAATTTCTCCACCTCCTATAGGAAAGGAAATACTTGCTCCAGAATTCCAAATTAGGTTCCCCTTCTAATTTGAATTTAATGAACAAAAACCCTTGCAAGGCTATAGGATGACAGAGAAATAGAGATTTTTATAATCCTCCTCATATAATTCTGGAGCTATGAATTCTGGAGTACCGAGGGAAAAGTGTGCAACATGAACATTTCTCAGGGTAGTGGCAAGACCCAGATCCCCAATCTTTAGAACGCCACCATTTCCATTCACAAAAATATTGCTACAATTCAAATGTCTATGAATTACACAAGGCTCATCATTATGAAGATAATGCAACCCTCCAGTATCTGAGGTGACCAATTCTTCAAAGCCTTTGTTGAGACATGACGGTGCTTCTGGAGACACTCTCTCAGAGTCCCCGAGGTATAGACCTCAGTAATGAAATTCACATGACTTGTTGTTCTGTCCAGCCATGCATTGTAGAGCATAATTATGTTTTCATTCCCGAGAGATTTCAACAGACAGACTTCTGCATAGATCCTCTGTGTGGAAGCATCATCTAGGTTTTGCAGAGGCACCTTGTTCCAAGCAACCTCAACACCCTCTTCTTGATCAAAAGCTCGGTATACCTTCTTCATAGCACCACAACCCAACACATCTTCATCGAGACCGTACCTACCAGTGGGATCCAGTTCCACAAAGGGCTCCCTGACTTTATTATAGGTGTCATACTCTACACTAGGCATTTCTCCACCTCCTATAGGAAAGGAAAGCCTTACCCAAGAATTCCAAATTAGGTTCCTCTTCTAATTTGAATTTAATGAACAAAAACCCTTGCAAGAATATATGATGACAGAGAAATGGAGATTTTCCCTAAATTCAAAAGAGGAACAGACAACAAAGATAGATGACTTTGCTTCCTGTGGGATTCAAAAATCCACCCAATAAATTTAAGTGTAAAAAATAAAATTGCCACGCAATCTTAAATCAAACCAGGAAACTGAAAACCCTAACTCTATGCAGACCTTGGACCACTTGAAGCAGTTATGGCTGCAACGACAGAGTAGTCTTTATTTGGTTATTGATTTCTTTAATAGAGATCTAATGGAACCCACATGGAGTTGTTTGTGAGTTTGATAGAACCATGAACCCTCAAAAGAAAACTCATTTAC
The DNA here is from genome assembly GCA_031772625.1 of Pinus tabuliformis. Classification (NCBI taxonomy): domain Eukaryota; kingdom Viridiplantae; phylum Streptophyta; class Pinopsida; order Pinales; family Pinaceae; genus Pinus; species Pinus tabuliformis. Next base: position 623,834,465 of record CM062813.1, read on the forward strand.
ATGGTTAACACAACTTAGAGAAGAAAAAGAATACCCAAATGGAATTTGCAAATGTTGGACCACTTGAAGCAGTTACGGCCGAGGCAACAGATTAGTCTTTATTTGGTTATTGATTTATTTAGTAGAGATCTGATGGAGAGGACTTCAACTTTTTCTGAAGGAAATATCACCTCTAATCTATTAATATGTTTTATACAAGTGATCTGTAGCATCTAATAATATGTTTTATATAACTAATCTGTAGCATTATTAGAAATTCAATCACAGCTAACAGTGGCCATGACCCTTTGCATTCATAAGATTAGATCATCAGCTTTTTCTAATAAAGCATAGTTCGCCAACAAGTTACCAAATTGTTAAGATTAAGTACTTGTTTGTTATCATAAGACACCAAAATATTTAAGTTCAAACCAGTAACTACCAATTTATTCTCAAAAGACTTCATGCGCTCAAAATCTATGAATATATACAGTAATGTACAAACAAGTTAATTGAGAAAACATGGAACATCCTTGGCTACCACAGCAACCCTAAATTCTAAGAACATAATACTTGTACATCAAATACAATCTTAGAAGCAATCCTCTGCTTTGTTAAAATTTAGGCAATTCACCAGCATGAGTTACAAAATTAAAGGCATTGAAGCAACCAAGATGAGGCATCATGAACATTTTCAATCATCAAGCCAATCCAAATTAAAACGTTCTTCGATGACCTCAACTATGAGATTAGGCATGGTAGAGGCTTTGATAGCCAGCCACTGTCATTCAGTGCTCTCATCATAGATTACACATCTGAGAGATCCTAGTTTGGCTAATGCTTTAGGAAACTTCTTCAGTCCAGAGCACTCCCTCATATCCAAAACCTTTAAGTTTGATAGCTGATCAAATTCCATGGTTAGGCCCTTCAAAGACCTGCATAATGAAATATCAAGAAATTCGAGTTGCTGAAGTGCACAAATGGAAGGACGAAGCATTGACAAGCTTGGGCATATACAGACAATCTTAGCACCCTAAGTGACCTTAACCTCCCATAGTCATCGGGTAACTTTTGGATAAGATGACAATTAGTGACAGATAAATTCTGGAGGTAAGTTAAATTGCATATGTTTCTAGGTAGTTCCTCCAAATCATAGGAGTGTTCAAAGTTAATTTCTTGAACTTTTGGATACTTTGGAAAGTCATGTCCCTTATCCAATAAAGTCATATTCCCCAAGCCCTCACATAGGCATAGAGACAACCTTTCCAAGCTCTCTGAGGATCTACAATACTCATAAAGAGGAGACACAATCAACCTCCCAAGTAGTATAGACTTTAAGTGTTGAACACATAGAACTATAATTGTATATTATAGCAACCTTCAGTTTTGGCATGGTATGTAAAAATGTTGGAAGACAGTAACGACCAGTAGTGGAAAACAAAGTCAATACTTCCACCTCAGGAAAGTTTATTTGACACCAATTTTTCTCTTCCATTGGACCTACAGTTACGAGAAATGTAAAATTTAGTATGCTATGCTGATAAAAAATGTTCATCTAACATCTTAATAAATTTGGAACATAAGTAGATTGATCAAAAAATGATTCAATGTGTAGGCAGTTAAAGAAAACAAGTTTCAGTGGTGACCTATATGAATTGAAACAAATTGAGCCTTAGATGCCTGATCTTTGACTGTTAGCCATTTTGTGGGAATATTATCCTCCTTTCTAGGCATAAAAGGCCTCTTACAATGAATGGTACTATCCTGGTTGGCCAGACAGAAGGCTAAATCTCGCATCACATCATGTTGAGAAAAAGAGAGCTCGGAGTCATAGATAAATGAGATGGCCCGACACCTGACACATCAAAAACTTATATTAACTAAGAAGAGTGAACTCGAAAGCCTCTTATCTCTTCTGGTTAACACATTGATCCTACCTTCCTAATTTCTAATAAGTCATGTAAAAAAAATTAAGCCTAAAATTGTTGGTATAGTTAATTTTTCTCATATGTTTTTGCCTCAAATATTCTGCAAAGTTCATGCTCTATCAAAGGGTGCCATAAGCACAATAAATTAAGTGCAGATATAAATAATAATAGAGAAAAACAATCAAATAGGTTTATGAAAGGTAGCAAATATAAACAAGTTCCTTACCCTAGGTAGCTTGTGAGATTTAGTAGATCACGACTCTGCATAGATCCTCTGTGTGGAAGCATCATCTAGGTTTTGCGGAGGCACCTTGTTCCAAGCAACCTCAATACCCTCTTCTTGATCAAAAGCTCGATATACCTTCTTCATAGCACCACGTCCTAACACATCCTCATAGCGACCATACCTACCAGTGGGATCTAGTTCCACAAATGGCTCCCTGTCTTTATCATAGGTGTCATATTCTACACTAGGCACTTCTCCACCTCCTATAGGAAAGGAAAGTCTTACCACATAATTCCAAATTACGTTCCTCTTATAATTTGAATTTAATGAATAGAAACCCTTGCAGGGCTAAAGGATGATAGAGAAATAGAGATTTTTATAACCCTCCTCATATAATTCTGGAGCCATGAATTCTGGAGTACCGAGGGCATAGCGCACAGCATGAACATTTCTCAGGGTAGTGGCAAGACCCAGATCCCCAATCTTCAGAATGCCACTATTTCCATTCACAAAAATATTGCTGCAATTCAAATGTCTATGAATTACACAAGGCTCATGACTATCAAGATAATGCAACCCTCCAGTATATGAAGTGACCAATTCTTCAAAGCCTTCATTGAGACTTGACGGTGCTTCTGGCGGTACTCTTTCAGAGTCCCCGAGGTATAGACCTCAGTAATGAAATGCACATGACTGGTGATTCTATCCAGCCATGCATTGTAGAGCATAATTATGTTTTCATTCTCAAGAGATTTCAACAGGCATACTTCTGCATAGATCCTCTGTGTGGAAGATTCATCTAGGGTTTGTAGAGGCACCTTGTTCCAAGAAACCTCAATTTCCTCTTCTTGATCAAAAGCTCGGTATACCTTCTTCATAGAACCATGGCCCAACACATCTTCATAGCGACCATACCTACCAGTGGGATCCATTTCCACAAAGGGCTCCCTGTCTTTATCACAGGTGTCATATTCTACACTAGGCATTTCTCCACCTCCTATAGGAAAGGAAAGCCTTACCCCAGAATTCCAAATTAGGTTGCTCTTCTAATTTCAATTTAATGAACAGAAACCCTTGCAGGGCTATAGGATGATAGAGAAATAGAGATTTCCCCTAAATTTAGAAGACAAACAGATAGCAAAGACAAAAGACTTTGCTTCATGTGGGATTCAAAAATCCACCCAATAAATTTAAGTGTAAAAAATAAAATTGCCACGCAATGTTAAATCAAACAGGAAACCCAAAACCCTAACTCTACACAAAAATAAATTATGTTAGCAGAAAAGAAATCTCATAAAACTATTTTCATAAACAGAATCCTCAAAAAATAAATCTATGAATAGAACCATTGCATGCACAGGGTTCCATACACTGATCAAGGAAATCTAGCTTACAAAAACCTGTGAACAGAACCATAGTGTTCCATACACAGTGATCAAGGAAAGCTAGCTTACAAAAACAAATAGGAGCATTTGTGCAATTTTGGTGGATTTCCCATTGAATGCAACTCTTGTGCTTGCTTAGAACAGAGGTGTCTAAAGGAATTTATGGTCTCGATGACCTCCAATGACTGGCTCTGTTGGTTCATCACGACAGACATATCCTTCAATGTGCTGTCAATATGGTCTCCGACATTAATAGCTTTTTTGAACAATGCAATGGCGCCAGCAGGATCCTTTTCCATGAGTTGTATCCTCAAAATTTCAATTAATTTGATCTTTCACACAGGAGGTATGAATAAAACTGCATGTTCTAAGAAGCATCTGACAAAATATTTCACCTAAAGGTGCTCGGCTCTACTGTAAGGGGTGTCTCCAATCGGGACCTTGTACAGAGCATGAAAAGGATCAGTTTTCTCCTATGTTTTCAGGAAGTCGATTGGCTTTGCCTGAGTAGAAGCAGGGAATGCGTTGTCCTGCTGATAGCACCGGGTAACGTGAGGATTTCTGGAAGAAAATGGATAAGACTCAGCTTCGATTGTCATTTCCTTTGATTTTACAGTCTATTTCACCGAAATGTGTAAAAATGTTCCTATGCCATGAGTTCTATGCACAGTAAATGCCTATTCGCTTAAACAATTTTTTCATCATTAGTTGGCCATTAGAAATCAAACACCTTATGGATTCAGCAATGAATTTGTAACCATTAGACCAGTGCACAAACTGTTTCAGCAATTAATATTTTGTAACCATTCTTATCTCACGACTGAAACCTTTGCAATCGTCTAAAATATAATCCTATGGCATATGAAGATGACAGGTGGGCAGGGAGGGGAGTTGATTTCAGAGGGAAATGCCTTACAGTGTAATAAATAAACTAATTTTAAAATTAAAAAATTAAATTAATATAAATCTCCTTGTAAAGCGATTTTATTATAAAATAATTTTAAAATTAAAAAAATTGAATTAGTATAAGCGATTTTATCAACAAAGCTCAGATCAATAACACAATAAATTAAAAACTAATTGATTTATTATACCTACTTTTATGCATATATTCTACAAAAAAAATTGCCAATTATTGCTTTCTTCAAAGAGAGGAAAAAGAACATTAAAGTTATATCTATCAATATATATACTAGCCTAGTAAAATTTTAAAAGAATACTTTTTAGGATATATGAAATGTCAACAAAGCTGTTGGAAACATTATGTAAAACTAAGTTAATGAAAGCACCTATATTTCGTAAGTAATGAGGTAGAAAGAAAAGGAAAAATATAATAATTATATTAATTAAATCTATATTTTTAATACTTACAGAAGAGAAAAATTGACGAATTAACTAATAATATAATAAATTAATTAATATAATAAATAAACAAATTTTAAAATTAAAATAATTGTCTGTATGGAGTAGTTTAAATGGCACTGGATGTGGAAATGAAGTCTTACTGAACCGAAAGTCTTGGGTTCAAATCTTGGGCTACCCTTCCCCGTAACAGAGTACATAATGGACATGAAAATCGAAAAGTCTTACCCAACTTACAAAAAAAAAAAAAAAATTGTAAAGCTATTTTATCAACAACGCTGAAATCAATATCCAAATGAATTAAATAGATGATTGTATTTATTATACCTATTTTTATGCATACATTCTAAAAAAGAATTGCCAATTACTGTTTATATATGTAATCAACTTTAATTTGGCTATCATGATAAAAGAGAATGATAAAACTTTTGAAAGTACAATTTTTAGGATATATCAATTGTCAATAAAGCTGTTGAAAATATTACGTAAAACTAAGTGAACGATATCATCCCAAGTATATATATATATATATATATATATATATATGGGTTGTTAATATATAAAGATAAATATATAAATACTTGATTGTCTTTGGATTGTTTAAAAAACGATGTATATTTTAGATTGACACATTTTAAGTAAACAATCCGTAAGTTGTGGTGTTGAGGTGTTGATTTATGTCTTATATTTTAAATGTTACGGGTTAACAAGAAACATTTAGTTATATCTATGAATTGTCATATAAAACTTTTAGGAAATAATGAATGTAATTGACTTAAGAAAAGATAGACTAGAAAAATTATATATTGTTTATAAAATAATAGCTAGTTTGGAATATGAAAAGACACCATGTCAAATTACTCAATAAATAAAATATTTCAAATAATCCAAGTAGAATACACAAGTGTTCCAAACAATTTAAAGAATGATAATGGATTTCGGGATACATTGTAATCACCTAAAAATAAATATGAATAATGGTATATTTTGGAATGTTTTATTTTTTAAACATATTATTTAATGTAAACATATTATCACTATTCAACCCTTACCTATTGTTTCTTGATAAGTAAGAGATGAAGCTTCTATTACTCAAATTAAATTACATAATGTACAGAGTGCCCCAGACAGCAGGGGTGACAAGGAAGCCAATAGGACTGAAACAATCAGGTCAAAAAAGCACAAACATCAAACCCCAGAATGACTCAACACCAACCACGAACAAGCAACCATCACGTTCAATCCCCATCATTGAGGACCAAGTCCCAATCCAATGGCTAGTGCAAATATCGCATGGCCACGATGCTTGGGGAATAGCCTCACGATGACAGCGGTTTTCTCTCAACCCTCAATGCCAACCGTCTCCCCCTGATAGGAATCGCTAGCATTAACTAGAAACTAGAAACCAACATAGTGCCGCGCAAAAACCATTCAAGGAAGTGGAATCTAGTTTTGCAGAGAGCCGGGCCCACAGAGGGACCCACCATGGACCATCGGGTTTGGAGCCTTGAGTAACCCCCCCAACAAATCCCAACCATAGAAAGAAGCAGCCCTATCCAACGCCCCATAGAGATATTGTGCATCTGAGATGCATGGATGTTAACCATGCGATGAGAGTGGTTTCCTCTCTCTTCACGCCACCACGTGTAACCCCCTGAGTGGAATCACGTGCTCCTTCCACTAAACCAGATAAAATCCGAAGCCCACGCGATATACCACTTGTGGTTTTGCATTTGTGGTATCGCCAATTGAAGACCTTCTGTCTGATCCCGCTGAGCCAACTATTCACTGGAAGTCCAATTTGTGTCATTACGTGACTTGAAACCTTCACCCATCCTCCAAAAGACATGAAAGTCGTGAGGAGTAACCATGGTCAGAAAAAAACAGACTAAGCGATGTCATCCTCACCCTTTTCCTCTGGATCAGCACTGTCCATCCATGAATCCCAATCTGCATTTGCAAGCATGGCACGATCCTCTCGTAGCTTCCTAGTAGGAAGCAACTCCCAAGGATGTCGAGAGTCCCTGTCCTTATTGGTCACTCCTTCTTTGGCCAACCTATCTGCAGGAATATTTTCTTTCCTTCTAACATGAACAAATCTTAATGTTTTACAGATTTGTAAGTGTGCATGGATATGGTGAAAAACTTGCAGCAGCTTCCAGTGCTTTGACACTTTATCTGGAAAGGTTCCATTTTGTATCTTCTTGGCTACTTCGATGACCAATTCCGAATCTGCTTCAATGATAACATTCTGTAAATTTTCCTCCACCAAGATCTCCAAGCATTGATCTAAAGCCAAAAGTTCAACCATGTTATTGGTGCCCTTCTCCAGGTGGCCAATAAAATGTAATTTGTGTGCCCCTCAGGATCCCTGATGGCACCCCCGAAGCTAGTTTCCCTAGGATTGCCCTTAGAGGCTCCATCAATATTTACTTTGAAGAAGCCGTGAGGAGGGGGTTGCCAACCCCTATCCCCAGAGTTCATTTCTCTCACTTCCTTCTTTATTCCTTGAGGGTTGATGGTTTGAAGACTCAAATTAATAATAATGTGTTCCTCATGAGGCAGAAGAGGATTTGAGGGATTTGTTTTCAGAATGCTCCTAATTGTTTCCTTGAGTTGCTTTTAAATCTGATTGATGATAAGCAGGGGCTCCCTGGCTTTATTTTTGAATATCTGCATATTGTGTTCTTTCCAAATATTCCAAATGACAAATCCTGCTACAAGAATCCAGGCTTTGTTGATGATCTCATTCTCTAAGAAGTTATTCCTCCATTTTGTTAATGTGTTGGATATGCTACACCTGTCCCTGTTAGTCTATCTGAAGCTTGATGCCACCCAGTCCCAAATTTTAGCAGAAAAGGAACAAAGATTTAGACGGTGTTCAATCATTTCCTCGTAAGAGTCATAAAAGTGACATTTAGAGGGGCCAATGAAACCTTTCTTAAGAAGGTTTTCCCAAGTTAGGATTTTCCTTTGATGAACAAGCCAAATAAATAACTTTATTTTCATCCAATGAGGAGTTCGCCACAACTCGTGCCAGACTTTTTCAACATTTACAAAGTTAAATTCTGTGATTTCCTGTTTTGCCTCTTTGAGGTTATAGTTGCCTTCATTATTCTTTCCCCATGTTAATTGGTCAAGTGAGGAGGAAACCAAAATCCTTCTTTTCTCTCAGTTCATGGCAAGAACCTCTGCCATGGCCTTCAAAGGGCTCTCTTCATTGTAACTTAGGTCCTTCCATTTCCTCCATTTTTCCTTATCCCTCCCTTGACCACAGAAACATTTTACTAATAAAAGCTTTGTTGTCTGTGTCTCTCTTGAGGGTTGCCAGTTCATTCCTGTTCAGGATGCGTTCTTGTTGCCGGCTATCCTCCTAGAAAAGAGCCTTGTCCCCTGCTCGAATTTCCCAAAAACAGTGTTGTTGAACAATACATTTGCTCTCCCATGCAAGGTTCCATATGTGTGAGCCCCTGATTTGTCCTGTCATTCTGATGTGATCATGTTCCTGCCAGTGCCTGACCTACTTTTGTGTCCAAAGCTTGGCCCAGGGGGCTATCGGCTCCTTGGTCCATTGCCACCATAGCTTCACTCCTGAAGCTTGACTCAGAGTTTTTGAATCATGTAGCCCCAAACCACCATCGCTTTTGGGCTTTGCAGAGCTTGTCCCATGCAACAAGAGCCCACTTATTTTTTTCTTCCCCTATGGCCCACAAAAAGTTTCTTTGAATGCTTCTTATTTGCTGCTTAATACCTTGAGGAGCAGGGATAGCTGCAAACATGAAAATGGGAATGTCCTGCAATACAGATTGAGTGAGCACAAGTCACCATGCAAAGTTTAAAGCTCTGCAAGTCCAATTGTTGATTTTGTACTGAAGTTTGTTTAAAATAGGTTTCCATATTTGTTTACACAAAGGTTTGTCTATAAGAGGAATGCCAAGATATTTGGAAGCCAACAGGTCCCTTTGAAAGCCAAGAATCTTGGTGATATTTCTTTGTATAGCAATATTAGTGTTAAAGAAAAAAACTTTGACTTGTTTTGTCTTACCTCTATTCCTGCTACCATAGTGAAATCATTTAAGATGTATTTGATTGACTTTGCTTCCCTAACTGTGGGTATACCCTGCAACACAGTATCATCCACAAATTGTTGATGAATGTTAGCCTCTCCATTCAGGGTGAGCTTGATCTCCTGAATTCCACCTTCAACATTTGCCAATTTGATTTCCCTACCAAGCCCTTCCATCATGAGGAAAAAGAGGAAGGGAGAGAGTGGATCACCTTTTTTGAGCCCTCTGGAAGGTGTAAAAGTATTGGAGGGAGCTCCATTAAGCAGAATGGAGAAACTGGTCGAGGTGACTAGTGCCATAACCAATCTTATCCAATTTTGGTCAAAGCCATAGGCTTTTAGAATGGCTCTAATGTAAGACCAGTTGAGTTTGTCATAGGCTTTCACAATGTCCAATTGAATGATCATACCTACTTGCTTGTTGCTTTTGAGAGAGTGTACCACCTCATGTGCTTGGATGATGTTGTTTAGAATATATCTTCCTTTCACATAGTCTGTTTTCTCTTCTGAGATGAGAGAAGGTAGCAGAGGCTTGAGTCCATTGGCTATCACTTTGGAGATGATTTTATACACCAAATTACATAAGGCGATGGGCCTAAACCCATTCAGAGTCATAGAATTTTCCTTTTTTGTGATTAAAGCCATAAAGGTGGCATTTAGTTCTTTCAAAACCCTTTTGTGTTATCTTTTGTCTTCCACAACCTCGAGGATGTCCTGTTTGATTGTATCCTAATAGGCTTTGAAGAAATCAACATTAAAACCATATGGGCCTGGTGCTTTTCCACTTTGCATTTCCTTGATCACCTCACTAACCTCCTCTTTCGAGACTGACCTATTGAGATTGTGGTTGTCCTCACTGGTAACTAACTTAGGAATGTGCTCGGTGAACTTATCAATGAACCTAGATCTGTCTTCCATTGGCTCCTTTGCAATGTTAGAGAAGTGTTATACTAGGGTTGATTCCATGTCCTTGTGAGCGACAAGCTCAATACCTTGAGAATCCTTTAGCTTTGTGATTCTGTTATGTGCCCTGTGGGCCATAGTGGATTTGTGGAAGAAATTAGTGTTCCTTTATCCCTCTTTTATCCATTGAATTCTGGATTTCTATCTCCAAAATGCTTCCTCTTGTAAGCAACATTCCTCCCATTCTTCCTGCAAAGAGTCAGTCAGTTTTTGCCTTTACACAATGAAGCTCTTTGTGATGTTGATCTAATTGATTTCCTGGAGTTTTTGCTCAGTACTCATTCTAGCCTTGATGATATCAACAAATTCCTTTTTTTTCTTTCCCTTAAGTTTGGAATTAATGTGTTTCAGTCTCTGCTGGAGCATGCACATCTTAGTGCCCTCAATATTCAAATCTTCCATCCACCATTTGGCAATGTTTCTGGTGAATTTCGGGTGAGAGAGCCAGGGATTTTTGAATCTAAACGACCTATTTCTCGGAGTTCCCATAAAGGAGGCTTCTAGCTAAACTAGCCAATGATCCGAGCCTCCAAAGGGAAGAATGGATGCTATGATGGCTGAACCTGTAAGGAGGATATCCTTAGAAACAATAAACCTATCCAGTTTTGAGACCACTTGGGAAACCCCTCCTTTTTTGTTGTTTCAAGTGAAGGTTCTATTTATAGTCTTGGTATCCACCAGTCCCATGTTCATGAGGAAATATTGGAAGGCTTCAAATTCTCTACCAAGCTGTGTAGTGCCTTCTTTTTTTCGAGAGAGATCTTATCATATTAAAATCTCCTGCAAGTATCTAGGGTATATTGGGATAGCGTGCTCTAAGACCTTCCAAGGAGTTTAGCAGCTTGAGTTTATCAGCTTTCTGTTGAGGGCCATATACATTAGTTATCATGTAAGTCTCCTTGTCACCTATAGGACTACACAGCAAATAAAGATAGTTTTTGGATGCTTCAACATCTAGGATTCCCAATTTCTGTGGATCCCACAACGTCAAAATCCCACCTGAAGAGTTATTAACTTTAACTTCCAAATAATCATACTTGATTAACCATTTATTATGCATTTCTCTTATTTTCTCCATAGAATATTTTGTCTCCTGAATAAAGACCATATCTAGTTTTACTTCTTTTATTCTATTGTTGAGAATTATCTATTTCCTTCTACTACATAAATATCTAATGTTCCAGGTTGTAAGCTTCATTAAGAATGGTTGGTAAAAGAGTAGTCGGTAAGATCTTTCATCTTACCTAAGTTAATCAATAGTTTCCCACATTCAGTTAGTAGTTCATTATGTCTTTTCCTTCCTCTTTTCCTTTTTGGGTTTTCTGGAGATAGTGTCTGCGGGTTCTCCATCATTTTGACTCCACTCTATTCTTGGCTTTCATGGTTTTTTTTTACTCCAGCTCCCTTCATTTGTGCATTCCATAGATAGAGTTGTTAGACTCGATCATAATCTTCCTTTGGCAATGAGTCCACTTCTTTGTGCTTTCCTTGTTCCAGAAATTGTTCTAGATCTAGATTTTCCCTATCTAGAATCTCCTGCAGTTCATGATCCTCCATACCTGCCTCACTTGGGGTCATCTCATGGTCCTTGCTGATCTCCATGTAGCTTTGTAGCTCCTCCGTCTACTGGTTGTTTACTGAGATATCATCCATTTTAGTTTCCATATCCTGCTCCTTGGGAATGTTCTCCTTGACTTGGGCTCTCTCCACACTCTCTTCCACATCCTCTAGGATTTTGAGACTATTGTGCCTTGTCTATTTGTCTTCTCTTGTCTTCTTATGTGATCTTTTACCCCCTTTCCCTTTGCCCCCAACTTTATTTTCATCCAATGAGGAGTTCGCCACAACTCCTGCCAGACTTTTTCGACATTTACAAAGTTAAATCATGTGATTTCCTGTTTTGCCTCTTTGAGGTTATAGTTGCCTTCATTATTCTTTCCCCATGTTAATTGGTCAAGTGAGGAGGAAACCAAAATCCTTCTTTTCTCTCAGTTCATGGCAAGAACCTCTGCCATGGCCTTCAAAGGGCTCTCTTCACTGTAACTTAGGTACTTCCATTTCCTCCATTTTTCCTTATCCCTCCCCTAACCACAGAAATATTTTACTAATAAAATCTTTGTTATCTGTGTCTCTCTTGAGGGCTACCAGTTCATTCCTGTTCAGGTGCGTTCTTGTTGCCGGCTATCCTCCTAGAAAAGAGCCTTGTCCCCTGCTCGAATTTCCCAAAAACAGTGTTGCTGAACAATACATTTGCTCTCCCATGCAAGGTTCCATATGTGTGAGCCCCTAATTTGTCCTGTCATTCTGATGTGATCCTGTTCTTGCCAGTGCCTGACCTACTTTTGTGTCCAAAGCTTGGCCCAGGGGGCTATCGGCTCCTTGGTCCATTGCCACCATAGCTTCACTCCTGAAGCTTGACTCAGAGTTTTTGAATCATGTAGCCCCAAACCACCATGGCTTTTGGGCTTTGCAGAGCTTGTCCCATGCAAAAAGAGCCCACTTATTTTTTTCTTCCCCTATGGCCCACAAAAAGTTTCTTTGAATGCTTCTTATTTGCTGCTTAATACCTTGAGGAGCAGGGATAGCTGCAAACATGAAAATGGGAATGTCCTGCAATACCGCTTGAGTGAGCACAAGTCACCATGCAAAGTTTAAAGCTCTGCAAGTCCAATTGTTGATTTTGTCCTGAAGTTTGTTTAAAATAGGTTTCCATATTTGCTTACACAAAGGTTTGTCTATAAGAGGAATGCCAAGATATTTGGAAGCCAACAGGTTCCTTTGAAAGCCAAGAATCTTGGTGATATTTCTCTGTATAGCAATATTAGTGTTAAAGAAAAAAACTTTGGACTTGTTTCGTCTTACCTCTATTCCTGCTACCATAGTGAAATCATTTAAGATGTATTTGATTGACTTTGCTTCCCTAACTGTGGGTATACCCTACAACACAGTATCATCCACAAATTGTTGATGAATGTTAGCCTCTCCATTCAGGGTGAGCTTGATCTCCTGAATTCCACCTTCAACATTTGCCAATTTGATTTCCCTACCAAGCCCTTCCATCATGAGGAAAAAGAGGAAGGGAGAGAGTGGATCACCTTTTCTGAGCCCTCTGGAAGGTGTAAAAGTATTGGAGGGAGCTCCATTAAGCAGAATGGAGAAACTGGTCGAGGTGACTAGTGCCATAACCCATCTTATCCAGTTTTGGTCAAAGCCATAGGCTTTTAGAATGGCTCTAATGTAAGACCAGTTGAGTTTGTCATAGGCTTTCACAATGTCCAATTGAATGATCATACCTACTTGCTTGTTGATTTTGACAGAGTGTACCACCTCATGTGCTTGGATGATGTTGTTTAGAATCTATCTTCCTTTCACATAGCCTGTTTTCTCTTCTGAGATGAGAGAAGGTAGCATAGGCTTTAGTCCATTGGCTATCACTTTGGAGATGATTTTATACACCAAATTACATAAGGCGATGGGCCTAAACCCATTCAGAGTCATAGAATTTTCCTTTTTTGTGATTAAAGCTATAAAGGTGGCATTTAGTTCTTTCAAAACCCTTTTTTGTTATCTTTTGTCTTCCACAACCTCGAGGATGTCCTGTTTGATTGTATCCCAATAGGCTTTGAAGAAATCAACATTAAAACCATATGGGCCTGGTGCTTTTCCACTTTGCATTTCCTTGATCACCTCACTAACCTCCTCTTTCGAGACTGGCCTATTGAGATTATGGTTGTCCTCACTGGTAACTAACGTAGGAATGTCCTGGGTGAACTTATCAATGAACCTAGATCTGTCTTCCATTGGCTCCTTTGCAATGTTAGAGAAGTGTTGTACTAGGGTTGATTCCATGTCCTTGTGAGCGACAAACTCAATACCTTGAGAATCCTTTAGCTTTGTGATTCTGTTATGTGCCCTGTGGGCCATAGTGGATTTGTGGAAGAAATTAGTGTTCCTTTATCCCTCTTTTATCCATTGAATTCTGGATTTCTATCTCCAAAATGCTTCCTCTTGTAAGCAACATTCCTCCCATTCTTCCTGCAAAGAGTCAGTCAGTTTTTGCCTTTACACAATGAAGCTCTTTGTGATGTTGATCTGATTGATTTCCTGGAGTTTCTGCTCAGTACTCATTCTAGCCTTGATGATATCACCAAATTCCTTTTTTTTCTTTTCCTTAAGTTTGGATTTAATGTGTTTCATCTTAGTGCCCTCAATATTCAAATCTTCCATCCACCATTTGGCAATGTTTTAGTGAATTTCGGGTGAGAGAGGCAGGGATTTTTGAATCTAAACGACCTATTTCTCGGAGTTCCCATAAAGGAGGCTTCTAGCTAAACTGGCCAATGATCCGAGCCTCCAAAGGGAAGAATGGATGCTATTATGGCTGAACCTGTAAGGAGGAGATCCTTAGAAATAATAAACCTATCCAGTTTTGAGACCACTTGGGAAACCCCTCCTTTTTTGTTGTTTCAAGTGAAGGTTCTATTTATAGTCTCGGTATCCACCAGTCCCATGTTCATGAGGAAATATTGGAAGGCTTCAAATTCTCTACCAATCTCTGTAGTGCCTTCTTTTTTTCGAGAGAGATCTCATCATATTAAAATCTCCTGCAAGTATCTAGGGTATATTGGGATAGCGTGCTCTAAGACCTTCCAAGGAGTTTAGCAGCTTGAGTTTATCAGCTTTTTGTTGAGGGCCATATACATTAGTTATCATGTAAGTCTCCTTGTCACCTATAGGACTACACACCAAATAAAGATAGTTTTTGGATGCTTCAGCATCTAGGATTCCCAATTTCTGTGGATCCCACAACGTCAGAATCCCACCTAAAGAGTTATTAACTTTAACTTCCAAATAATCATACTTGATTAACCATTTATTATGCATTTCTCTTATTTTCTCCATAGAATATTTTGTCTCCTGAATAAAGACCATATCTAGTTTTACTTCTTTTATTCTATTGTTGAGAATTATCTATTTCCTTCTACTACGTAAATATCTAATATTCCAAGTTGTAAGCTTGATTAAGAATGGTTGGTAAAAGAGTAGTCGGTAAGATCTTTCATCTTACCTAAGTTAATCAATAGTTTCCCACATTCAGTTAGTAGTTCATTATGTCTTTTTCTTCCTCTTTTCCTTTTTGGGTTTTCTGGAGATAGTGTCTGCGGGTTCTCCATCATTTTGACTCCACTCTATTCTTGGCTTTCATGGTTTTTTTTTTACTCCAGCTCCCTTCATTTGTGCACTCCATAGATAGAGTTGTTAGACTCGATCATAATCTTCCTTTGGCAATGAGTCCACTTCTTTGTGCTTTCCTTGTTCCAGAAATTGTTCTAGATCTAGATTTTCCCTATCTAGAATCTCCTGCAGTTCATGATCCTCCATACCTGCCTCACTTGGGATCATCTCATGGTCCTTGCTGATCTCCATGTAGCTTTGTAGCTCCTCCGTCTACTGGTTGTTTACTGAGATATCATCCATTTTAGTTTCCATATCCTGCTCCTTGGGAACGTTCTCCTTGAATTGGGCTCTCTCCACACTCTCTTCCACATCCTCTAGGATTTTGAGACTATTGTGCCTTGTCTATTTGTCTTCTCTTGTCTTCTTATGTGATCTTTTACCCCCTTTCCCTTTGCCCCCAACTTTGGTAAAGCCCTCATGATCGTTGCCCATAGAGGTTTTCCCATTTCTTTCCACATTGTTTATGGTGCAGTCTCTAAATAGATGGCCATGTTCATGTCATTTGCGACATCTGAATGGAATGTTCTCATAGTCTACCGTTTACACCCATTTCTCATCATATACTTCTAAGATTATTTCTCCCGAAAGGCCTCTAGATAGATCCATTTCCACACATATTCGGGTGAAGGAGGTATATTTACCTTTGAGAGTTACCTACGATATTTTGAGAAAATGCCCCAGCTTATTACCTATAATTTTCAAGGACTCTGGTTGCTAGTAGTCCAGAGGTAGAGAGTATAGCCTGATCCATACCAGTACGGATGTGAATGTTTCATGTTCTGGCATAAAGCTCACTGTCCAAGGATGCATGAAGAGTCCTGTCGCAACGTAGAAGTAAGGTCCGCCCTCAAACACTCTATCTTTGTCCTCTAGGCTTGCAAACACCACTGTGAAGAAGCCCTTTGAACCTATATGCAACTGTATTTCTCCCTTGGGCTTCTAATGGCTCCCGATCCAGATGTATAAAGCCCTCTCCATTGGCCATAACCCCATGAACTTGCAGATGATCGCGTGTTCTCTCATATGGTCTCTGTGCACTTGAATCGCTAGATCACTTAATATGACCCCAGGGATGATGCTTGATTTGGGTTTGCAGACTCCCGTAGTTTTCATATGAGGCATTTCCTGCTACTGCCTCCCTTCTCCCTTTCTTGACTCGGATTCTATTGTTTTTCTTCTAGATTCTGGATCTCATTCCTTCCCACTGTTTGCTTGCCTCTTGTTTCTGAAGTCGTTTCCATCGGTATTTGGAACTGCTTCGCTCTTGCCCCTTGTCTCCCTCCATGAGGACTTGACTGTAGGAGAGAGCAACGCTCCCCTTGCACGACCCGCCATAGAACCCTAAAACCACACTCGGCACCAAAATCTAACCTTTCACCAGTTGCAGAGCTCAGATGTGCCCGAAAATCACATCCCATAAAATCATAAACCCAAGAACCTCCCTTACCTAAGGTTAATAACTCTAACAATTATGTATTAAAATTTTAAATATCATAAAACTTTTTACTATCACATTTTATATGGAAAAATGTCTATTATTCATAAATAACAAAATTAACTTGATATTTTATTACCTTTTCAACTATAATAAAATACAACATTATTAATTAAATATATAAATGATTTTTATTTACAAATAAAATGATATATATATATATATATATATATATATATATATATATTTAATTTTTTTTAATAATATATTGAAATGTTACCAGAAAAACTGTATACTATTTTTAATTTAAAAATATTTAACACTAAAATATATGATTATATTACATTTATTTAAAGTAAATAATATAATTTAAAAATAAATTAATGTTTTCATAATAATATGTATCAAAAATTTCTTTAACATATAAAACATGCACATATATATTAGAAACTCATTATACAATTGCATAATATTGTTATAGGCTACGAGACTCTCTAAAACTAATTCGAATGTCTTACACACTAGTGCTTGAAGCAATAAATCATTTATCACATATCATACAAATATGTGATAAGCATAACTACTGTATATGGGCGTACTGTATTGATTCTTGTACATTGTTGAAAACCCTATTCTAAGAGTGTATACATGCCTAGAATTTTGCAGTGATAATAGAAATTTGTTAGAACTCTTATTAACGGGGTATTCTCAAACACGGAGCCTTAAGTTTTTCTAACCATTCTGTCTCTATTAATAATAACCTGATATATTTTAATATAAATTAATTAATAATGAAATGGCATGTTTGAAATTTTGTTATTTTATTATTTATTATTAAAATATAAAGTTATTATTATGAAATATTTTTAAATTAATTTGAATTAATACTACTTTTTTCTTATTTCAAATTTTTTTTTTAAATATTAATAAATAAAAATAATAGTAAAAAATAATGACACAAACAAATTTCGAAAATATTAAATTTGATAAAAAAAAATATTAATTTAAATAAATATAATATTATCACTTCAATTATATCAATAATAAAAAGAAAATGATTAATTTACTAACAATAATATCAACTCAATTAAATTAGCAATTTGAATATTTTTACTAAGATTTTTTTTAATGATATTATAGTTGTTTGGAAGTCCAAAGTTGAGTTCATCTTAATATGGAACATGTTTTGGATTCACTCTCTTTGCAAGCTTCTCCTCTCTCTAAAAGAAGTATCAAGGCTCTCTCAATGGTGAAATCCTCCACCCTAGAATGTTGGATTATTGTGAAACAATTTGTCTAGCATAACAATTCTCGACTTCTTCTTCAATAATGGAATGCATGATTGCTTGGGAGAAATTTTTCCAGCATAGCATTGCCTTGGTTTTGGTCTTAAAATGGATTTTTTATATAGAATTTGGAATCACTCTTCTCTCTCTTAGTCCCTTAATGGGAAAATGACATATGAGTTAGAAAAGAGGATACCTTGGGGGCTGGATATCCCCAGGGCAACTCGAACTTGAATGTCCTTGAATAGAACATGTCAGGGAATCCCATATTCCAAGTGTGTGAACTGGTCTTGGATTTTTGATTCAAACTTTTGTTGGACCATGCAGCTATTGAAGAAGAAGCCCTGTTGTGCTAAGTGATACATGGTTCTTCGACGAGATGAGAGAACTACACCGATCACGATGTACAATACTACCCCAACATGAAAACATTATGTTGGTTTCGAATGTCAAGGACATGGACGACATGAATGGGCAATAGTGATTCCCATTGTACCATCTGAGGATGTCCCTTAGGGAGTGGAATCACCCAAGGTTCTCCTTCGATCCTAGAAGATGGGTGTTGAAGTCAATAGGAAACAAGCATCAACCACCTAAAATGTTGATTTGGGGAATCATGATGTATAAAAATGACCGTAATATGGTGGTTCAACTACAAATTATAATGAAGGAAATATGAATGGATATAGATAACTATGTGAGGTTGGAAATGTAATGCGTGTGGCTGCAGTCAAACAATTTTTCTAGGGGAAATATATGTTGGTGCACTAAGATGACTTTATAAATCAATCCTAATCCTACATTAATATGTCAACCTAGGGTTCGTCTTTCTATTTCAAGGTTGTGTGCACTGTTTGTGTGATAAGACTCATATATTGGGATGCAGGTAATTAACCCTAAATCATAACTAATCATTGCAGAAATAAACAATTGTTCAACAACATATTGACTCTAGAAATTCAAATGAAAAACAAAGATTATTCTATGATTCGAAATTGAAAATATGAATCAATTGAAAACTACTTCAGACAAAAATCTCCATATAATATTCTAAATTCCAAAAGGAAATCAAACTGAATAATTGAATCCACACATATTAAAGGAAATTACTCAAATAATGCTAATCGCAAGGAGAATGGAAATCTAGAAGTAGTTACAGAAATCATGTACAAAGAGAAAATAACAATCAAATAAAATACTTACTTCACTGTGAACTAAAAAAATGATATTAACCGAGATATAGAAATTAATCTATCTCAACTTGTAGAAGGAACAAGAATTTAAATATTTAGCAATATATAATAATTAACACAATACAAATGTGCAGTAGATCATCCAGTGACCACGCCCAAAACCTATAGAAGGAACTGTTATTGAAGCTTAATACAAAAATTTAATGTGAAATTCCATGTTTTTCATTAACTGTCAAAAAGAAATTACAAAACCAGAATCTGCATCGACAATATTGCTGGAAATTAACAATGATTACAAAAGTTTTTTTTCTTTTTCCATATACTAGTGTTATATATTCTCTATGAAATGCTAGAAAAATTGGAGCTTATCCTAAGGATCGGAAGATCCTGAGGATTTCTCGAATGAATAATCAAATTTTCCACATCAATTCGTGTCTTGCATCTTATATTTAGCATGGACCACATAGATGGAATAATGGCATCATCCTTCCTTGGCATTGTTGTCATATCCAATGAAACAACAGTTGTCCAATCTAGTTATCCTACACATAAATAAGTGAAAAATTAGGCTTTTAATGCTAAAATCATGTAACTTGTTCAACACTTCTCTTTATTGTTTTTTCACAGTCTTTCTTCGAGAATATGTTCAAGACGAGAGCAAATCCATGAAAACCATATGATTAATCAAGTAAATGACGAGGAAAATAATACCTTTTCCAGGACCAAACATACTCCCCAACTTATCCTTTTTCATGTCCTCATGCAATAAGATAATTAAGATGCAACTAAGTCAGATAATAGGCAGGATATGTTTCTTCCTTGTAGACCTGAAAACCATTTTTATTTTCAAGTACTACAAAGGCTCAACCTTCTTAATATTCTCATAGCTCAAAATCACAATGATACCCATTAGGAGGATACCAATAATAGGGGTTATGTAACCAAATCCAATCCAGGTAGGACCCTCGCTGAGGAAAATGTTTCCATTACGGACAAGTCTAGGTGTAGATACCTTAGAGTTTTTGTAACCAAATTTTTCTAGGTTTCTGACACTGTTGGGAGAAGCTTTCCACCTTTGCTTTGCCGCAAGGAGAGCTTCTTCTCTAATGTCCTTAAAATATTCTAAACTTGACTTGATAACATCTGTGTGGATGGGGTCCAGGGTAGACACAACCCCTTCTTGTTCCATAAACCTTTTATGTTATATCTAGATCTGTAGGAGCCTTGTACGTTCACCTCTTACCCAAAGATCCAACCCACTTTCTCTCCTCTAGAAATTATCATGAACCTTAACCCGTTTGAGTTGGTCTTTGGTGAAGGAGATGAAAGCCTAGAACTGAAGATCACCGATGAAGGGGTTGGGCTCGGCATCCCTTTCATCTTCCAAAAAAAGTGTTGTGCAAACATAATTCACAAATAATTTTTTTTACATCATTGGTCTATTTTCAACAACATTTAATGAAATCAGGAGTAGAGCTAAGCTCAAAGGACTGACCAGCTCTAATAGCCTTAACTTTTAACAACAAATATAATTGAAGAAGAAAAAGTGCATAATTTGTAGTAGGTGATCTATAGCCTAGTGCATCTGAATAAACAGAACAAACAATTTTGATTTGCTCCAAGGGTTTTCGAAATTGTCCTTGTACTTCTTCCACTTTCTTCCATTCCCCTTTGAGACTGGCATAGGTCTCATCCTCTGTTGTGGTGAGGTCATTAAATTTTTTTAGTAACTCCCGGTATTTCTTTAAAGGCACAACTTATCTTTTATGTTGTTGTAGAACTTGTTGTAACTCTCGTAGTTCTATCTTCAACTTTCGAATAATAACCTCTACTATTAAAAGGGTATAAAGAGGTATGTCCTCAGTGAGAGTAGTATTGTTGATAGTTGCTACCAAATCTGTTTGAATGGTTATTTCCATTTTTTACGTAGGAACACAAACATCTGTTTGAAGATCTATTTGAACAATTATTTCCATTGTTGACATAGGAACACAAAGGTCTGTCTAAAGTTCTGCCTGAGTAATTGTCTTTATTAATTCCACAGAAGAACACAAATCTATTTCAGTTTCTACAAAATTAGTACAAACATCCTCTGTTTGAGTCCATTCTAGACAAGTGCTAATGTTTTCTGTTTTTATTTTAGTGGAATTAAGAAAATTCTCACTCTGGGTTCCTATTGATTTCGACTCCACTTTCTTGTTATAAGTTTTCTTAGAGTCTTTTGGCCATTTCCTAAGCTTCTTTATTTTTCTTTCTAGTTTCTTATTTTCCCTATTCATTAATTGCAACTTATGATCATCTTTCTTATTTGTTCTTATAATGGGTTTCTTCACTAAGGAAGAAGGATGAGCAACAACATTTTCAAAAGTAGGAGAAGTTTCAAAATCATTAGGATCACATTCAAATAACACTGTGTCTCGTGAATTAGCTTCTAACTCCTCAACATTATCATGGTTTTGTCCAAGTGAGGCTATATCCCCTAAATTAGCTTTGGGCTCCTCAACATTATCATGGTTTTCTTCAAGTCAGGTTGTATCCCCTGAATTAGCTTTGGGCTCCTCAACATTATCAAGGTTTTTTTCAAGTGATGTTGTATCCCCTGAATTAGCTTCAGGCTCCTAGGTTTCAGCTGCAGAAATATTTTTTCCTTCCAATTCCTGTTTATCTCTGTCATTTTTGGAAGAGGGTAATGTCTAAGTGTGGTGAGAACTATGAGGAGAATTAGAAGGGATAAAAGTAGGGACTGTTTTTGTGGATTATTAGATTGGCCTCTCTCCTTGAAAGAGGTTCCAAAATTGTCCAAGACCCAAGCCACTTATTGTTCATAATCCTGAGGAAAATCGACTCGTTGGCTATCACGGGATCTGTGGGGTGATCTCATGGCTACATTAATGCTTCTCTATTGGATTATTCACTCAGATCATCTTTGTTTAAGAATATTGGATATAAAGATAGGGTTGTTCCTTTATCATCTCCTTTTTAAAGCTTATACCTCTCTAGTATGTTCTTCTTCCTCAGGCTCGGTATTTTCAGGGATTTCTTTTAGGGGTGGTACATTAGAGCTTATAAAACTATCTGAGGCTACCTACAACTGAGTTAATTCCTTGCTGACTATCAATTTGATTAAACCATGATGACTGATTAGATTTCCTCACTCCACTAGAAATTTCATGTAATAACGAGTTCAGAAAGAATGGAAAATTTATTTCTATATTTTATTTTAATGTTTCTATGAGTTTAAGGTTTCGAGGCCCTACCACATCATGGCAGCCGTCGCATGTGCTTTATTTCTTGATGACCTTTTTTAGTTCATGCCATGGCTCGCTCAGAGATGCACGACAAAGACCTTTTCCTTTTGGAACTATTTCCTCATTAGGATCCTTGAGTAATTCTACAAATTCATGTACTGCCATGTGATTTTCTACCCATTTTATGCCTTCTGTAGGGAGGCCTATGACCTCTCCCAAAATGGCTTTAATTATTGTTACATCTCTACCTTTGACAATTGTTCTCCCATTCTGTAGATTTTTCAAGAATTCTAGAGCGATATCATCCTTAAACCCCTCCAACCGTGTAATAGATTGTACCCATCCTTCACGTTCTAGAATGTCTCGGACTTGCGTGGTGATTTTTAATAGTGTAGGCTCATTACGAATAGAGGTACCGCCCGTACCTACTATTTTCCTGATAACAACTACAAACCTGCATGCACTATTGAAAGCAATAATTCTCATAATGAAACATCATATGTTAAGCAACATGCAGGATTATAAGGAATGAAAACTAAGTACAAACTCTTAGTAATGATATCCTATCAAATTGACAGGTATGGCAGATGTTCGTTAATCATGTGCTTTCACATCATCATAATGTATGATTGTCCCCCTTTAATGAGTAAAAAAGCGACAATGAGCTTTGAAGCATGTGGAAGGGAAAAGTCATGCGATGTCATTAATACGTCAAAACATGGTCAGAGCAATCATACGGAAATAATTAAATGCAATGGATGCAAAACCATACGATTGGTTAGGAAAGATCATGAAAAATAAAGCATATAAAATATACATCATGGAAAGAGATTTTACTTTTGGAGTATGTGCAATGAAATTTGACAAGGCATTATTTTAATTTTATTACTGCTGACTCAGATGACTAGATAATGCTGACGTGGTTCACAGAGTATAAATATACCGCACATCCGAGTTATTAAGGATATAATCACTAATCAAAGTTATTTTCTCCCTTTTTATTTAATAAAGAAGAACTAAGGACATAGTATGAATTTGGAAACTTCAAGGTATACTTCAATACCATAGGCAGAGCCACTACTTCCAGCAAGTGTCCATAACCTCGACAGGGTTTCCTTTTAACCTATCAAGGAGCCAATATCCCTAACTTATCAAAAATGATTTCCTTTAAAAAATGGCATTGTTTTGGCATGATGACCAAATAGTAATAATTCCACTCACGAGATCATAACAAAGCGAACAAACTGGCTTGTGATGATACCTCATGTCCTTTGACATTTTAGTATCACAAGGCCATTACATGGTGTGGTAGCCATAATGGGAATGTCACTTATGTTAATTTCCTATGATTATGGTAGGTTGGATCGTGATGATACCTCTTATCCCTTTTTTAGAAAAAATAGCTTAATATATTTCCATTTTTTTCTTCCTTCTTCTTTTTCGTGTTTGTTTATTCCTTCTATTTTTTTGTTTTTTTGTTTTTTGTTTTTAGAAGTTTAGGGAGGCTCGTCAACTCCTTTATAGTTATGGATGGTGTAAAAGGTAAAAGAAATGCCAAGAAAAATGTGCCATAGATTCTTCATCATATTTGTGAAGGGAACCACCATTTGAATTTGTAATAAGAGAAAACCTAGTATGGTGGGGATAAACTATTAAAAATTTATAATGTATCTGAGAAAATAGACATAAGAAAGTATATTCATAGATAGGGCATTTCAGATTTAAAAGAAATATTCACCAGAAAAACAGGAATCGTGATGATATAAAGATTACTGCTTTTAAGGATTTAGATCAAATTCATTCCCAAAAGGCATGACTTACATGGAATAATGGTGATGGGAACATAAATCATTCATGTTGATGAATCAACAATTACAATTTCGAGAAAGGGGACATCAAATGTTTCATTCGAAGAAGGGACATCAACTTCTCTTTCGAAAAGGGAACAACATTCTTACTTTGAAGAGGAAACATCAACTATTTCTTATAAAAGGGAACAAAAATTGTTTCTTTGAAAAGGGACCATAAACTATTTCTTCGAAAATGGAAAATCAAATGTTTCTTTGAGAAGGGAACAACAATTGTTTCTTCAATCAGGGAACAACAATTGTTTCTTCGAGAAGGAAATAGTAATTGTTTCTTCGAGAAGGGAACAACAACTATTCCTTCAAGAAGAGAGTAGTAACAGTATGTTCGAAAAGGGAACAACAATTGTTTCTTCTAAAAGGGAACAATTATTGTTTCCTCCCAAATGGAAGAACACTTGTGACGAAGGAACAACAATTTTGTTTCAAGGGGAGAAAAAAAATTGATCATAAAGCAATGTCTATATCAAAATTCCATGATGCAAAATAAGAAATGAAATTTAAACAAAATTTCTCAACCATTTTCAAGGAAAATATGTACATTATTTACAATATGGAAAGAAATAATTTTTTTTTTATGGAAATAAAGTTGTCAGGTTACCATTCCCTGTAGCTATTATTTGGAGAGTATGACATTACTTACGTGCTAATAGAAAGATTCCTTTGTGAGTGGTTGGTGATAAAGTCGCAACTGATGTCCATTCACTAGAAAGGGAGAACCAAACCTATCAATGCTGATTAAAGTTATGGTGATGTTATTATGCAGTTCTTGAATCTCATAAGGGTTAGGCCACCTTGTTTGTAGATTCCCCGGGAATTCATGAAATCGTGAGTCATAAAGGAGTACCCAATCACCTTTCCAAAATGATTTTTTTTAATAAGCCTATCATGCCACCTGGTCTTTTGCTGTTGAATAATTGTTGTACGCTGCAGGGAAAGAAAGCATGATTCATCTAGTTCATTTAATTGTTGAATTCGTTGTGTTTGGACTTTGTAAGATCTAGTCCAACCTCCTGGGATGTCTTAAGAGTTTTTATCTCAAACTCTATTGAGAAGATCATTTCTTTGCCAGAAGAAAGTTGGTAAGGGGAGTATCTAGTAGTACTGTGCCATGTTGTGTGATAGGCCTAGAAGGACTCTGGAATTTTAGAGCCCGAGCTCTGTCAATTTTTCGAGACTATCTTAGTAAAGATTGCGACTAGGAATTTGTTGGTGCTCTCTACATGTAATTTTCTTTTGGGTGATACAGAGAGGTAACTCGATCATTGACATGATTATTTCATAGGTTGGACAAAATTTTATGTCTTGTAAACTGTGATCATCCATATGTTATTACCTCCCTTGGTAAGCCATATCATACGAACAGTTCAAAAAGGAAATTAATCACTATTTCTTCTGTGGCCCATGGAAAGGCTACTATTTCTACCCATATAGTCACATAGTCTGTGGCAACTAATTGATGCTATCCTAAGCCGACAATACCCACATTATGCAAATAAAATTTCATGTCACTATTCCCAAGCCTTAATCACCCTATCCATGGTGAAAACCTTCTTAAACTAAGGTTTAATGTTCTTAATTAAGTTTTATGTGAAAACGTTATATTTGACTATTTAATAGTCTAACCCTCAATTAACCTTTGAGCGGAACTTTATTCACCCTCATAAAATTTAGTTAATTGGTACCCCGCACATATTAATCAAACCCCACTCTTAACTTTTGTTATATGTGAACTTAACCCACAAAACCTTTATCCACTTTATTTCTATTATAATTCTTATATAATAGAAATACTCCACAAACACATGTAAACCTTACTTTTTGCCAATCCACGATCTTTGAACATTTAACGATGCTCTCTCATTACCTTCATCCTCCACCGTTGATTTCAGTCCATCAGATCAACGGTTGTTGTGAAATCTCCACTCATCCTTTGGAACTCAATTAATTTTAACTTGCATCCATAAACTTCTTGACTCCACTCAGGCCCAAGTTTTATCAGTTTCAATCTCTGCCATTGATCTCACCCTTCGATCCAACGGTTGATGGTACACCCGATCAAAGAAATTAATTAGCGATCCTCCATTGTATGATCAAGACACTTTTGATCCAACGATTAACAGCGATATCGAACGAGCCACTTGCACAATGTTTAACCACGCTTACAGAGCCGATAAGGAATATAAATCCTTGATCCATAAATGTTCGGGTCCGATTTTGAAATTAAAATTCAATCACTTTATGACCTGATATCCATTGGATATATGAGGTCATCAAATCTATGGTTTCCGAGAATTCAACAAGCACACAGATTAAAATGGGCTTGACCCCCACAGTTGACTATGAACTAAGAGTTTGAATATGGGATTGGTAGCTAAGAGCGACTGTAGGACTTCAGCCATGATTAAGAAAATCTACACTCTCCTACCTCGACAGTTACTGACCACCATCAATCTAAAAAAATTGTTGATCTGATGATGGAGATCTATTCCTCTGCCATTCTTCTTCCGTAATTAATATCCATCGATCTAAATGATCTGACAGCTCATGTGCATGTTTACTTCCTTCCTTCATGCCTTTACTTTCTTCGCCTTTACGTGGTTTCTCAAAGTTCTCTGTGGTTTCAATTTCCTCCAAGGTTTCTAGTGTTTGATTGTTCTGCAACACAACTCCCTCTTGATTTAACTCCATGTACTCCTAAACATTGTCACTCCTAAACTTCACATTGATCCTTCAATCGGATTCAATGATCCTACACCATCCTTCATCCTCACTTCTTCTTTGTGTTCTGCCCAAACTCAACCTACATACATATACTATGAAAAACATCTAATTCACACACAATTTATCATTCAATTACTAAACCACACACTTACACAATTTAGGAATTGAATCTTTGTCTATATATATATATATCTATATATATATATATATATATATGATATATATATATATATATATATATATATATATATATAGAAATGATTACATAATGAGACTCTCTCTCTCTCTAGCTTGATTTTCTAATCAGTAGCCTCTATTTTCCTACCTGCCATAGGCTTACAATCAAACCTATCTAACTCTCGACCTGACTATGCCTTTTAAGCTTACATTTATACAAAAGGATTCTACAACCGATTCCTTGTTTAGATCCATAACCTTCTCAACAGAAGCCTAAAATATCTTCCTTATCTCTAAGGATCCTCTCTAATCCACAAAATCATGAACTAACTCCTAATCTAAGTTTTACAATTAATTCTCAAATCTCTCAACTATCCTGATTCTCTCAATTTCTCCTACATTCAAGGACATTTACCTATATGCCTCAATATACTTAATTAAATTCCTATTATATCTTCTCTCATTAAAATCACTCAAAACCTTAATAATTACATTAATTCAAAACATAGGAAACCAACTTCCTTGAAAACACAAGACACCCTATGCCTACTAAACTACAATGATATTGTTGAGTTGAATGCTCCTGCATCAGACTCTCAACATCAAAAATAATCATGATCTCCTGATCATGTGCCCCTGATCTGTGTCCTCCTAGATCCCATGCTTTGTTTTGTAGTTTGTCCTTGGTTGCTGCTATTGTTTGTTGTTGTTCTCTAGGTCTCCACACTTTATGCTACATTGTCCCACTAGCAATGCTCTCATAGTCTGCTGTTGTCTTTTTCTTGCTGTTGTTTTTCTTTATTACTATTGTCTTCTCCCTTTGAGACTCTTTTCTCATCAAATCCATCACCAATTCAATTTCTATGTCCAACTCATTTCTTTGTTAGACTCTTTCCTCTTCCTCTCTTGCATATCCTTTGTAATCTTCATCAGCTTCTTTCTTCCCTATTGGTGCTTTCAACCATTTATCTAGTAGCTCCAATTATTTCTCCCATTCACTAATCCTTTTCTAAGAGTTTAGTCCTTCTTATTTATTGACTACCTCAACAACTTCCCTAGTTATCCCCACTATTCCCATCATCATGATGGAATGATAATCCTTTACTATGTTTTCAGCTAACATAGTCTCTTCTTTAAATTTTCCTTTAATCTTCTATTGGTTACCTTCAATTTGTAGTTGCTGGTTCCTTACTGTCACCCTTACATCCTTACCCTCTTGTTGCTTCTGAACTTCCACTTCACCTCCAAATAACCTCTGTTCAAGTTCGTCGATCACAACATCACACTCATTCATTCTATGCACTGCTCCTACAAACAGACTATTGGTTTGTGAACCAAAACACTTTTCTATCTCCATGTCTTTTAAAGATCCTCTACTACTGTTAAGTACTATTGTAACCATTTCCTTTCTATTTCCATTTACTCCTAGCAACTTCTCCAGCAATTCAATTTCTTCCTTACCTTTAACAAGTGTCTTATCACAATGCTCTTTATTTCCAGCTTCATCCTTTACATGGTCACTATTTCCCAATGATTCAATCAGATTGCCTCCCATAGACAATTTTGTCTCATTCATCTCCACAGAAATAAGTTCTTGTTCAACACTTATAATCCCTGCATTCACACAACAATTTTAAGTTTGAAAATTGTAAGGCTCAGTAGCCTCAACTAATGTTTCATATATCAACTTTTCAGGCTGATCTTCATCTCCTTCTTCCACAAGGAATTGTCCTTGTTTTGTAATAGTTCCAAATATCAATTCATCAATAATTTCCTTCTGTTGCAACAATTCAATATTTTTCTCATTCAAGAGGCATTCTCCATCATACTCTGCTCTAGAATACTTATCATATGAAAGGTACACTTCATCCTCTGTCAGTACATCACTATGCTAATCCAAGTTCTCCTATGAACTCTGGTAATTTTTCTCAAGTTTGATGACAACATCATAAGGCTACCAATCCTCTACAAAACTTGCACTCACAAAAAAATTATTAAAATAAAAAACATAAGGCCTCAGTGTCTCCTCTTCCTTTGGCAACATTTCAGTACACTGCTCTGAACTATCCCAATAGTTCACTAAAATCCATTCTTCATCTTCACCCAGAACTTCACCCTGTTCTGGTTCACAAATGGAAACTTCCATTTCCAACTCATCTTCCCTGATTTTTTCCATCAACCACTTTACATACTTCTGTTGTAGCCTTCTCTATAACTTATGCCACTTTACTACCTTTTTCCTCAAGACACGACCTTGTCTTTATCTTTCCTCCCGTATCGTCCTTAATGCATCGAGTTGTTCTTTTAACTCTGCAATTTACTTGTCAAGCTCCTCTTGACTCATTCTCTTGCCATTTTCCTTGGCATCCTCCTTCTTCACTTTTCTTCTGTTGTGGTTTTCCTAAGAACCTTTGCTATAACTATCAGTAGTCATCTTCTTCTCCATCTCTATCTTCATGAGCTCCTTACTCACTTACTGTGAGCTCCATTAATTCCTCTGCAACAACAATTCCTCCATGATTCCACTTACCTCAGCAATATTTCCTATGTACTTTGTCTTTTGGCAAGTCCTTGGTTCTCTATCTATGGAAAATATTTTTAGCACTTCTCTCTACTCCTTCTAGGCTTCAACTCATCTGCACCTTCTAACAACATAATTGTCCTCTTGTATTTCAATCACAATGAAATACTTGGTTCTGACCACGTTTTCTTTCACTTAGAAAATCATACCAGGTTCCTTCACCCCTTAGCAATTCTACCCACATCCTCTGTGGAATTGCCTTTGCGAGCTGCAACAAAACCCCTGTAGTGACAAGTGTCCTTCTTATTACATATGCCTCACTAAGCTTGTCTCCTCTGAGCTTAGTCTTTTGGTAGCTCTCTGGTTCTTTCCTCTAGAACCAATTGAGAACTCCCTGCTCTAGGCTGCTTGAAGTTTTCTCACCTTCTTATGTTGCTACATGTGCATCAATATAAATACCACAAACTCTCCAATCTTCAAATCAAATTAAAATAAAAACATATCATCTTACCTTCAAGATCTCCGCATGATCTTGTTCTACCATTCTCCTCTACTTTGAATGGATTGTTCTATGTTCCTTGCATTTGAAAGTTCTGCTACACATTATCTCTGTGTGCCTACTATTTGTCAGATTAGAATGTGATCTCCTCTTACCTACATACACATCTTAAAACATAAATTTGTTCTAAATTTCTCAAATACCTTTTACACAAAATTTCCTTATTCTATTTTGATATCAATTGTTTCAACCACAATTCTGCTCTAATACCAAAATGATGCCAACCTAAGCCGGCAATACCCACATTATGCAAATAAAATTTCATGTCACTGGTCCCGAGCCTTAATCACTCTATCCATGGTGAAAACCTTCTTAAACCAAGGTTTATTTTTCTTAATTAAGTTTTATGCAGAAACATTATATTTGACTATTCAATAGTCTGACCCTCAATTAACCTTTGAGTATAACTTTATTAGCCCTCAAAAACTTTAGTTAATTGATACCGCACGCATATTAACCAATCCCCACCCTTGACTTTGGTTATATGCGAACTTAACCCATAAAAACTTTATCCGCTTTATTTCTATTATAATTTTTATATAATAGAAATACTCCAAAAACACATGTGAACCTTACCTTTTCACCAATCCATGGCCTTTTCACATCTATCGATGCTCTCTCATCGCATTCAACCTCCACTGTTGATTTCACTCCATCAAATCAACCGCTGTTGTGCGATCTCCACTCATCCTCTAGAACTCAAATAACTTTAACTCACGTCCATAAACTTCTCGGGTTCACTCAAGACCAAGTTTTATCAGCTTCAATCTCTGTCGTTGATCTCACCCTTTGATCCGAAGGTTGATGGTACACCCAATCAATGAAAATAATCGGTGATCCTCCACCATTTGATCTAGACAATTTTGATCCAATGGTTAACAACAATATCAAACAAGCCACTTGCACAATGTTTAACTGCCCTTATGGAGCTGATAAATGAATATAAATCCTTCATCTATAAACATTTGGGTACGATTTTGAAATTAAAATTTGATCACTTTATGACCTGATATCTGTTGGTTATATGAGGCCATCAAATCTATGGTTTGCGAGACTTCAAAAAGCACATTGATTAAAATGGCTTAACCCCCATAGTTGACTATGAACTAAGAGTTTGAATATGAGATTGAAGGCTAGGAGTGAGTGCAGGACTTCAACCACGCTTAAGAGAATCCATACTCTCCTATCCCCACAGTTGCTGACCATCGTCGATCTAACAGATCTGTTGATATGACGATCCAGATCTATTGCTCCGCCATTATTCTTCCGCCATTAATATGCATTGACCTAAATGATCCAACAGATCCTTTGCATGTTTACTTCCTTCCTCCGTGCCTTTACTTTCTTTGCCTTTACGTGGTTTCTCAAAGTTCTCTGTGGTTTCGGTTTCCTTCAAGGTTTCTAGTCTTTGATTGTTCTGCAACACAAAACCCTCTTGATTTAACTCCACATACTCTTAAACATTATCACTCCTAATGATACGAAAGATGATCTTAAATCAAGAAAAAGGTATTACAGACTCATGCGCAGTAATTCCTATATCACATAGTGCAATGGATCAAAAATATTGCGAATAATATACACCATTGGCAATTAGAAAATATAACAAAATCACATCAACACAGCCAAAATGATAAAGGAGTTCACCAGACTTCCTGACTACGTCTCCTCATACAAGCCTTCAATGCTAACCTCTATATTCAGTCTTCAAATGTGGGATTGTTATAGTTTTTGAGCTCAATACTAAGTCTCAACACATAAATTGAATTTAAGAAAGAGCTTGCTCGAAACTCCTCGAGTCAACAAGAGTAACACACCTCCAGACCCCCTGGATGATTCCAAAGCTTGCTTTGGTGCTACGTTGCTCTATCTTCTCTGCATTTTCCACCTTTGTACTATCCCTCAGGCTCTTTGGCTCTCTTTCTCTGTTCATTGTCCTCTCTCTACTTTTTCTACGTTCATCGTGTTTTATAACATGTTTTATTACAAAAATGCTTAAAGCGTGGAAAGTGTTTGTCCATAATAGAAACTGTTTATAAAAAAAGACCGGCGGGCGCGGGTGGACCCAACCATCTGGCTGTTCTCTTGAACCAATTCCTGAAAATAACACATTTTAGCTCATAAACAAAAATTCACAAAAATACGTTGAAACCTGACCATTCAAACATCTTGTCCATTCTCGACCGTCTGATCAATGATTGATAATCTGACGACTGACAGACATTTTGCACGACCTAATTACATGGCGATAACCCACCCGAAATGAGTGGTTTTCTCTCTCCTGCGTTGTGCCATGTGTTGGCCAGTGTATGGAACTGAGCGAAGCCCCTCCAAAACTACTTATCACCTGAAGCTTGTCCCAAATACCGTTTACAAAGAAATACATTGAAAAACTTGACCAAAAAGCTTTAAGTTGGAACTCAAATGATATAAAACCTTCCCTATTATCCTTTCGAGTCCATTCTTTATCACAAGTCGTGTGTCACATGTCGTAGTGCCGACATTCATGGTCCACATCCCTTTGCATGCTATGACGTGATCACCATCGTTGGTC
Source organism: Pinus tabuliformis (assembly GCA_031772625.1). Classification (NCBI taxonomy): domain Eukaryota; kingdom Viridiplantae; phylum Streptophyta; class Pinopsida; order Pinales; family Pinaceae; genus Pinus; species Pinus tabuliformis. The sequence goes on from CM062813.1 coordinate 623,867,174, forward strand.
GCCATCACGGATCGCACATCAACCCTTTCACCAACATTGCTGGTCTTGATCCTTCCCCTTCATGCAATGTGATAAGTCATAAATCGCATGTCACATGGTCTTTGGGCCTACAGATTAAGTCCTCCCTTTGGAATCTGTGATGCGATATATGTAATCTCCATCGTCGATCTGCACATCGATCCAACGGTCCATGTTAAGTTGTTAGATCATGATCGCAATTCCAATAAGACTACCTCTAATACACTCTGTTGGACTTTCTTGATGCGATCCATTGGCTTCCTCTGATGTGATATCGCTGATTCAATCCTGATCATTGATCTGGCAGATCCAACGCTCCGATACAATGATACATCATTCTTGGGTTTCCGCCATTCTTCACTATTTTCGTTGTGATACTCTATTTCTGATAGTTGAAGACTTAGAGGTTAAAGATCCATTTTCGATCACCTGAACTCCACATTGATCCTTCAGTTGGATTCAATGATCCGACACAATCCTTCATCCTCACTTCTTCTCCATGTTCTACCCAAAATCCACCTGCATACATATAGTATGCAAAACCTCTAATTCACACACACTTAGACAATTTAGGAATTGAATCTCTGTATATATATATATAGATATATAAACAAAAGATTACATAATCAGACTCTCTCTCTCTCTTGCTGGATTTTCTAACCAGTGGCCTCTGTTTTCTACCTATCATAGGCTTACAATCAAACCTCTCTAGCTCTCGACCTGACTAACTAACCAGCTAACCCCTGACTGTGCCTTTTAAGGTTACATTTATACAAAAGGATTCTACAACCAATTCGTAGTTTAGATCCATAACCTTCTCAACAAAATCATAAAATATCTTTCTTGTCTCTAAGGATCATTTCTAATCCGCAAAATCATGAACTAACTCCTAATGTAAGTTTTACAATTAATTATCAAATCTCTCAACTATCCTGATTCTCTCATGTTCTCCTACATTCAAGAACATTTAGAAAGATGCCTCACTATACTTAATTAAATTCATATTCTAGCTTCTCTCATTAAAATCACTCAAAACCTTAATAATTACATTAATTCAAAACATAGGAAACCAACTTCCTTGAAAACACAACACCCCCTATGTCTGTTAAAATACAATGATATTGTTAAGTTGAACGCTCTTGCATCACCAGTACATAGACTTTTTTATTTGATGTTGGATTAAAGGGCCCAACAAAGTCAAGTGCCCATCTTACAAAGGTTCCACCACCAACTGCGGCTGCAATGGCATCTCATTAGCTTGGCTAGGATGGCCCATCCTTTGGAAGTTGTCACGACCCTGAACGTATTTCTTCTCATATTTGAATATGGTGGGCCAGTAACAACCCATTTGAAGGATTTGATGCTTGGTTTTGCAGTCTACTAAATGTCTGCCACAAGGCTCGTCATGACATGCTTTTAGAATGCCATAGACCTCATCATTCTCAAATACACCTCCAATTTGTAAGCCAGATCAAGTGTGAAAAAGATACCTGCCAATCCATGAAAATCGGGCACTGCATTGGACAATCATCTTCCTTTCCTTGGGCGACAGGTGTGTTGGTAACTTCTCGACTGGTAAATAATTCACTACATCCTCATACCAATGCGCTTTAATCGTTATAGTGAACATGCACTCTTCTAGTAATTGATCATCTACAGATAATAGAACATTCGTCTTAGGGAAATGAGGCAGGAAGTCCGCAACAAGATTTCCTTTTGTTGATCGATCCTTTATAGTAATATTGAACTCCTGTAGTAACAACAACCATCAGGTTACTTTCCCCTTAGGGATTGGTTTTTTGGACAAGTACCTGATGGTAGAGTTGTCAGTATACAGGAAAACTGGATAACTTATTATATAATGTCTAAACTTATTGATAGCATGTATAACGACCAAAATAATTTTTTTGGTTACTGTATAATTTAACTTAGCATGGGTAATAATTTTGCTAATATAATAGATACCGTAGGGCTTCATGTCCTTTTGTTTTCCATGTACAACACCTACAACTCCCAATTCAATCCTTGTAATAGTAGTTCAGTTGAAATCTATTTATTTAGATCTGCGAAGGAAATGTCAAATTCATCAGACCAGTTAAATCCAACATTATCTATTAAGAAATATAAAGGTGCAACAATTTTTGAAAAATTTTCAATAAATCTACGGTAGTACCTTGCATATCGAATGAAACTACATACCTCGATCTATGTGTGGGGTGTGGGTAGTGAAAGCCATACCTCTATTATTGTTGGATCTACCTGTATTCCAGCCTTAGAGAAGTAGTGTCCTAGAAGCACACCTTCGGTCATCATCATGTGACACTTTACGTTGCTTTAGAATAACTTGGTAGCAATACCTCATTCAAGTACTTTTTCTAGATTTTGTAAACCCTACTCATGATCCAGGTGGATATTGGTGGCCACCTACCAAGTCCACCTAGACCCCCACCATTGTTTCTCTCAGCATTTTCAGTTTCCTTAATTGTAGCACAACTTACTATTTTTAGTAGCTTTTCGGGTCCTGAACTTCTGGAGCTGTTTTGAGGCACTAAACAACGTTTTCTAGGAAATCTGGGGGCAACATGGGTTCATGGACTGATGTTGCCCTTCCCAAAGTGGTAGTGCTCAGATAGATCTTTCTAACGAGCTATTGTACGTGTCAAATGGAGATCGTATGCCAAAGTTACGACCCCGGGAAGTTGATGTACCAATTTACCCAAACGGGGCCCACAATTTGGCGTTTCATCTCCTAGGGTTAGGTTTTGGAATGTGAAGGGTTTTCCATTGTTTCTCACCAATAAATAGGCCTTCGAGCCTCATTGTAACATAGTTTAGAGGCATGTAGCCACCACATCTCTTCTCAGAGATAAGCTACCATCGCCCTAGCTGGTTTATTTCCATTTCTGGTTGTAAGCATATTTCAGTATTTTCCATTAATGAAATACTATTATTTCCACTGCATCTTTGTGTATATGGTTATCTTTGTAATTTCCTGTGTTCCTGTTTAAATCTAGATCGGTGGTATTAGAGCGGTCTGCTTTTTCTCTATTTTTCTTTGCATGTCCCCAACAAGGTCGGGATATAAGGAATTAGGGCTTGAACTAGTTGAACCTTTGCAAGACCAACCTCACAAATCCTGACGGCCTCCCATGGTGGATGAGAAGAAATACGAGGGGGCAGGAGATCCCATCAAAATATTGCTCGAAGAAGCCCTCGAGCGACAACGGAACGCGATGATGGACAACTTTGCCCAGATCCTTCAGCGGCTACCCAAAAGCGATGCATCGGCTTCCAGCAGCTACTCTGGAAACGCCACGCCCTTTAAGGTACAAGTTAATTTTGAAATCCCCATATTCGAGGGTCAGATAGACGTAGATGCTGTAGATAAATGGTTAATTTTGAAATCCCCATATTAGAGGGTTATTTTTCTGTTCATGAATTTTCGAGTCGGGAAAAGATTTTTTTTGCTCTTCTCAAAGCAGCCCCCCACGTCAAGGACTGGTGGGAAACCTACTGCGAGCAGAAGGATGAAAGTACTGGCTCACTATTTTCAGCCTCACCCACCTAGAATTCATTCAGGATGCCATCAAGGAGCAGTACTACCCTGTCGGAAGCTATGAGGATGAATACATAAAGTGGACCACGCTGCGGCAGGGAAGGGACCAAGACGTGCTGGAGTTCACCAATCTTTTCCATACCCTTCGCACAAAGTTGGGTATCAAGGATTCAGAGCAACATTTGATACTCAAATACCGTGGCTGCCTACACAAGTACATCCAGGAAGAAATACAATTCCTGAACATCTCCTCGCTCGGCGCAGCATACCGATATGCCGTCAAGGTCGAGCAGAAGTTTTAACAAACGAAGCGAGACTTTGGATCTGCGAATCCAAAGCAGGAGAAAGGTGCCCCTAAACCACAGAACAAAGGACAAAGCCAAGGCGGGACAGCCCAAGACAACCTGCCAAAGCTGCAAGCAAAGAACAGCGCCGCGAAGCCGAAAAAGGACACTGGAAAATGGTGTGAGTTCCATAAGAGCTCCACTCACAACACAAGTGAGTGTCGGGCCAAGCAGTCACTGGTGGCTAAGCTAAAGGTTTCAGAATCAGATGCATGTTCCGACTCTGAGTCAGAACCTGATAAGGGGAATGAGAAAGGGAAGCAGATCATTGATGCGGATCCTAATGCCATTGTTGCTACCGCCAAGATCCAAAAAAATGAACCTGAAGATCCAGAGGAGGAGGAGCGTCTCTTCCACTCCCAGATGTGGGTAAAGGGCTCCCCGATACAGTTCATTATTGATATCGGGAGTTAAAAGAACCTCATTTCATCAGAGGTCGTGAAGCGGTTGGGCTTACCGACCATAGCACATCCACAACCATACACCATTGGGTGGCTTCACCAAGGATGAGATCTTCGCGTGAGCCAGCAGTGTCGCCTTCCATACAACATCAAGCCCTTCATGGATGAGGTATTGTGTGACATTGCTCCCCTTGAAGTTTGTGATGTATTATTAGGACAGCCATACTTGTGGAAGCGACATGCTGTGTATGAATCAAGGCCCCGTGCTGTTATTATTACATTGGGAAATAAGTTTTACAGGATACCAGAGGTAGCACCACCTACCGCTATCTCTTTGATTACTGCAAAACAATGCAGTAAGATCATTTCCAAAACCAGGAAATTTGTTTTCCTGATGATACGCCCTCAAGGAAAGAAGAAGACGGTGGTCGCGGCCTCTAGACCGGGTCCCTCTACACGACAACTACAGATGGACAAGGTTGTGGAGGAGTACGAGGACATCTTCACCTCCCCTGCAGGGTTCCTCTGCACTGTCAAGTCAAGCACTCCATCGATCTGACCCCAGGTGCGCTGCTACCTAATGGACCAATTTATCGGTGCTCCGTTCTAGAGAACAATGAACTCAAGAGGCAGATTCAGGAGCTCCTACAGAAAGGTCACATCCGTCCGAGTTCATCGCCTTGTGGGAGCCCAATCGTGTTGGTATAGAAGAAGGATGGGATGTGGAGACTCTGTATTGACTATCGGGCACTGAACAAGATCACTGTCCATAATAGTTACTCGATCCCATGGATTGATGACCTCCTGGACCAACTAAAGGGGGCGAAATATTTCAGCAAGATCAATCTGAAGTCAGGATATCACCAGGTACCAATCGAACCCTCTGATGTGTGGAAGACTGCCTTCAAATCCAAGGAGGGCCTTTTCGAATGGTTGGTTATGCCTTTCGGACTGACGAATGCTCCTGCAACCTTCATGAGGCTAATGGATGAAATATTGCGGCCATTCACCAACTCCTTTGTAGTAGTATACTTGGATGACATTCTGATCTTCAGCCAGAGTTGGGAGGAGCACCTCCACCACATCCGACAAGTTCTCCAAACACTGCGGCAACACAAGCTATGTGCCAATTTGGAGAAATGCACTTTTGGCATGACCCAGGTTCAGTATCTGGGATACATCATTGATGAATAGGGGGTGCATGTCGATCCAGCCAAGATCCAAGTCATTCGGGATTGGCCATCTCCAACCACTCTAACAGAGCTCCTCAGCTTTCTAGGTCTTGCCAACTTCTACCGTGGGTTCGTGTTGGGGTTTTCTCATATTACTTGGCCCTTGAGTCAAGTCACCAAGGGAGGGGCAAAAGCAAAATTCTTTTGGTCTGAATCTCAACAGAAGGCATTCATGGAGTTGAAGGATCGCCTCTGCACGGCACCAGTGCTCGCGTTACCATATTTACAACAACCATTTGAGGTCGAGACAGATGCCTCTGACTATGCTATTGGGGCAGTCCTTACTCAACATGGACATGCAGTGGCATATCACAGTGAAACACTTTCAAACAAAGTCCGGAAGTACCCCACTTATGATAAAGAGATGTATTCCATTGTACAAGCCTGCCGACAATGGAAGCATTACATTTTGGGGAAGGAAACGATCATCCACACAGACCACCGACCCCTGAAGTTCATACAGACCCAAGGGAAATTGCAGGATGATCGCCATCAGAAGTGGTCTACATACCTGCAACAGTTCCACTTGAATATCAAGTATAAGAAGGACAACACCAATAATGTTGCAGATTGCCTCAGTCGACCACCGATCATGGCGTTAACCACCATGCTCAACTCTTGTGGGCACGAGACTTCTGATTGGCCACTTCTCTACAAAAGCGACCCAGAATTTGGCCACATATACCAGACACTCTTGGAGGGTCGGCATGTTCCAGATTTTCACCTCCAGGATGCCCTGTTATGCCACCTGGGTCACCTTTGTGTTCCTTCAAGTGAGTGTGCCAAGATGATTTGGGAAGCACACTACAGTCGGGCTGCTAGGCATTTTGGGGTCGAGAAAACAGTGGCAGTACTGCAAAATTATTTCTATTGGCCGAATCTTCGACAGGATGTTGGGAAGTACATCAGATCATGTACTGCCTGTGCCATTGCCAAACCGACCATTAAGAAGCACGGCCTCTATACCCCGTTGCCTACCCCTAGTTGACCTTGGGAATCCATCTCCATGGATTACATGTCAGGCCTTCCTTCCACTAAGCATGGAAATGACTGTGTTTTTGTGGTCGTCGACAGGTTCTCGAAGATGGCCATTATCGCGGCCTGCAAGAAGAATATCACAGCAGAAGCCACTGATAAACTCTTCTTTGAACGAGTGTGGGTGCACTTTGGGATCCCACAGTCTATCATCTCAGATCGAGACAGTCGGTTTCTCAGCACATTTTGGTCCAGTCTCTGGTCAATGCTGGACACCAAACTCACGAAGTCCACAGCCTTCCATCCTCAAACTGATGGTCAGACACAGGTTGTCAATAGGATGATTGTGCACATTCTGCGCATGTATAACTCAAAGCATCCACGCACATGGGATGAGAGCCTCCCCTATGTTCAGCACAACTACAACCGAGCTCTTCACAGCTCCACTGGCCATAGCCCTTTTCAGGTGGGTTTGGGATTCCAGCCACTATGCCCCATTGATGTGGCCATGCCACTTGCAGCTACTCACATAAATTCAGCTCATGTCCAGTCCGAAACAGATAAGGCCACCAGCTTCATTGAGCGCATCCAACATACTTGCCAGTAGGTCCATGACATTCTTGAGAAATCAAATGCCAAGTACAAGCAATGACATGATCAACATCGAGTGCCACACAAGTTTCAGGTGGGCGACAAAGTCTGGTTGCATTTGCAAAAGGAACGCCTTACTAGAGCCTATCGGAAATTGAGACCACTTCGATATGGTCCTTACACCATTACTAAGGCTATGGGAGACAATGCATTTGAGCTCAGCATTCCCCCATTCCTTGGCCTGCACCCAGTGTTCAATGTGGACCACCTTCGGCCATACTTTCCACCATTGCTAGACACATCCGACATTGCAGAACAGCTCAAACCCACAGAATTAAATCCAGATTGCATGGAACAAGCTGCAACTGATCAGATCATGGACACACAGATCAAGAAGACTCGCCAACAGAATATCCAACTGTATCGAGTTGTCAAAGCAAGCCAACGCCTTCAGCAGGGCAAGTGGCTCACCAGGGAACAAGTTCAGCAAAAGTTTCCTCATCTCATGGAGGAACTCAACGCAATGGGGACCATTACTTCCTAAGGGGGGAGGAATGATCTAGGTGGATATTGGTGGCCACCTGCCAAGTCCACCTAGACCCCCACCATTGTTTCTCTCAGCATTTTCAGTTTCCTTAATTGTAGCACAACTTACTATTTTTAGCAGTTTTTTGGGTCCTGAACTTCTGGAGCCGTTTTGAGGCCCTAAACGACGTTTTTTGGGAAATCAGGGGGCAACATGGGTCCATGGACCGATGTTTCCATTCCCAATGTGGTAGTGCTCAGATAGATCTTTCTAACAAGCTATTGTATGCATCAAACGGACATCACATGCCAGAGTTACGACCCTGGGAAGTTGATGTACCAATTTACCCAAACGGGGCCCACAGTTTGGCGTCATCTCCTAGGGTTAGGTTTTGGAATGTGAAGGGTTTTCCATTGTTTCTCAACAATAAATAGGCCTTCGAGCCTCATTGTAGCATAGTTCAGAGGCATGTAGCCACCACATCTCTTCTCAGAGATAAGCTACCATCGCCCTAGCTAGTTTATTTCCATTTCTGGTTGTAAGCATATTTCAGTATTTTCCATTAATGAAATGAAGTATTATTTCCACTGCATCTTTTGTATATGGTTATTTCTATAATTTGGTGCGTTCCTGTTTAAATCCAGATCAACTCAGAGTCACTTCCATAGGGGGTAAAATTTTCCATATAAATTTCAATTCCTTTTCTAATCGTATTGGAAAAAATGCCCAATATTTTTCTTTGAAATGTGGATGGGGCATTGCATAAAACGAATGGTAAAACTCTGTATGCATACGTACCCCAAGGGTAGGTAAACATAGTTTCATCCTGGTCTTCAGAGGCGACTTGAGTTTGATTATAGCCATCGAAGCCATTAAGGAACGAAAATGATTATTTCCCTGCTAAGGTATCAAGACCTTGATATATAAAAGGAATAGGGAAATGGTCCTTCTAGGTGGCTTTGTTTAGTTCCCATTAGTACACACAAATACACCATTTCCCATTTTTCTTAGGAATGACTACCAATGGGGAGACCCACTGGTTATCTGAGATAGGATAAATAAAATTTACATCCAGCAACTTTTGTAGTTCTTCTTTCACAATTTCTCTGAGGTGAAGATTCAACTTTCATTGAGGCTATTGAATGGTGCGAGCATCCTTCTCAATGTAAATATGATTAACACATAGCTGAGAATCTATACCTCTAACGTCTAAGTATTCCTAGGAAAAATCTCTTTTGTATTTCCAAACAACCTGAATAAGTCTTTGATGTTGATGACTATCCAAGTTACCATTAATGTTAAGCATTGTAGTTGGTTCTATCTCAATTGGTCTGTTGTTATAAACAAGAGTCATGGGTATATGTTGATCTTCTGTGTCCCTCAAGGGATCTCCCTGTGCTTCATTGTCGAGGATGGACTTTAACACATGGCATGTCCAATTATTCATGGAAACTGCTCTATTAATGAAGTTGTTAATCACATCATCTTCCATTTGATTCTTAAATTCAAGAGCTTCTTCTAGTGTGAGAGGAGAGCATATTTTTTCTTCGACATATCTATGTGGGTGTAACTGAGTATTTATGATAGGTAGACTTGGTTTAGCTGGGGGATACAAAACAAGTTTGTTCATAACATTTCCTTGAGTGATAGTCATGCTCCCTGCATGACATCCTATATAAGAATATGTTGTTTCTAACCAAGGTTGACCCAGTATCAAAGGATGTCCATCTATCCTACTTCTTGGGTTGATGACTCGAAAGTCCACCAGATATTCCTAGGAGTCAAAAAATATAATCACATCTTGTAGGGTTCCTTCAGGCCTAACTATTGATCTATTGGAAAGTTATAATAAGGTAGAGGTGGCTTCCAAAGCTGTAATACCTAGAACCTTGCATCTTTCAACAATCAGAATATTAGTGGATGCCCCAAGATCTATTAGTGTATTGGAAAGGTGCAGCCATGTATCTGAACTATTACTACAAGATTTCCTGGGCCTTCATATTCAATTGGTTCTTGTTTACCCAAAAGAGGAATAGATAAAGTTCCTACCACATGTATTGTTGGTGGATTTTTTAATTTCCTCCCAGGCTTCTTCCCACATAATCGCTTAATTGTCTTTGCATAAATCATGATGTGTTGTATGGCCTAGAGGATTGGAGTCTTTATACACAAAATTTTCAATTCTCCTAAAATAACAAAATATAGATTCAACTACTTGAGGGACTAGAGTAGAGCCCTTTCCAGATATTTCTTGGGTTCCTACTAACGCCTGAGATTCAACTCTCTGAATGATTTCATATATAAAGTTTGGTATCTATAGGGTCTCTAATCCCTGGGGTTTTGTGGTTTTTGGTACTGATTTCTGACATATTGGTATATTTCTTCTTCTAGTCGTTCATACCTAGACAGCCTTTGCGTATCTGCTGAGAGGGAGCACTAGGAACAAGACTTTTTCTTTCTTTGTAGGTAGGTTCTTTGCTCCCATTTTCAATACCCAATTCTTTTCAGAAATACAAATTAACTATTACCTTGACAATCTCCCTAGCGACGGTGCCAAAGTTTTGGTGCACTAAGATGAATTTATAAATCAATATTAATCATAGATTAATATGTCAATCTGGGATTTTTCTTTCTCTTTGAAGGTTGCGAGCACTATCTGTGCGATAAAAATTAGAGATTGGGATGCAGGTAATTAATCCTAAATCCTAACTAATCGTTGTAGAAATAAATAATTTCTCAACAACTCATTGACTCTAGAAATTAAAATGGAAAACAAAGATTTAATCTACGGTTCAAAATTCAAAAGGTGAATCAATTTCAAAGTACTTCAGACAAATATCCCAATCTAATATTCTAAATGCCAAAAGAAAATAAAATTGAATAATAAAATCCACACGTATTAATGGAAATTACTCAAATCATGCTAATCGCAAGGAGAATGGAAATCTAGAAGTAGTTGCAAAAATCATATACAAAGAGAAAACACCAATCGAATAAAATACTTACTTCACTGTGAATTATAAAAACAATATTAACCGAGATATAAAATTTATTTATCTCAGCCTGCAGAAGGAACAACAATATAAACCTTTAATAGTAAAGAATAATTAACATAACAAAAATGAGAAGTAGATCTTCTAGCGACGAGGGCCAAGGCCTCTAGAAGGAACTGCTATAGAAGCTCAGTACATGGATTTAATGTGAAACTTCAAGTTTTTCATTAACTCTCAAAAGGAAATTACATAATCACTACAACCCTTAAGGTTGAATCTACATTCATGGTCTTGCTAGAAATTAACAATGATTACAGAAGTTTTTTTTTCTTTTTCCATCTATTAGCATTATATATACTCTATGAAATGCTAGAAAATTCAGATCTTATCTTGAGGATTGGAATATCGTCAGGATTTCTTAGCTGAATAATAAGATTTTTCACATCAATTTCATGTTTTTCCTCCTATCTTTAGCTTGGCCCGCGCAACTGGAATAAAGGAATATTCCTTTCTTCATGTTGCTATCTTATGCAAAGGAATAATAGTTGTCCAATCTAGTCATCCTCTACATAAACAAGTGAAAAATTAGGCTTTGAATGCTAAAAGAATGTAACTTGTTCAACACTACTCTTTATTCATTTTTCATGGTCTTTCTTTGACAGTATGTTCAAGATGAAAGAAAATCCGTGAAAACCATATGATTAATCAAGTAATTGAGGAGGAAAATCATACCTTTTCCATGACCCAATAATATCTTTGGAGTCGGTATGACATCCAGGGTAGGTGTAAGAATGTTCTAACTAGTGTTATGAATGATGAATATATGGTGTAGTGAACAATGAGTTTCAACCACAGGTGACTAGGGACTGTCAATAGGTATAAGACATGAAAATATGGATGGAAAGCTTTTCCCTAGAAAATATTTGTACACATGCCAAAACAATGTAACAATGTTTTGGGATTTATATACATGGATATACATGCCCCATTAAAATGGTCACCTGCATGCTGATGGAGGTAAGGTTTTCTATGTGCAGGGAAGAGGCCCCATTGGTGTGTCTCAGTGTGGGGTTGATGAGGAACATGATGTGCAACATATGAGCTATGTCATTTTGAGGAACGATAAGTCAAATGTAGAATGAGAGAGTGAAGTTGACTTTATCAATCACAAATAAATGACGCAACCCAGGAGTAGGGTTGCTAAGAAATAAGTAAAGAAAATAAGAGTGAGGTTGATCTTTAAGAAGTGCAAGTGAAATGGCTCCCTAGCTTGAATAGATGGTCATCAATCAAAACATTGTGTGTGGGGCTACAACTTGGGGTGATCCATAAATGCGAAGGTTTTATCGACTGACATGGACGTTTACAATGTGTAAGGGAAGGTGATGGTAAACATGGTCAAGATGATGGACCCTATGGTGTATTTCAAATAAATGATGTTAGTTTATGTAAATATTTGTAGGAAGCCTATCATGTTGGGTGGAGAATGATACCTTCAGTATCGATAACCATTGGGGGACTGATTTTGATGGGAAGCTACTAGTGAACTTGCAACTTCCTCAACCAATACCTGAGGTGAAAAAATCTTGATGAAACATTTATATCTTAAATATGCTAAAAAGTATGAATTCAAGAACAAGGGAAGGCGTTCCTGCAGGGGCACTCAGAGCGTGAGATGGGCTCTAAAATAAGTTTGAGGTCGAAATGGAATGGTGGGTCATAAGATGAAGATGATGTGTTCCTAATCATTATGTCTCCGATGAGATTTCGAACACAGGTCCTCATCTCCTGTACTCGCTTATAGAAGATGACAAAAAGGTGATATATAGGGCACAATTCATGTATCAATATGGTGCTCCATGATGGTGAGACTAATTGTCGGCATCTCAGAGTAAGGTCATGCGAAGATATCCCTATATTATTGAAATAGGGATTTGTATGAGGTCACCTCTTCTAGGGAGCATGTTTCCCCAACAAGATCTCTTCGGTAATGCCAGGATTTCTTGAAATATCAAGCTTAATAGTAGGTGAGATATTTGACAGTGTTCCCTTAATTGAATGAATCTGGTGCTTAGATGGGATTTCTAAAGCAAACTAAGTATCCGAGTGGCAGAAAATCCTTCAACTCTATTGTGCGAATATCATGGTTGGGTGCATCAATAGGTAAAAATGAATTTTTAGGCATTAAGAAAGATAGACAATGCATTGCATCCAAAATAAACTCAGGCTCCATCATGGTCTCAATAATATCTTCATCTTAGTGAAAAATATTATCTATTATTGAATTGGGTTGCGTGGGGTTGTGAGGGTGGAGTTAGGGCTTAGTTGTGCTAGAAGACAAGAAAGAAAATGATTTGGTGATTGATTCCATATAACTGAGTGAAGTAGGATGGGTATGCATAGTCAGTGGTGGTACCATCATTGTGAAGGGTTTATCCATATTGACACCAAAAAATGATGAGTAGACAAAATGAATCAGGGTTCCTATGGAAGAGGAAATGAATCACATGTGATGTTCCATTTCATCAGCATTAGGTGGTGGTAGGATCTCTATAATGGTGGATTGATAGTAAGGTGGAGTAGGCTCTCACAATAACATCATCATCCTAGGAGGAAATGTATATTCCTCAATGAGAGGTACATGTTGAGGGATACAGTGAAGTTTGGGGTGCCAAATTCTAAGTTATCCAAATGTTTGTAGTAGAGGAGATGTCTTCGAACTATGAGAGTGGCTAGTACAAACATTATAAGAAGGACTACTGCTAACATGATAAATGGTGTGGGTGTTAGCATTTCCCATAGTGTAAGATGGTGATATCAGGTTGGTCTCATGAGATGGGGTACTCCTGGGTGTCGGATGCCTTTGGATATTACTATCACCATGTTATGTGCCCCTAATGTTAGTTTACCTCAATGGTTCTCTTGCTACTCAAAAATGTGTAAGGTATTAACAATTTCACGTATGATTTGGTTCACATCAAACATGACAGTGATCGCATCAGTGTTGAGCTTGATTTCAGTGAATAGGTCAAGGGATATGAACCAACAGGTGAAATACATCTCTAATTATTAACTCCCAACGTTAATTGACCAGATGGTTGGGTCTATCATGTAGGGTTCATGTGGCATTGGGTGCCTAAATGAACCATATGTGGTGCTTCTTTCTCGAACATTCAAAAGACGCTTCTATATCTATCATCCCATAGTAACATGGAATTAACCTAAGATGGTGTATTTGTTTGTGTTGGAAATAATGACTAGGTTCGATCTTGATCTAATGTATTTTAGTCATCATGAAATGTACTTTTCAAAAGAATAAAGAATATTATTTTTATTATTGTAACAATGACTTATTTAAGCATGAGTTTCATGCTTGGGTCATCATTATATTAGTCAAATTCCACATTTGGACTCGTATGACTAATATTGTGTTTATTATGTCATTGTACATTCAAAGAGACCCTTCTTGGGCTTTTGAATCATGTAAAAAGGTTAATTATTTAGTCAAATATAATTTATGTATGCTCCACATCAAGTCAGCCTAGAATATATCAAGTCTGTGTAAGGACCCTAATTCGACTCGTAAGAAACCTATAAATACAATCTAGTCAAAGTAATTTGGAGTATCACATCTCAAGCTCCTTTGATATTTCAAGAGTAGCTCGGAAAGTGCGAAGTCCTTTGTCATGAAGCCAAAGGAAGTGTGAACCTGGGGAATTCTTAGGAGAACAATAAAATCAAACTTTTTTTGCCTCTCTCTCTCTCTATTTTGTGCCCTAGTTTGGGAGACTGAATTCTTCCAAGTTATGTAGTTGCTAGAAGCTTCATGTTGCCAAACGATGTTGCCTAGTCAAAGTTGGTGGAAGGGTTCAAAAGTTTGGGAGGCTGACTTGGTGTGGAGGGAAGGTCTAGTCTTTTTTTATGGTGAAGAGTCTCAAATAATAATATTGAAATGAAGAACTATCTTGACTGTATTTTCCCTCGAGGGGGGTTTTTCCTTGGAATAATGCCTATATCTTATGTCTCTTGTTTTGTAATATTCATACACAAATAATATGGTAAATTCCTTATGAAAGATAAGATAATAAATAAGCAAAAGAATCCAACACACTCACAAGTAATTATCAAGAAAGGAGAATCAAACATTAATATAAATACATTAATTTTCCAATATGGTATCAGAGATAAGGTTAGGAAGAGTCAAATATCATTTTGTTGGCATGAATTATCCCTCTATGTTGAACTACATTAGAATGGGTATCAACACTACTGGAAGCTGAGTAAAGAAGGTCATCTATTACTTGTTCAATAAGGTAAAAAGTCAATGATTCTTGGTTTCTCTTACATGTTTTCTTACTAATGACAATGCATGGATCATTAATAGTGGAGCATCGAGGGACATGGTGGGAGAATGTAAACAACTTCATACACTATCAAAGGAGCCATCCTCTCATTTAATTGAATTAGGTGAAAACAAAATCTATGTGGTTAGAGGCCTGGGATCAACATCATTGAAGTTGGATAATGGATCAAAGCTACATCTCAACAACATTTCATATGTTCCGGGTTTGAAAAATAATTTTCTTTATATTTATTGTTTATAACATAAAGGGGAAATAATTTATTTTATTGATGGAAAAGTATTGGTTTGGGGAAAAGACTCTAGAATTGATAATTCTAGGGTTATTGGAGTCTATGAAGGAAGAGTTTATAGAGTCATTACACCACCTCCTCAAGCTTTGGTTCATATGGAAATAAGTCTCATTGACCTATAGCATAGGTGGTATGGTCATCCACATTATAATGTCATCCCTACTCTTAGTCAACTGCTTCATGGTATTCCTAATATGAATTTGGATGATGAAGGTGTTTGCAAAGGGATGCTCTTTGGGAAAACAGACAATAAATCCATTTCACAATAGTGAAACTAGGTTAAAAGAGATATTATACCTTATCCATTCCAATTTGTGTGGGCCTATGTTTGAAAATACAGTTGGAGGTCATCTCTACTATGTGACATTTATTGATGACCATTCTAGAAATACATGGCTCAACCTTCTCAAAACAAAATATAAAGTATTTGATAAGTTCAGGAAGATTAGGGCTCAAGTGGAAACCTTAACTGAAAGAAATATAAAAAATCTGAGGTTTGATAATGGTGGATAATACACTTCTAAGGAATTGATTGCATATTGTAAGGAAGAAGGTATTGGGAGGGAGCTCATTGTTCCCTATTATCCTGAACAAAATGGATTAGCTGAAAGGAAGAATAGGTCAATTGAAGAAGTCATTTGAACTATGCTCCATGATCAAGATCTACCAAATTTCTTATCGGGTGAAACAACGATGACAATAGTATACATTGAAAACAAAAATCCTCATAAGAGTCTTGATAATACAACACCCGCAAAAGTACTCACATGAAATAAACAGAGTGTTGATCACCTCCAAATATTTGGAAGTCTAGCATATATCCATGTTCCAAAAGACAAGTGAAATAAGTTGGACTCTACAAGTATCAAGGGAATAATTGTTGGATATAGTCTCTCTTCTAAAGCATATAGAATCTACATCAAGGAAGGAAGATATATTGAAGTAAGAATGGATTTCATATCTGATGACAGTCAAACATACAAGAAATCAAAGGATATTCCTATTGATTTTAATGATGAAGAAGTTACCATATTTGAGAAGAACAAGTTCATCATGAAAAATCTACTACATATCTCAAAGAAGAAGGACCAAGTGATCCTATTCAATTCGGGGGTCATCCCAACCACAATGAAGAGACAAAATTGGTTCAAAGCTATATTGGAAGGTGTTGAAGGACATGAAGTTGCAAAAGGAACCCTCAGCCAAAGAAAGAGACCAAAAATGTATTTTGGTTATGCTACAAATATGAAAAAGTTAATAGAATTTGAACCATCTACATTAAAGGAAGTTGCAGATCAAGAGGTTTGGAAGAAAGCAATGGAGGAATAATATCAATTCATCATGAAGAATGGGGCTTGTGAAATCATTCCTAGACCTAGTGACACATCAATTGTCACATCTAAATGGATTTATAAGATCAAACATGTAGTTGATGGAAGTATAGAGAAGTATAAAGAAAGATTTTTTGCAAGGGGTTTCTCTCAAAATAAAGGTATTTATTATGAAGAAACCTTTGCACCTACAACAAGGTACATTACCTTTAGATTGTTGGTTTCATTAGCCGCCACAATAGGGTGGAATGTCCATTAAATAGATGTGAAGAATGCATTTATGAATGGGACCATTGACAAGGAAGTGTACATCAAAGAACTTGAAGGCTTTGAAGTTAATAGTAGGGACTCTCATGTTTGTAGACTTGAGAAGGCACCATATGGCATGAAGCAAGCACCTAGGGCATGGTATGTAAGGATGGATGCATATATAATTAGAATTCGGTTCGTGAGGATTTTTGTTGATCTGAATCTCTCCATCAAGGTTGTGAATGATGAGCCCATCATTATTATGCTATATGTGGATGATCTATTCATCATAGGTGTGGAGCAAAGAATTCAAGAATGCAAGAAGATGTTTGCAGCTAAATATGAAATAAAGAATCAAGGATTGATGTGCTATTACCTAGGTCTAGAAGTATGGAAAAGACTTAGGGAGATATATTTGGGACAAGGAAAGTACATCGTCAAGTTATTGCAGAAATTTGGGATGATGGATTCCAAGCCGATGACCAGGGAAAATTTTAGGGGCTTATATTCACAAGTTAGCTAATTTTCCCTTTTTTCCAAAAAAATGATTCACTAATTTCCATTTTTTCTAAAACCGATTTGGCCACATTTTATAGTATACTATTATTTTACCTTGAAAATCACCAAATTTTATATATATTAATATAAAATCACTATAAATCTAAATAATTTTAGAAAAATATTGCCAAACATTTTGCAATTTGCATACTAGGGACTAGTAATATTCCCCAATGTTTCTAAAATTTAAGATAAAGTTCCATCCTTAAAATTTTCCTTTCAGATGACTACTACTATGATCATGAATCCCAAGAAGTTGAGGGACTCTGAATCTATCCTCATGGATCCTACCTCCTATCGTTAGTTGGTGGATTCCCTAATATATCTCGTAAATACTAGGACATATATATGTTTTAGAGTAAACATTCTTAGTTAGCTTCAGCTGGATCCCCATCATGTTCATTGTATAAATACCAAAAGTATACTGAGGTATCTTAACAAAACTATATATCACTACCTAAATTATGATAATAAGGAAGTCAAGCTAATTGGATTCATAGACTTTGATTGTGGTGGCAATCATACCGATGGAAGGAGCATTACCGAGGATTTTTTCTCTCGTAACTGTTATGACCTCTTGGATGAGTACGAAGCAAGATCTCATTGCATTGAGTAGTGATGGGAAAGAATATATGGTTTTTTGTGACATTGGAAAGAATATTGTTCGATTAAGGAAGCTTCTAAGAGATTTGTTCAAGACGTGTCTGGGTCCTATGGTAACTAATTGTTAAAATCAAATTTGTACCAAGATGTATGGAGGTCTTGTTTTTCTTTCGAGGATGAAACAAATCAACGATATTTCACATTTTATTAGGAACCTAGTGCAGGATGGGATAGTGAAGTTGGAGTATGTTATGAACAAGCAGGAGACATACTAACAAAATCTCTTTCGTATAAGAAGTGTGAGTACTTGAGAAACCTATTGGGTTTGGTAAACATTGTTGATTATATTGATTATAAGGAAATGAAATATATTTGTTGAGGCTTTGTGAGTGAAGCATTTCCTAGAATGACATCTGGATGACACTTTATGTTGATGTCTAGGTACCAAAGTAGAGAAGGGTGGCATGGGCCATAAAGCTCTGACCATGGATATGCACCTAGGTTCCTGGGTTGCTAGTTAGCAAGTAAACCTGATTGTACCTAGAGGGGCTAAAATATTGAGTCCACCTTATTCCCACTTGGATATATTTCCCTCGTTAGGAATCTAGTCCATGGCATTAGAGTGCCTAACTTGTTGAGACACCAATGGATAGATTTCCCTAATCAGCAATCTAGTCCATGACATTAAGGTGCCTAAATTTCTTCATTGTTCATATAGTTTGAGATATTCTATTTTATTTGTGTATAATGAATACATCCTTAGTTAAGACGAAGGGTTGGAAATTATAACTAGGTTCGGTATTCTTTTAATGTATTTGAGTCATCATGAAATGTACTTGTCAAAAGAATAAAGAAAAGAATTTTTATTATTGTAACAATGACTTATTAAAGCATGTGTTTCATTCTTGGGTCATCTTTATATTAGTCAAAGTTCCCATTGTAGACTCCTAGGATTAATATTGAGTTTATATATTCCTTGTAAATTCAAAGTGGCCCTTCTTGGGATTTGGAATCATGTAAAAAGTTTAAGTATTGAGTCAAATAAGATTTATGTACCCTCCAAACCAAGTTGACCTAGAAGAGATCAAGTCAGCCTACAGACCCTATTTCTTCTGAAAATAAGACTATAAATACAAGCTAGTCGAAGTCAATTGGACTATCACATATCAAACTAGTTTGATACCTCAAGTGTAGTTAGGGATGTGCAAAGTTTATTTCTGGGAATCCAAAGGAAGTGTGAGTTTGGGTAAGTCTAAGTAAAAGAAGAAAATTGAACTTTTAGTGCCTCTATCTCTCTGTTACGTGCCCTAGTTTGGGAGATTGACATCTTCTGAGTTACGTTGTTGCCAGAAGTTGATGTTGCTAGATGTTGATGCCTAGTCAAAGTTGCTGGAAGGGGTCGAAGACCTAGGAGGTCGACTTCGTGTTGAGGGAAGGTCTAGTCTTTATCTAGGGTGAAGAGCCTTAAATACTATTATTGAGAGGAAGAATTATCTTGACTGGGTTTTCCCCTCAAGGGAGGTTTTTACTTAGCATAGTGCCTACATCTTGTGTCTCCTGTTTTATGATCTTCATACACACATAATACGGTAATTCCTTGATGAAGTGTACGATAATAAATACGTAAAATATGCCAGCACACTCAAAAGTAATTATCAAGAAAGGAGAATCAAACCCTAATCTAACTACTTTGATTTTCGAATAATTTGGATAGTTGTTAATTTCTCGATGATGAATTGGTGCATAAAAGTGAATGCTTCATGGTATTGGGGAAGGGTTGGGAAAAGTATGAATGTTTCATTTACAAAGCTAGAAAATGTGTTGTTTTCACCTGGGTCTATTGTTAGGGATAATTTGAGGGGTAGGGTACCATTTCCTGAATTCTCATAACTCGTGACATTGTTTAATAACACTAGTACAAAATGGTTAATTAGCTACTAAAAGAATGACTAAAATTTTCATATAAATTACTATTTTTTATTCAGTGACCAATAGTGGTTAATTTACAGTATCTTATAACACGACCTACTTTTAGTAGTTTTTTCCTTAGTCATTAACTGGTTGTATCGATTTTATCATCTAGTAGTATATTTAATCATAATTTTGTCATTAATTTAGTTATTTGTTATAAAAATTAATGACCAAATACACAACAAAATATATTACTATATGATCACCAGAGAAAACCAATTAGTGACCAAATAAATATGACCAAAATGTTGGTCGCGTTATAAGATACTATAAATTAGCTACTAATAGTCATATATATGAATATTTTATTCATCATTTGAAACCAATTAATGATCAAAGAAATATGACTAAATTTTGGTCGTGTTATAAGATGTTATAATTTAGCTATTACTAGTCATATATATGAAAAATTTAGTCATCAATCATTATAAATGACTAATTTAGTCCTTTTATATTCATTTTATTTGTGTTCATCATTAGTCAATATATACTACTAATTTAGTAGTTTTAGATTGATTTTGTCTATTTTTTATTATTAAACATAAATTAATTAGTATGGTTTTATGACTAAATTAGGAAAATGTCATACAATATGCATGTTTATCTAATATGAAAACGTAAACTTACATATGTTAAATACAATACTAAAAAATATCAAGTAGAACTATAATTTCAACCACATTATATTATATGAAATGTCAAATATGAAAATATGAGTTTTCAACTTAATATTGGTTGGACTACAATTTACACATATGAAATATTCTTTCATCACTTCAAAAAATTATCATTGTGTTTTCAAAGCATCGCAGGTGAATTCACCAACTCTTATAAAGGCTTGGCCATCAGTCTGTATGTATGACATGCCTCATGCAGGATATTGGCTTAAAAGTATCACTACTATGGTTCTCTATTTGATCCAAAATGCCTTCCACTCCACGAACAATCTGAATAACATTTTTTCAATAATTATTCATAATCCACAACTTCCTATCATGCCATTGATGAGTCCACCAAAACGGATTTTTTTCAACACTTGATATTGTTTGAGGTCTGTTTGTGCCCTCAAACCTTTATGATAAGCCAATGTGTGTCTATACTTTTGAAAGAAAGTATTAATGTGAGGAATACCTTGGTCCCATGAATCATGTAATAATCAAGCAGAAGAGGTAAGTGTTGTAAACATAGTAGTTTCAATCATTATAAAGAGAATCTAGTAGAAACCATAGCTCAAGATCCTCAAGAGTTAATCATATATTCTGAGCCTATGATTCCTACCTATTTAAAGGATATTAAGCCCAAACAGGTTGAGATTCTATGAATTCACTCTCCTAGTGATTTAATAGACCATATTGTTATCCCAGCACACAATGTTGAACTTACACTATTAAACAACTTCAACTAGAGAGAAATTGACTACACTTATTTGTATGTAGTGATACCGATTTCAAAAAAGTTGATCTTGCTAATAGATCATAACACTAAGGAAGTGTGTAACTCCAACCTCTATCTATGACTATAACATAGGTCACTTTTTTGGATTAAAATATGGCCCATATATAGCATTCCAATCCCTCCAATTTCCTTGGATGTATAGAAGATAACAGAAGGAAACAGAATTTACAAAACATAAATTTTCAAAATAATATTCAAATCTATCTAGGAAATTTAAGTTTACAAATTATTTCCTTTATGTATATTGTTGTTTTTTTCCTATGAAAAGATACAAGATACCTACTTGGGATGTTGGAGTTGAAGCCAATCTTTATAAGTGTTTAAATATTATTTTCACATTTGACAAGGAGATCAAGAAGCTCTCGTGTATGCACTATTGTTTCATGGAAATAGGTTCTGAGCCCTACACCAATCAAGCAAGAGAAAATGGTATGTAATAAATGTCTAAAATAACAAAATATATTCAAATTGACAATCTAAAATAGCTTGGAGCATCATGCAAACAGAGACATGAAAAACTAGTACAATTCAATATGCAATATCTAGAAGCGCTTACCTATTAGTGTAGTATTCCATTTGTTTAAGATTTTGGTAAAGGTTGTTGACTCTGATGACATGAGGATCTTCCTAACATTATTCTCAAATACCTTCATGTGTTCAATACATGGAGGAAAATAAGCTAGTTCGGAAAGGAGCACTTACATGCTTAAAAAAAAATGGTTTTTATTTGCTATAAAAAGAGGCAAAATTGTCGTCGCATTCTAATGTTTTGCTACTACGAGGGAATCTGGCCTTTATGTCCCAAAAAAAAATCCTCCCAATATTAACTGTAAAATATTCAAGGGACCAGAAATAGTTTCATTTAGATTTGAGAAATCTCATATGCCTCAAGATTTTAATAAAAGAAATAAAAACAGTAAACCAAAGGAAAAAAAACCACTTTAACATCATGTTTCATCAGCCTTATGTCAACATCTCTAGGCCAATATTTTTTGTTGTTGAAACCAACCATGTTTTCTATTGGATAACATGGTTACCTAAAAATGTAAGCTTTCTTCATCTCATAAATCTCTCCATCACCAACATGAGGTAGCATTGCTTTCTACAAAATGTCTTTTTCATACTTGCAAAATCAAATCATTGATCAATGTCAACACTTTTACTGAAACTTTTGATTGACAAAAGAATCTTACAAAGAAACTAGTAACCCTTCCCAATTGGATAACCAGAAAAAAACCATCTCACTTTATATGCTTTTCTATAGTTACACCAATGGTGGAGCCACGTTTTCCAATGTAATCTAAAGAAATATTAAGCAACAATATTATAGATTAGTGTAGTACCATAGCATATTCAAAATAAACTGATAAATAAAAGCTCTAACTCTGATCAACACAATAATTTTGAATTTTGGACATCTATAAATCTAACTAGCATTTCCATATTGTTCCAACTTTAGGAAACACAAGAATTTCGATGCTCTTCAATAGAAATGTGCACTGGTGTAAAAAAGAAAAGTAAAAAACTGCAAGGAAAATAAAATTTCACATGATAGTGATGAAGGATACCAAGGATGAATAGAAGTATGCATTTCCTTTATTTTCTTGGCATGAATCATCCTTATCGAACTGTTGATTTAAGGAGTTCCCATTCAATCGAATCTTTTGGAGATCCTTAGTGAGTGTATGTTTTCCTTGGACAATAGTGAGAATATATTATAAAATTACAAATATTTTTTTACATACTTTGGATTTCTAGGAAAAATTATGTCTTCTATAAGTTTTGTACAAATTATTCTATCAAAGCCCAAATCCATTTCTTTAGTCTTTTCCCACCTCTCTGTTATCTTCTTGGCCTTCTAAATCTGTAGATACAACTGTAAATTCAGCAAATACTGGAATTTTGTCAAAGAACATTCTATGAAAGCACCACAAATAGCCAAAACAAAAATCATTCCACTTCAAGGCACTTTCTTGAGAAACCCAATGCAATATGAGTTAACAAAGCTATGTAGAAGCAATTACAATCTATGGAAAATTTTTATTGATCCTCTGAAGAGTTATTATTTTTTCAAATCGAGCAATTTTTCCCCAAGGAAGAAAACCAATGATTTCAATTGCAAGCAATTTCTTCAATGTTGAATTAAGAAAATATGACCAAACTCTAATTTCACATGAAGCTTCACCTTCTAGGACTTCTCTCAACTATTCACACATTGCTTCCAAAGCTCCCTCTCTCTCCATATTGTCCATTGGATACTGAAATATGTCAACAATAAAAATTATCCATTAGAAATTCACAACAAATATGATATAATAATTGTGAATGGAAAGAATGAAAAGATTTATGAAATGCCCGACATATGACATTTCCTCTCTATTACAATAAAAATGTTTCTTGGCTAACGGACTAAAAAAAATTATCAATATTTAAAGTACTAGTTTCATTTAGAAATGAAGATTTGGGCAAAATACCAATAAAGCCTACCAAAATTTTCTCTGCACTCCAAAACCAATCTTACCAATATGAGAGGCAATAGTTTCGAAGGCACCACAGATAGGGAATATGATGATAATAATATATTATTTTGGCTGTCATTAAAAAAGATTCAAGTGGATATGGTCTATTAGTCAATTCATTGATGTTGAGGATAGAAAGTTCAACTTATGATGCACTACTAAGATACTTGTGATGTTGATTTATCATCTCTCCAACATGACATATTCTTCAAATACAAAGCATTATATTTAATTGACAAAGTAAAATGTTTGTAATTTTGAGTGTTAAGAACCTACATCTTTCCAACATGGCACATTATTCAAATAAAAAACTCTATTTAAATAAAAAGAAAAGAGGTGTTATACATTTGATTATGAAGATCCTTTTGTATAATGACTAATCAAATGCGCACCATTATTCTTGAAAATTTCATCACAAACAATATCATAAGCAAACAAGTCCATTAATATAATTGCACTACTTGAACCTAAAACCTACATGGAAAAGTGTAAAATTTCAATTGAAGAATTAATTGCCTCTTAATAAAGTCTTCACTATTTCAAACTGTGATCACTCTGAATTTTCTCTAGAAGTTATTAGAACAAAGAAAATGACCAAGGTAACCACAAACCAACTTTTGGGCATAGGCTCTAGCCAACCTAGGCTTAGAGAGGGCTCTCTCTATATGATTTAGCTTTGTTTGCTGAGATTTTAGGCCAGTTATGAATGCTCAGGGGGTTTTTTGATTTGTATTGAAGATTGGGTGGTGGGATCCTTAAAGTAGATGGATAGAATGATGTCTTTAGACCATTGGGCTATGGAGTCAATAGAAGGGTAGCAAGACTGGATCAACTCACTAAAGGGAATGTTCAAAGGGCAAGCTAACAGAGTAAAGTGCAGGTCTTTGCGGCAGGGGGGTGAAATGGTTTAAACCAGTGTGAGAGAGGAATTAAGATTTCTCATACTAGGACTTAAATGAGGAACAAAGGGTAATCAGAAACAAAGGGAAATTAAGAATTCCTTGATATAGATTATAAAGAAACAACCTAAACTAAGGAGCATTTAAGAATTCCTTAACTTAGATATCAGTAGAAAACATTTATAAGCATAACTGTTAAAACAAAGTGTAATTAAACAAATTTTGAGATATTGTTCAAGTTATAGCATTCAAATTCAGAAATACGTTAAATATTATGGAAATTTTTTTAAGAAAGGTAACAACAACATGAGAAAATACTTGTCTGCACTTCGCTCAACACATGAATCCTTTGAAATATCTTGTCTTTATTCATCAATCTAGCTTGTTGGCTCAATCAATGATACAATAGATTTATGGTATCTTCATCAAACTTCTATAGAAATGTATAAAAATCAACACTACATATTTCGAATTGTGAAGTATTTATACAAAAATTATTACAAAATATCTCAGCTAGCTTGTGATTTAATCTAGGAAATAATAATATCTTCTTGCAAGAAAATAGAGAAATCTATTGAACTTCTTTCATGCTATCCCATTTACTTTGGTATTGTTGGCCTTTATGGTTTGGTTTTAGCCCTTTGTGCTCTTTTTTGTATGAACATTCACGCTGGAGTTTTTAGTCACTTTAGGATTTCATATGATACTCTTTGACACTGATACTCTTTTACTTTGATGACCTATCAATATCCTTCACTCTATTTTTAGTTTTACTTTACATTTTAAATTTTTACTGTGTATTTCAACAATTTTTTTTTTTTTTCCATGTATCATCATATGGTAATTAGATATTGGTCAACTTTCTATATGTTTGATCTGTTTGTCTTCTAACTGTATACTCTATTTGGTTCCTTTGTTTTGACAGTAATGTCTTTGTGTTAATGATTTCTTTCTCTATTCTGTGTATAATTGTCTTCTTCTTCTTAATATAGGTTTTTAAATAGGTTTCCTTTCATGTCTTGGAGTAAACAAGTTTTGCAACTAGTATCAAAATTGTTTATCCAAGCTCTAGTCTTTTGCAAAATACAACAATTTGTCAATAAAACACAGGTTGGAAGGAAAGGTAATTGATGGCTTTATCACACAGGGATGTCTGGGGAAGGAGTTGTGGCAATGTTTTGAAAGTAATCGGAGGTCGAATTGTGTTGTAGAGGTTCAGGGTGGTGCTAGAAGGGTTTGATGGTTTTTACTGCGAAACAGGGCAAAAGGAATGCAAACGAGGGGTTCAAGGTTTTAACGGGCAAATTTTTAAATGTGGCACAAGATTTGTTAAGTGAACAATTGATCCAAATTGGATCTTTGAAAATTATCAAAGTTTTATGACTGTTTCAAAATTATGTCAAACTTCAAAAATCTTATGAACAATGGGCTATCAGGAAGGACCTCTAGACAGTGGCAGTTTGTAGCTGGCACATAGAAACGAGGACCTTCGGTCAAAGAGCATTGATCGTTGGCCCATGGGAACTGACCATGGCGCAAAAATGGCAGTTGGGAAGTCTAGATCAGAAAATAGAGGCCATTTCTGATGCACGATCGCAGGATAAAAATCTCAGAGAAGGAAAAGCCCCTGCACTTGGTCATGTGGAAAACAGAGAAAATCGTGGGAAAAGTTCCAAAACCGATGGTAGGTCTCGTGCTTCAAAACTGGCAGAATATCGAAGGCATTTCGGGTGGTAAGCAGGTTCAGTCGAAGACCCAATGATTCCATACACCGAGTGACACATGTTAGGCGGGGAGAGTGAAGAACTGCTCACATTGTGGGCTAATAGTCGAGCAAGTCAACTGTGTGGTAAAAGTGAAGATCATAGGATCTGGGGTCCCCAGATCTAATGGTGGAGATTACACATGATGGGAGACTGGATTTGATGGAAGAATAGGCTGAGGCATATGAAATTTGGCGTTTGACATGACCGCTGAGCTGGCGGATGAATCATTTCACGGCATAACTGAAATAATGACCATTCGAGGAAGAGCTGGCACTCAGTTCGTAGGGAGACAAGTGGCCAACTATCTATGAAACACAGTGGCAAAGACACGAAAGCAGGGAATTCCAAGCAGACAGAGGCAGGTGATCCGAAGAGATGGAAGAGGAAGGGAACAGTCAAGGAACAGATTGGCTTTAAGCCAGTAATAGACAGAGAAGAGAGGCAGAGGAGATAGAATAGAGAGTGAAGCAAGAAGCAGAGAACAGAGAAGTCGAGCTAGCCTACAGAGCTAAGGCAGCATCGAGCAGACAGAACCAAGGAGGCTTGAGGGTTTCAAGCAATCGCTATGAGGATATCTGTTGGGAACTGAGTACCAAATTGGACTCATCCCATTAAGAGCAGTTGAGGTCGAGACTTGGTAAGGGGGAGTCTGTGTACTCTAGTGGCTTGGGGAATCCAAGTACCACCCTACTAAGCATCATCTATTCTAGGAGACTCAAATCGAGCTCCTAATTGTAAAAACGCTGCTTAAAGACAAAATAGAAAAGGACACCACTAAAATCTAGACCAGGAGATGTAGCCCAGGAGCATTGGGTGAACTCCTTATTAAATTGTTGTGTTTTTGCATTTGCTTGCTGTGTTTCTCTTACTTTTTTCCAGTGTTTGTGTATTTTGCAATCTTATCGATCCATTGCCTAAGATAACATAGACACACACTTGCACATGATTGTGTAATACCTACATTAATTAACTGAGATCATTCATAAGTGATTTTTAGATCAAGTGGTATCAGAGCTTTAGGTTTTTAAGGCTAGAAAAGCTTGTGTTGGATTTAGCTATTGAATGCTAACTAGATCAAAGCTCAAATTAGGAGAAGGAGAGCTGGTCAAAACTAATCCTGAAATTGGGAGAGTCTATCCTCAGACAACAATGTCAGAGGAAGGTTCTATGGGGCCAGACCCTCAATTCATAGATAGTTTCATGGCCATAACGTCCATGGTAGAGGAAATGTATAGGGATTTTAGAAAACATAAAGATGAAGATCCACTAGGCCCCAAAAAAGATAAAGGAGAAGAAGAGTCTCTCCTCCATGACCACTCAAAAGGAAAAGGCAAAGAAGAAAGCTTCCTCACACCTCCTAATAGCCCCGAGCATAAAAAGAAGACATCCTTGATTAAACTAGATGTTAGATTTGATTTACCGATATATGATGGAGAGTTGAATGCAAAAACGCTGGACAATTGGATTAGAAAAATTAATGTTTATTGTAGAGTGGAGAGTATTGATTCAGACAAGAGAAAGATTCAACTTGCCATCCTATGCCTTGGAGGCACTGCCTTGGTTTGGTGAGAAGACAGAACCCAAGCTGACATGAAGAGACATGGTAAGACTATTTCTATCTCAAGTGAATTTGTTTCTTCAATCAAAAAGCAATTCTATCCACTGGCCTATATGCAGCAAGCCATGATGAGCTAGCAAACTCTTCGTCAGTTGAAAGGGCAAACTCTACGAGGTTACACCTAAGAATTTAGGAAGAGAGCATTGATTCTAGGAATCTCATTAGACTCACCTGAGACTCTATTGAAGTACATCGGTGGTCTACACTGCTACATGAGGCACACTATCCTCTTGTTTAATCCTGCTAGTATAGATGAGGTATCTGTTTAGGTTACACATCTAGAAGCTAGAGGAAAGAATGGAAACCCAGAAGTTGGGGGATCATCCCAACCCATTGCAAGCAAGAATAAGGAGAAAAGAAAACATCAATGGAAAGAAAGGAAGGCCAACACTACATAGAGAAGCAAGTCTTCATGCACTCACTGTAAGAAGGATGGGCATGATGATGAGCAGTATTGGATTCTGCATCCGGAGCTGAGACCTAAGAAGTTCAAGGGCAAGAAGAAGAATATTGCTGCAACTACTCAAAAATATCTAGGGTTGGACTGAGGAGATGAAACAAGCATTGCAACCATAGGTATAAAAGGTTGTCTTCTTTACAGAATGTAGAAATCAAGAAGCAGGTGCAGGAGTTGCTCGAGAAGGGGTTCATCAGGCCTAGCACATCACCATGTGGGTCACCAATCATTTTGGTGAGAAGGAAAGATGGCTCATGGAGAATGTGCATTGATTACCAAGCACTGAACAAGATAAAAATAAAAAATCGTTATCCCCTTCCTTGCATAGATGATCTCCTAGATCAATTGAAAGAAGCTATTTATTTTTCCAAGTTATACTTAACACATATTTCATTAAATTTGGATTTTTTTTATTACAGTGACATCAATATAATTGAGGCTTTTGGTTATTTTGAAATTATAGATTCATCATTTAATTCCAAATTTAATGAAATATGTGTTAGTTGCATAGTGGATATCATCAGGTCAGAGTTGCAGAACAAGATGCATGGAAGACTGCTTTCAAAACAAAGCAACGATTGTATGAGTGGTTGGTTATGCCTTTTGGCTTAACTAATGCTCCTGCTACTTTCATGAGAATAATGAATGATGTACTCAGATCTTTTCTTGATTATTTTGTTATTGTGTATTTGGATGACATTCTGATATTTAGCAAAACATGGGAATAACATTTAAAGCATGTTAAGCAGACATTAGATGTTTTGAAAAGATAAAAAGTTTATGTTAAACTCTCAAAATGTAAATTTGGTGAAACATCTTTGAATTATTTGGGACATATAGTAGGGGGTGGTGAATTGAAGATAGATCCCTCTAAGGTGGCAGTGATTGTAAACTGGCCTAAACCCAAATCTGCTACAAAAGTTAGGAGTCTTAGGAGCAACAAAATATTTGAGAAAGTTCATTTCTAACTTTTCATTAATTTTAGCTCCCTTACATGCTTTAAAAGGATTGAACAAGGTGTTTCAGTGGGGAGGCAAACAGCAGAAATCCTTCAACACCTTGAAAGAAAAGATTAGTACAACACCAGTACTAGCACTGCCTAATCTTCAAAGACCGTTTGAGATCCAAACAGACACCAGTGACTATGCCATGAGAGCAGTGTTGATACAACATGGTAAACCCATATTTTATCATTATGATACATTTAATTCTACGGTAGTTAACTATCCTACATATGATAAAGAATGGTATGCATTAGTACAGAGTGTGAAAAAGTGGAAACATTAACTAATGGTCAAAGAAACAGTTATACATATTGTTCGTCAGCCACTTCAATATCTACACTCCCAAACTAAGTTGCAGCAATCAAGACACTATAGATGAATGGGTTTCTACAACAGTTTCATTTAGTCATCAGATATAAAAAGAGCATACACAATAAAGTTGTAGATATGTTATCTAGACCCATTATAAATGCATTTATTATACTTAAGCATAATTCTCTATTACATGAAAGCTACATTACACAATATGCTCAAGATATAGACTTTAAATATGTATATGCAACTTTAAGTCAAGGAAAACTAGTAGAAGAATTGGATTGTCATATTAAGGACCGACTCTTATATCATTGTGGGAAGCCATGCATTCCAGAATCTGAAGGAGTAAAGATAATTCGAGAAGCACCCACTTCTCTAATATTAGGTCACTTTGGGGTAAGTAAAACAGTTGCACAACTGCAAAGACTTTGTTATTGGCCAAAAATGAATGAGACAGTTTCTAGATATGTAAGAGGGTTTACTATGTGTTTAAAAGCAAGCCCAACAATTGAAAACTAGGCTTGTACACTCCATTACCAATTCCTTCTCATCCTTGGGAAAGTGTTTCCATGGAATTTGTTGGAGGACTGCCTAAATCTAGGAGAGGTCATGATTATCTATATGTTGTTGTGGATAGGTTCAATAAAATGTGTATTTTGATACCTTGTAATAAATAGATTATAGCTAAACAAACTGCAAAACTGTTCTTTCAACATGTATGGGTTCACTTTGGATTACCCACATCCATTATATCTAGTCGAGACACCCGATTTGTCGAAAAGTTTTGGTCAAGTATGTGGGAACTAATGGAGACCAAACTAAAGAAAAGCACAACTTTTCATCCACAAATCGATGGCCAAACAAAAGTAGTCAATCGGACAGTGATCTAGTTACTAAGGGGATATTGAAGTAATCATCCTAAGCTTTGAGATGAACATTTGTGTTATGTGCAGCATGCTTACAACCGAGCCAAACATTCTTCTACACAGATATCTCCTTTTGAGACCTGTTTTGGTTTCACACCAAGGTCTCCCTTGGATTTTGTCCTTGGTAAGGACACAACAGTTGAGGGACACAGCGATGTGGAAATACCAACTAGGTTCATTCAACAAATCCAAGAGATCCACCAGGAAGTATAGGAACAGCTAGAAAAGATCCAAGCCAAATACAAGTCAAGGCATGACAAGCATCGGACAGAGCATAGTTTCCAAGTTGGTGATCAAGTCTGGCTGTATATCAGCAACGACAAGATGTAAGGTGAAGGTAAAATGCTAAAGCCTATCAGGTATGGACCTTTCAATATACTTGAGAAAATTGTTGAGAATGCTTTTCGCCTTGATCTACCAGCCTACATGCACATCTACTTAGTCGTAAATGCAGATATCTTGAGATTGTTTGAACCTTCACTAATTGAGGATCCCCAAGAGCAGAGTTAATCACCTTCTGTTGATGACCTGTTACCTGAATATCTTAATGAATTGTAGGAGGACATAGTTCTGGACAAGAAGGTGAGAACAACGAGTAGGAGAGATGTTGATTACGTCAGAATTGGGCTCAGGGGTTCAAAGCCGAGCAGTACAAAATGGATAGAGATTGGACAAGTGAGACAATTGTATCCTCACTTAGTCGATGCTTGAAAACCAACTTTTGTTGGTCCAAAAGCTTTTTCAGTGGGAAGGCCATGATTCGAATTGGATCCTCAAAAATTATCAGAGATCTATGACTGTTTCAAATTATGTCAACTTCAAAAATCTTATGAACAATGAGCTATCATGAACGACCTCTAATAGTGGCAGTTTGTAGCCAACATGGAGCAACGAGGACCTTCAGTCAAAGTGCACTGACCGTTGGCCCATGGGGACTGTGCATGGCACAAAAATGGTAGTTTGGAAGTCTAGATCAAAAAATAGAGGCCATTTCTGATGCGTGATAAAAGCCTCAGAGAACAAAAATCCCCGGCACCTGGAGAAAACTGTGGGAAAAGTGCTAAAACCGACAGACGGGTCTTGTGCTCCAAAATTGATAGAATATCGAAGTCATTTTAGTTGGTAAGCGAGTTTGGCTAAAGACCCACCGATTCCATACACTAAGTGACGCGTCTCTAGTAGAGGGAGAGAAAAATCGCTCACATCACAGGCTAACGGTCGAGCAAGTCAACCACGTGATAAAAGCAAAGACCGTAGGATCTAGTTGCCCCAGATCTAATGATGGAGATCACACCTGATGGGAGACTGGATTTGACAGAAGAATAGGCTGAGGCATATGAAATTTGGGGTTAGACATGACCGCTGAGCTAGCAGATGAATCATTTCGCGGCATAACCGAAATAATGAACATTCGAGGAAGGGCTGGCACTCAGTTCGTAGGGACACAAGTGGCCACCTCTCTGTGAAATGTTACACAGTGGTGATGATGTAGAAGCAGGGAATTCCAAGTGGACAGATGCAGGTGATCCGAAGAGACAGAAGAGGAAGCGAATAGTCAAGGGATGGATTGGATTTAAGCCTGGAACAGACTGAGAACAGAGGCAGAGGAGACAGAATAGAGATTGAAGCAAGAAGTAGAGAACAAAAAAGTCGAGCATACCTGCAGAGCTAAGGCAACATTGAGCAAATAGAACCAAGAAGACTTGAGAGGTTCAAGTAATCCCTGTGAGGATATCTATTGAGAATTGAGTACCAAATTGGACTCATCCCATCAAGACCAGTTGAGGTCGAGACTTGGTAAGGCGGAGTCTTTGTACTCTAGTGGCTTGGGGAATCCAAGTACCACGCTACTAAGCATCGTCTATTACAGGAGACTCAAATTGAGCTCCTCATTGTAAAAACTCTGCTTAAAGACACAATAGAAAAGGCCACCACTAAAAGTTGGACCAAGAGACATAGCCCAGGAGAATTGGGTGAACTCCTTATTAAATTTTTGTTTCTTTTCATTTTCTTGTTCTGTTTCTCTTACTATTTTCTAGTGTCTATGTATTTTGAAATCTTATCGATCTGTTGCCTAAGATAACATAGATACAAACCAACACATGAGTCTATAATACCTACATTAATTAACTGAGATCAATCATAAGTGATTTTTAGATCAACAGTAGGTGGTTTATCGAATTGATAGGGCAGGTGGTTTCCTAGGCCATCAAGTATTTGGGAGGGGTCACGCGATCTACTCGAGTGCCTGAAATGTAGAATTTGGGGTTCGGGGCAAAACCGCTTTATCGGGTGGGTAACGATCAATCATCAGGCGCGACCGATATTCCTATGGACCATTAGATGAGGGGGATGGTGATTAGATGACAATTAGGTGAGGGAGGTGCACGGGTGATAAAAACATGGGCTCCACGGGGGCCTAGAGCATTAATCCTTGCCGGATTGGGATTTTTTATTAGGTTAATGATGAGTTAAAATGATCAGGCAGGGATTAGTGACACAAATTAATTCTTGGGGTAAAGGTCAGGCATTGGGTGAGCCCGAAATGGCTGTGCGCCTTTTGATTTGGGTGAAGATGATCGAACGGTAGGTGGGTGGCAGACTAGCATGGAGGAAATGGACGGAGGTTTATGGGGGGCCCAGGGGATTCAGTTATGACAGATTAGGATTTATTCAAGGTTAATGAGGGGATTAGTTTATTTTGTCAAGATAAGGGGTAAATAGTATAGTTTATGTTAAAAATAAGGGTTGGGGTATTTATTTATGGGATTTAATTAATATATGAGAAAAGGTATATGGGGGTTTATATAATAAAATTAAAAATTAATATGAAAAATGATGTATAGAGTGGATATACCCCTAAGTAAATAGGTAATGTTTGTGCATACGCTTTATACTTAGGATAAAATGTTTTTGTTGGTTTTTTGGGTGAAATAGGATTTACATGGGTTTTTCACTTTTCCTAGGAAAATGAAGTTTATCCTTAGGAAAAGAGGTTTTATTATGGTAATGAAGGGAAATGAATTTTATGAAGGGGATTCTAGCACTTGATGTCAATAAGTCATTAAGCTAAGGGTTTGGTCCCACCAAAAGTCATAGAAATCCTTTGAGCCTCTTTGACTTGAAGGATTTGAAGTACTAGAACATACTTGTGGATAGGAAATTAGTAAGTAATGGGGAAAAGTGAATGAGGGGGAGTTAATCAGATTAACTTGCAAACCTTTGCTTTTTCTTCCATAATTGATTATACATATTGAAATATTTGTCTAAGCCTGATGCATGTGTTTTAATCCAATCAACTTTATAGTTTCAGCAACCTTTCTTCTACTTACCCATTTAATTACCCTAACATTTTTTCTTCATTTATTTGGGTGCATTTATGCTAGCAAACCCTTATTTTATCCTTTTCTTTTATAAAATAAACTATCTATTTCTAACCTTATATCATCCAAGGGCTCAGATTAAGCTTCTGAGCTCCTTTTATTTCTCTACCTATCTATGATCTACCAAGATTAAATTGTTTGGTCAGATTTTATTATCTAACTATAAAAATAAAATTCAAATCATGAAATAACCAAGATTAAACATTTTGATTACTATGGATTGTTGCATGAATAACAAGCTGCACACAATCATTATTGTACATAAAATTAAATAGTAATGGAATTTAGAGTTGCACACTTTCATGGTCTATTTTTTCTTTTGGGGTTCATATATTTTCATTTTTTGACCTTCTCTTATTCTTTTTGTCCTTTGACTTTTCTTTTACAACATACCCTCTTTACATTTTTTAATTGTTTAACATGGAAAACATTTGCAGAAAGCAAAGGTATGTACAATATTGCAAGGCTTAGCCTTACTCATTCAAAATTATGACTCCTATTGGTATGGGAACCTAACATAAACTATCTTATTTTTTGTTCATATGTATCATATTATGTCGAGCATTTTCTATCTACAAGAATTAGAATTCATTGAAAATTTATTTGTTCTATTAATGTAGGAAAATCTCCTCTTGTTCATATAAAAGAGTGATTTAAATATTATCCAATTGGTGTTTCCCAAGGTTGCATCAATGAAAATTGCATCCATATTCATCTTCATTTGTTTATTTACTTCACAAATCCCTTTCACTCATTAGAGAAATTATATGGAAGGGATGCCAAAAGGAGACAACATATAAAAGGAAATGGTTTGAAAATAAGATATCCAACAAATAATGAAATTGTCAATCCCCAAAACATCATATATTCTCAATTCATTTTGCAATTCTGAATTAAGCAGTTTCATTTTCTGATGCTTATCCCCAAAATAAAATAGGTGCAATGCTCTATAAAAAAATTCTATCACTCTAAATGATTTTCTCCAATAGTGTTCTGAGCACCTATAGAATCAATAGAATTAAAGTATTCCCCAACGTCATTTATTCAACAAAAGGAAAACTATAAAATGATGTAACATAGTTATTCACAATAACATTTAGTGAGACATCTCAAATTTACAACCAAACTAGGTGGATTCCGTAGGAAGAAATGAAGCAATGGAACATGAGTATTCTCAATACCATTTAATGCGGCATCAAAATTAAGCATAGAACCAAGGGAATATGGAACAAGATTACTTGTACACAAAATTCGTAGATGAATTAAAATATTGTAGAAGACAAGTTTAGGTGTTTGCTAGTTACTAACGTATAAGTTTTCAAAAAATTTGTGGAAGCATTAAATAAAGGATCATGCGAATACTCAAAATATGTTATAAAACATTATGATATTGAAAAATTATTGATGGTTGGTTAACAGTTTAGATGAGTCTCTCTCAATTAGGTGCAGCTTGGGTGGTTAAGAGGAAATGTTTTGATCCTCCTACCTAGGTTCAAATCCTCCTTGTGACATGTTTTCCCCTCATGGGATAATCAGGATTGGAAAGTTATCAACAATACCATTCTCACTTAGGTACTTGAGATTGGGAAAATATTATTTCCAAACACTTAATTTGGAAAGTGAGGTGATATTTCAAACCAAGGAAATGTTACCAATACAAGTTGTTCATCATGTAAGATATGCATATGGATCTATTTGCAAATCTATAAATAAGAACAATCAATGAAATTTGAAAAAATATGAGATTGATAAATTGAAGCCATGGACCTATTTTGATTGATATTTCCAAGGTATTCTAAGAAATATGGAGCAAGAGGCAATATAATTAGTAGACACAACCATGTTGTTACCTTAAAGGTAGTAGTCAGGGTTGGTATTGATAATAGAGTAGAGATATTTACACTTTGTTGATGATAAAAAATTCTATTGTAAGAGGTATAATATTTCTTCGCATAAAGTGTGATTCGAATCTCATTGTAGCATGGGAATATGTGAATTATAGGATCATTTCTAGGGATATAAGAAAATGTATTTAGAAGCTCAAAATGAAGGGCATAAGATTTGATCTCTCCAAAGACCCACAAACTACCAAGAAGGTGAAAATATCCATTGTGGAAGACCAAATTCAATCCTCTCAAATGGTGCTCTTAGTTCTTCCTTACCCTCACCTTGATTATCACCTTATGCTTCATACTCTACTCATGCAATTGCATTTCCTATAGCTACATAGGCATGACAGTGCTCTAATAAGAACTTTCATGGCCTTGTATGTTTCCAATACATCACTAGGCACATGTATGTGTTATTCTCAATATCACAACACACCACAGATCTAATGTCATGAAACAACTTGAATTTAATATAAATGGGTGAATCTATTATAGGCATCTAGGCACTTGCAGCGATTTCGGAGGCTAAGAAAAAAAATTTCCAACTAGACAAATATTCACCAACAAATCTACTAATGAGTCTTGTGTATGGAGAAGTTGTTGCTTGTTTACAACATATTTAACCACTTCCATTGCATTGAATTAACCTTATATCTCTATTTGAAAGAATGCTAAGGTTCCCTTTCTTCTGTTGTTTTGAATACAACTAACAAAATATAGTTCAATATATGTTTACTTTTCCAATCTTTGCAAGTTTTCAACAATAAATTTCTCTATAATTAGATCACTAGGCATCTCTATAATATAATGGTTCTACATAGGTCTGCATTGGGCACTTTCTAATGCATATTAGTGCCCCAAAAAATTCTAGGATGATACTCACTCCAGAGATATGATAGGACATGTTACAATCTATAAGAATAGGTTGTGTGTTAACACTTCATTCTGTCTAAGATCAAAACTTCAATAACACTTGATTTTGTTATCACCATAATGTAATAAATCTTGGTACATATCAAGGACACTCCTTCCTATTGAATATGATAACATGATGAGAGAAATCTTTGATTTCCATTTCAACCAATAATATAGACTACAAAAGGCAAGTTGCATTGTCTTGCCAATGACATTTTCACTCTAAAAAGAAAATTGTTGCAGTTGATACCTTTTTTCCTGGGAAAACATCACACTAAATACTGTAAGAGTTTTTTGTCTCATGTACACATCAATCAAACTATAATCTTGAGTTCATGCATATTCTCCAAAAATAAGGTTTTGTTACAAACACACTACACCCTCTTTTCAATAGTATATATGTGCATACAACATTTTCATTTATGAATCAAAGGAATATGCAAGATTAAAGATAGATATCTAAATTCTATAAATTCCCATGGGACCAACCTTGCATAGACACTAATTGTTTCTAATATCTCATAATATTTGGTGAAGTGTGGAAAAGACAAGCCTTTTGAGTTTAGGGTACCATCCATGCGCTAAACCAGGGCTCTGTCAGTAGATTCTAAATCTACCTCAAATTTGCTAGGTTCCTTTTGAAATTGAATTAGCATTAAGATGTCTCATAATTGATTCAGATGGAAAGTCAAGAGTTAATATGAACAAAAGAAAAGGAAGAACTTTTACAAGTGGACAAGAATAGATAAATATATAACATTTGAAAGAAAATTATTCTGGAACTATTAGCTAACATGAATCTATGTGCACATGTGGGAACTTATCCAACTAGAAGTATGATGGTAGGATTTTCAAAACGAACTGTAACCATTTCGTAATACAAAGTCACAAGTTAAAATGGAATTTTCGAGCAATTCAAATTTATTGGTAATTATCACGAATTATTGGAGCTGATAGGATAGGGAATAAAGAAAAATCAAGGACCCTCCTTCCTATTTTACATGATAGCATGGTGAGAGAAATATTTGATTTCCCTTTCCAAGAGGTGAGATGCATTCTCTTTCCAAGGCCATTTTCACTATAAAAAGAAAATTGTTTAAGTTAATACCTTTTTTTTTGGGACAACATCACACTGAATCGTGTAGGAGTTTCGCATGTGTCATCAACACATCAATCATACTGTAATTTGGGGTCATGCATAATTATAATCATAGGCTTCCTTCGAGAGGAATCCCCTTATATTTTAGATTCTCGAATATATATTCCAATGCATGTGCAAATCATATGG
Organism: Pinus tabuliformis; assembly: GCA_031772625.1. Classification (NCBI taxonomy): domain Eukaryota; kingdom Viridiplantae; phylum Streptophyta; class Pinopsida; order Pinales; family Pinaceae; genus Pinus; species Pinus tabuliformis. The sequence goes on from CM062813.1 coordinate 623,905,609, forward strand.
CTCCATCTTGGGGCCAAGTTCTATGTAAGGAGTTTTTTAGAACCGTCAAATATGAACATGCCAATGTAGAGTTGTTAAGGAAAAATCATTGATCTAATGAAACTACTTCATCATCTTAAGGTTGCAGTGTCCCTTTCCCCTGTGTTTTGTCACCATGAAAAATAGTGAAATTCTAACATAAGAGTACCTACAAGCCAAAAGTGTCGTTGTTGGTGGGATAGTGTCTTCATTCCCTTCCTTTGATAACATGGGACCATGAGTTCTCAAAATTCTAGGAAAAAATTGGCCTATAAGTCCTTCATCACTACCAAACTAACATATTATGGGAGAGAGACCCTGCTAACACCGTCTAAGGCTCTTGTCAAAACATGAATGTTTAAACTCTTTTTAGTTAAGAAAAAATATATTTTCATTCTAGCAGAGAAAAGGTGGTCTCGAGAGCTGAGAAGTCTCCTATTTCTATCATGGCTTGAGCTCAAAGAATGGTTCTCTTTCTTATCAAGAAAACCTTATCATGTCATCCCTGGTGTTGTTTTTGAATCAAACCTTTATCTAAACTTACAAAATCTTATTCACAGAACAACCCTTTAGAAGGTCAATTTAAGGTCCTTTTATTGCTCGTAAAATCTCATCTCTAACACACTTAACCTTAGCTCTCTACAAAAAGTCCTTTCGTGTTCCCTCATTAGGTGGCATGCATGAAGACTTTAAGTTAACAACTTCCAAATATAGGGCTATAAATGTGTAATTGTTTTGCTCACTTTTGGGGTCCAAAAAAAAGGATAATTTTGTCATTATCATGAGCATGGTTTGGTCTCTGAGGTCTACATTTTGCAATAGTAATTGATGCCTTTAAGCCCCAAGGAATTCATATCCTAGATATCCTATGCACCTCAATTCTTTAGCCTAACTAATTTTTTTGTAATGTCCTTCATTTGTTAGTATTGTATAAAACCATGTCTCACTAGGAAGAAAACTTTCATTGTTCTCTCTGATGATACTTAAAATAGGATCGTCTACCCAATACTTCATGCCCATTTTCTTTTCTCTAGTTGTTATTTTATGCCAACCAACTTGATCCTCCTTTGGAGCATCATATTTATCACTAAAGGAACTAACCTAAAAATTCTTAGAATTTTCTTCTTGGTCAGTGTTATCATCCTCAAGAGAGCCCATGAGACTCCCCTTTGTAACAAGGAAGAGACCAATATGTCATTTTTCATCTTCAGATTCTTCGAACATGTATTTTACTCCCTTACAGCTCCCACCAAGGTGTCCTTCACCATGATGCAATAATTATTGTTACATATCAAGGAACCTCCTTCATATTGAACATTATAGCATGATGAGACAAATATTTATTTCCCTTTGAACCCATAATATGGGAAACAAGAGGTGAGTTTAACTGTCTTACCAAGGCCATTTTCACTATAAAAAAAAAATTATTTTAGTGAATACATTTTTTCCTGGGACATCACATTGAATCCTGTAGTAGTTTCTCTTGTGTCATGGACACATCAATAAAACTATAATATTGAGTTCATGTATATTTATCATCATATGCGTCCCTCTAGAGGAATCTCCTTATCTTCCAAATTCTAGAATATATACTCCAATTTATGTGAAAACTGGTAGATAGCATATGGCTCTAAATTGGTGGTAAGTTCTCTCTAAGGACTTTTTGTCGAATCCTCAAATCTGAACATCTCAGTGTAGAGTTGTTAAGGAAAAAACAATGATCCAATTAAACCACTTCATCATATGAAGGTTGTAGTGTCCCTTTCCCCTGTGTTTGGTCGTCATGAAAAATAGTGAAATAATAAAATATGATTACCTACAAGAAACAAGTGGCATTTCTTGTGGGTTAGTGTCCCCATTCCCTTCCTTTGATACCAAGGGATCATGAATTCTCGAAATTCTAGAAAACAATTGGCCTATAAGTCCTTGATCTCTACCAATCTAGAATATTATGGGAGGGAAACCCTACTTATGGTTGATAACTTCAATAAATCCATTAAAGGGAACCTCAAAAGCAAGGTTTTGGTACAAACACACCCCGTCTCCTTTTTGTAATTGTATATATTTACACAACATTTTCTTTATGCATTAAAGTAATACGCATGATTAAAGGTAAATATGTAAATACTATAAATTCCCATGGGACCAACCTTGCAGTTGAATCCAATTGTTGCTAAAATCTTGGCAGATTTGGTGAAGTTCAGAAAATTTGTCCCTTCTGAGTTCAACGTACCATCCATGTGCTCAACTAGGGCTCCGTTAGTAGGTTCTACACCTGCTTCGAATTTGCCAGGTGCCTCTTGAAATTCAATCAGGATTTAGATTTCTCAAAATTGATTCTGATGGAAACTAAAGAGTTAATATGAGCATATATATATATATATATATATATATATATATATATATATATATATATATATATATATATATATATATATATAATTTTTACAAGTAGACAAGAAAAATTAAATATATAAAATTTGAATGACAATTCTTGTGGAACTATTAGCTAACGTGAATTTGTGTGTACATGTGGGAACTTCCGCAGGTAGAAGTATGATGATAGGAATTTCCAAATGAATGGTAACCATTTTGTCATACATCTTTAGACCATAAAATGGCATTTTTGAGGAATTAATACCTTTCTTTCACAACAACCCTACATTATCCTATGTAGTTTTATGATTGATCGAAGAGTTTCACCATAAAATTCAAATTGAGATTTGAAGCCATACATGTAGCTAGCATCTGTGTGTAACAGTGCAACAATTATAAGTCCATGAACTTTATAGCTATTACCTACTCGATTGAGATACATAATAGCCAAGTTTATTACTTCCAAATTGAATTATTCAATCAATATTGTCTACCATGTTTTTCTAAAAACCAATTTGAATGTTTCTACGTGAAGCTTTTCTAAAAAAAATTCAAGTTTTTGTGCTCTTTTTTTCTAATTGATTGTGTGTTTTTTATATAACTATATGTTGAAGTGGACATTTTCTGTTTGAAGTGCCATTATATAATTGTTGTTGTTTATATAGTTGAAGTATGATGATAGGAATTTCCAAATGAATGGTAACCATTTTGTCATACATCTTTAGACCATAAAATGGCATTTTTGAGGAATTAATACCTTTCTTTCACAACAACCCTACATTATCCTATGTAGTTTTATGATTGATCGAAGAGTTTCACCATAAAATTCAAATTGAGATTTGAAGCCATACATGTAGCTAGCATCTGTGTGTAACAGTGCAACAATTATAAGTCCATGAACTTTATAGCTATTACCTACTCGATTGAGATACATAATAGCCAAGTCTATTACTTCCAAATTGAATTATTCAATCAATATTGTCTACCATGTTTTTCTAAAAACCAATTTGAATGTTTCTACGTGAAGCTTTTCTAAAAAAAATTCAAGTTTTTGTGCTCTTTTTTTCTAATTGATTGTGTGTTTTTTATATAACTATATGTTGAAGTGGACATTTTCTGTTTGAAGTGCCATTTTATATTGTTGTTGTTTATATATATATATATATATATATATATATATATATATATATATATATATATATATATATATATATATATATATATATAAGTGGTATAATATTATTTCCTTATAGTATATAGAGGAAGGAGTTCGGTGAAAACAAGGGGACAGAACAGGCTTAGAAAATTACCGATTACATAAGCGTCTAATAAGATCATAGACATGGTTAAACAATGAATAAATAATGGAACTCTAATAGTGTATATGAAACTAGTGTGTAAGTGTCAACATAATAGTCCTAAATTTAAAGGAAAATATATATACTTAGTATTCCAATTAAATCATGTAGAGATATGTCCAGATGAAGATGAATTGTTGTTAAACTATATTTATGCTAGTGAGGAACTTTTTTTTTTAATGTGCAAATGAGGTAAATTAAACAACACTTCTGTAGATATTATTCATAATGTATTTGACCCAACTGTAAGCCCACTTCCATTTTGGATAATTTGTTAGTGTATGAACTTAATTCCTTGTGAATATGAGCAAGGGAGATAAATCTAAAGATTTTAATGAGCTCCATAAGTCTAGTCATCCAATGATCCAATAAAGAATCGATTATGGAAGCATAAATTTTTAGGCAATCTGTGACATCCTTTGAATCCCCTATCACTTTTAAGTTGAGATTTTTGAAGTGACACAATTACAATAACTAACATAAATTAATGACTAATTTGTATTATTGTAGTTTTTGTCAGGTATTCGTATTTTTGTTCCTAGACTAAATTAGACATTTTTAATTGTATTATCTCTTAGCTAGTGATATATTTTAGTCCCAGACTAAATTGGTTGTTTATGCTAGTCTTTTTTAGTAGGGTTACTTAATATTTCTCATTTTTTATAGTATTTCACTTGGAAAAGCTATGGTGACTAACTTTTTTAGTTACCTGGTCACAAATTTCTCATTTTCTACTAGTGTAAGATGGTCTAGTTCATCACATCAAGCACACAAGGAGGCAATTTGAGGTGTTACTAATTTTGGTTACATCCTCATATGGTGGGAGGTTGCATGACCATGGGTGATAAGGGAATATGAGCATGAAGCTTATTCCTCAAGAAAAACAAAACATGGCTTTCAATCAATCATCCACCAGTGGTGTGGTGATAAGTCATGGAGCAAGATGTTGGCTTAGGTGAGTGCACTTAATGCATCTCGATATTGAGGGATTTCAGGGAAATGATGAGTGAAATTCTTGTACTCTACGCATATAGCCCATGCATGGTTAGTTCACAATGCCTTATTACATGTTGATGTATAATTTTAACTAGTAGGTGGAGCTAGAATCACTCATGTTTTCGAGGTATGCAGAAGATCTTTTAACTCTTGCTGACACCGACTGGTGTCGATGTAGGCATGACTTGTTGTGGCGTGGTTTCTTGAGGGGGGTTGTAGGAATGATGCTTATCAAGCTGATACCAAAGTTTTCCAACATGGTATGGGGGGAAATAGTAGTGTGGTATATCAAGAACCATGTTTAGCAGTGTGAGTGTTGCCATGAGTTAGTGTGAGACAAAACCAGGTGAAGGGTATAAGAAGGGTGTTTAGGTGATAGTGTATGGTAGGAACATAGAATCAGAAATTGCATTGTTGATGGTGTCTGGAACTGGTTCCTAACCTTCAGTGGTGTTTGATGAACTCATCATGCACATTGGGGTTCTTGTGGGTGCAAGAATGGACTCCAACAAAGATGGATCTCCAGGGTATGTACCCAGGAGCATTGATGGTTTAAATTAAAAGGTATTAATTCAGTGTAGGCTGTGATAAACTCAGGCGAAGATTCTACAAATCGTAGCACACCCTCAGGGGTAGTTAATGTATTCTTCTCATTGCATGTGAGTTGGTCAACTATAAAAAAAAATTCCATCATGAGGGAACACCATTATCCTAAATAAAAAAGATGCCAATGTAGGGGTTGCATACATATAAGTTCGACCAAGAAGGACAGTGTAATCAAATTGTGCATCTGAGACTTCTATGTCAATGAGCATCATTTTATAGGTAAGTTGTACTAGAACATATTGCTATATGCCTGTGAGAGAAGAAGGGCCTCCTTCATATGACCGAGAGTAATGTCAAATGGTTTGAGTTCAAGGGATCCAAGTTTTGTCCAAACTATTTTTGACATAATACATGTGAACGCTCCCTCATCGACTATGTAGTGGTGGATGGTAATATTCTACATTGAGACGGGAATTTGGAAGGAGGTAGTCGATGGAAGACACAAGGTAGAATTATCTAATTCAAAATCCATTAAATGAGAATTGGTAGGGTCGATTCCTCCTAATACAGAAAGTAGGGATTTTTGTTAGGTTGGGCATGGTTGGAAGAATTCCAATGCTGACAAAGATGAAGGAGATTAAGATAAGCAATTGACTATGTTGTAGCTGTGAGCATCCTTTGAGTTACGTCATGTTCATTGTAAAGACCCTTTGACCATCTTTGGGATGGATTCTATGGGGGTAGAAGGATTATAGAAGACATTGTAGGTGTTTTAGTGGTCGAGGTGGAACGACTTCTTTCTAGTGGAGTTTTGTAACATCGATTCCTCATTTGTAGGACAATGTCTTTCCATTCCATATAAATGTCGCGACATGAGAAATTCTTGGAACTTCCTTTAGGAGGATTCTAAGAGCATTGCTGGGAGTGTTCCTACTGAGTATTTACCACTCCTTTATGGGGCAAATGATTTTTCATTACTAAATGTTGTTGGCTTTTCCCCCTTTCCCCCGTGTACCTTTGATCCTCTTCAACTTAGGGAGTTGAGGGAAATGATGGGTGTAAAGACCGTATTCCGTGTAAAGGGCACAAGCATGATTATTCCATAGACTGGGGTTCTTATTTTTCTTTCATGGGTTATTATTGGTGTGTTCCTAGTTTCAATTCCGATTTGGGTTTCCCCAAGCTAGTTCACGTGGGGTTATTTCTTATTGTTTCCACCTTTTCTAGGCTATACCTTTAGCTTGTTCTTTCTTTTCTTCTTAGCAGTGTTCGGTGAATTATCCATGTTTAGTAGTGGAAATGATTTCTTCTTTTTATAGAGAAAAAGTAACACAAAATAAACCCCTACATTATTTTCTGTTGGTGAGTTATTTTATTGAAGTGTTAGCTATAACATTAATATTAATATTAATATATATATATATATATATATATATATAATATTTAATTTAAAAATAAATAAAATTAATTCCATAATTTTATATACTAAACCGATTTTATTTTATTTTCTTAAAATTCAAATTCTAAAATAAAACCATTAAATGGGATGCTATCCTTCGTTCATTTAATTTTAGATAATTTTTTCAACAACTTTATTAACATTTGCCATATCCTAAAACATGTCCTTTCATAATTTTATCAATCTCCTCTATTATGATAGCCAAATTAAACTTGATTATATATATATATATATGGGCAATAATTTCTCATTTTAACCAAATTAAAGTTGATATATATATATATATGAGCAATAATTTCTCATTTTTTAGAGTATATAAAAGTAGGTATAAGAAATACAATCATTTTTTAATTGATTTGAGCGATGTTGATAAAATGGCTTTACAATCTATTGGAAATTTTATACTAATTCAATTAGTTTAATTTTAAAATTATTTTATTTATTATATTATTGGTTAATTAATCAATTTTTCTCCTTTATAAGTTTTAAAAATATAAATTTAATTAATATACTTTATTTTATTTTCCTCCTTCCTTTCTAACTCATTACTTATGAAATATGGCTGCTTTCGTTAACTTAGTTTTACATAATTTTTACAACAGGTTTATTGAGATTTCACATATCGTAAGTTGATTTTACATATATATATAACTTTAATGATGCATTTTAAGATATCTGAAATCTCAATAAAGCTGTCGTAAAAAATATGATATTGAATAAATCTAAATTCTTAAAACCTATGTAAGACAAAAATCGATGAATTAACCAATAATATAATAAATAAACTAATTTTAAAATTAAAAACATTGAATTAATATAAAATTTCCAAAAAGTTGTAAAACGGTTTTATCAACAACGCTCAAATCAATAACAAAAACAATTAGAAAATTATTGTATTTATTATACTACTTTCGTGCACATATTGTTAAAAGAATGTCGATTAGGGCTTCCTTTAGAGAAAAGATAAAAAACATTAAAGTCGATTATATATATATATATATATATATATATATATATATAACTTTAATGTTCTTTATCCCTTCTCTAAAGGAAGCACTAATCCACATTTCTTTAACAATATGAGCACGAAAGTAGTATAATAAATACAATAATTTTCTATTTGTTATTGTTATTGATTTGAGCGTTGTTGATAAAACGGCTTTACAATTGTTTGGAAATTTTATATTAATTCAATGTTTTTAATTTTAAAATTAGTTTATTTATTATATTATTGGTTAACTGATCAATTTTTCTCTTACAAAGGTTTTAAGAATTTAGATTTATTTAATATATTTTATTTTTTTCAATCTCATGTTAAAATGGGGAAGATTTTTATTTCTGAACTTTTCAATTAAAAGATGTTATTAATGTTATTAGAAGACTCTTTTTGTTGCAATCCAATGACCTTCAACAAAAGTAATGTTAGGTATAGTAGTGGTTACAAAAATTAAGCTTTCAACAAGTTACATGTATTTTTTTGGATGATCAAATAAACTTCCTTCAGTGGAAGTAAGTTTCAAATTATGCTCCATAGGAGTATAAACAGTGTTACAATCATGCATTCCAAATGTGTTTAATAGATTTCCAACATACTTCTTCTAAGAAATGAAAATGTGCTTAGGTTGTTGAAAAACTTAAATTCCCAAATAATAATGAAACATACCCAAATCAATCATATGAAAGCTTTTATGTAACTCCCTTTTAATAGATGTTATATATCTATCATTGTTTCCTCTAATCATCAAGCCATCAACATAGAAAAACTAGCTATACACTAGATTTTCCAATCTTTTTGACAAATAAAGTTGCATCATCTAAGTAAACATTTTTGTAATTCAGCTTCAGGAGGTGTTTAGTTAACTTTTCATTCCAAGAAGGGGATGCTTTTTTTAGTCCATATAATGTCTTAACTAATTTGCATACCTTATTTTCTTTTCCTTTGACAGTAAAACCCCAAGGTTGAAACATGTAGACTTGCTCTTTCAAATTTCCATTCAAAAATATATTTTCACATACATATCATTCTTCCATCCTTTTTGCACTCCAAGAGAAAAAAAGTTTTGATTGTGCTCCATTTTGTTGTAGGAGAAAAAGTAGTTGTATGATGAACACCTTCCTTCTGAGCATACCCTTTATCTACAATAATGGCCTTGTATTTTTTAATTGAAACATGTCCTTTATAATTGACCTTATAGACCCATTTACACCCAATACGATTCATTCCAGTAGGAGGATCCACCAACCTCCATGTGCCATTTTTAAAAAGGGAATCATATTCTTCCTTCATTGCATCATTCCATTCATCAGAATTAGTAGCTTCTTTGGAAAACTAGGTTCACTAATTATGAAATAATTATAATAATGAGAAACATTACTTGTAGAAGAACTGCATGTCTCATAATCATCATATTATGTTGGAAGTTTGCGAGTACAAGTGGATCTTCTAAAATATTGCTGAGGTGGTTGTGCAGGTTTCTCATTCTGAAGTTAAAGTTCTTCAAGAACTTCTTCAAGAACCTTTTCTGATTCTGTAGAAACAATATTATCTTCCAAATTGTCCTAAGAAGAAACATATAGATGAAATAAAGATGGAAAACCCATAGATGGATCCAAAATGGTAACTCCCACCTTAGTATGTGGAATTTTATTTTTAGATTCAAAATCAAAATTTTTTGATGCAAATTTCTCTAAATGATCAAGTTGTATATCAATAGTAGAGAAATATTTTGTAGATTCTAAACAATTGAAATCTCTAGAAAAAATAAATTTTATATTTTATTCGTCATAGAATATATATGATTTTGAAGCACTGGAATATCCCAAAAAAATACATTTTCGACTTATGGAACTTAATTTGTTTCTTTTATGCTTAGGAATTACTGCATTAACAAGTAGATTCAAAAACCTTAAAATTTTGAATTGTTGGTAACCTATTTCACCAAAATTCATATGGTGATTTGTTGTTTAGGACAAAAGAAGTATACTATTTTTAATATATGCTACACAAAGTACTTCTTTGTCACAAAACATTAAATCGACATTTTTGCAACACATCATTGATATAACCATGTTAAAGAAACTCTTATTCATCCTTTCTGGAACACCCCTTTGTTGTGGATTATATCAAATAATAGTTTGGTGTTCGATGCCATTATTTGTTAAATATTGTTCAAAAGAATTTGAGGTATATTCACCTCCATTATGAGTCTATCAGATACCAATATTCCATTGAATTTAATTTTTAACCATAGAACTAAATGTTGTGAACATATCAAAAACTTGTGACCTTTCCTACAAAACTTGTGACTTTTATTTTAAAACTAAATAAAATATAAATTTATGTTAATACTATTAAATGAAGTAGTATGGGATACAGTAGGATAACAATATAAGTGTATATTAATTAATTAGTTAATTTGTATATTAAATTTATTTATATTCATTTTAATGTATAAGTTACTAAATATGTTAAAGGATAAATAGGGATTAAACCTAAATGCTTATCAACTAATCAATTAATTAGTTAATTTGTTTCTATATTTTTATAATTGTATCAATTATATTTATATATAAACTTATTTACTTTTATATCATGTTTAATAAAAACTAAGTAAAGAGAAAAAAATAAATAAAAAAATAAGAAGCTAAACTAAGAAATTTAGCCTTATAAATAAATAATAAGGCAAGTGTTGTTATCCATTTATTTTTAATTTAAAACTAAATAAAATATAAAGAAACTTATATGAATAAAAATACTAGTAAGATAAAAAAAATATGATGAAAAAGAAAGGTAATTAGAGTCAAAACAATAAAGCAAAAACAACAAATCAATAGTACATGGAACGAAGGGGAACTTTAAGCAATCCAAAAGATAGGGATGTAAAGCTAGAAAGGACAACAATAGAAAGAACAAAGAAGAAAAAAATTTGAGGGGGGGGGTGGCCTAGCAGGAAAGGGCAAGAATACAACTGCTACTAATTTTCAAGCCATCATCCCTATTGAGATTAGGAGCTATTGGATCCCTGCTCTTTTCTCTTATCCTCACCCCCTCATGTTTTTTCCTTCTTTGTTCTTTCTATTGTTGTCTTTTTTGGTTTTATGCTCTCATCTTCTAGATTGTTTAAAATTCCCCTTTGTTCAATGTGCTATTGATTTGTTATTTTTCCTTTATTGTTTGAATTTCATTGCCTTTATTTTTTCATCATTTTTTTGTTAATATTATTAATATTTTTATTCCTGTAAGTTTTCTCATCTTTTATTTAGTTTTAAATTAAAAATAAGCAGATAATAACAGTTCCCTTATTATTTATTTATTAAGTTAAATTTCTAAGTTTGAGTTCTAAATTTTTTTATTTTATTTTTTCTCTTTACTTAGTTTTTGTTAAACATTATATATAAATAAATTTTTTAATATATAAACATAACTGAGACAATTATAAACATATAAAAACAAAGTAACTAATTAATTGATAGACATTTAGGTTTAATCCCTATTTATCCTTTAATATATTTAGTAACTTATATATTTAAATCAATATAAATAAATTAAATATAAAAATTAACTAATTAATTAATATAGACTTATATTTTTATTCTAGATTATCCCATTAGACTTCATTTAATAGTATTAATATAAATTTATATTTTATTTAGTTTTAAATTAAAAGAAAAAGTTACATATTTAAATAAATAATCTTCATATACAAACTAACTAATTTACTAACTAATTAATTATCTAATTAATAGACAACTAGTTTTTAATCTTAATTTATCCTATAATAAATAATTCCTATAATAATATATGCCTTTAAATAATTTATTGAGTTTTGAAAAGAAATATATATATAAATATATATAATAAAGTATTTAGCTCTTAGTTTAAGTTCATAAACATTTGGTTAAATATAAGCATATATTTTTTGTTACCTGAAAATAAACAGATTTAATGAACTAACTATTTCGTTAATTAATTAATTAGCTAGCTAATTAACTAACGTTTCCTGATCTCTTGGTCCACTTAAGTATAGCAATTGTGAGCCAATTGTAGTCATTCCCTTTGTCAAAAGTAGTTGTTTCTTTCTATCCGTTCAATGGTCAGTCTCTCTATTTAAATTCTTACAATGATATGGTTCTTCATCTTGTTGTGACAATGAACCACACTTGCTTGTTCGAAAGGCGTTGACAAATAAATTTTGATGTGTTTATGACTAAAATCACGTCTCAAAAAACTTGACATGGATCACGGAAGACTTAATTAAATTATTTATTCACTATATTAGTTCTACCATTTAGGGTGATAAGATGAGATATTAGCTATATGAGTACCAAAAGAAGAAAATAATTTTGTCCAATAATTTCCATTGGTAATCGAATCTTTGTCACTTACTATAATCTTTAGATTTCCATGAAGGTTTTGCACAATTTCCATAAATGCGATAGCAACTATGTTGGCTTTAAAAGGATGTTATAATCCACAAATGTGTGCATATTTGTTAAGTCTATCAACTACCACCATCTTAAGACTTGGGTAAACCTGTGATCAAATCCATTGATACCTCCTCCCAATCTTGACTTGGAATGGCTAAAGGTTGTAGTAGACTTGGGGTCTTAACTATCTCAACTTTGTTTTGTTGGAAAGCCAAACATTCTGCCACAAATCTTTGAATATCATATTTAAGGCCATCCCAAAAAAATTTCCACTTGACGCTTTGATAAAATTTTAAAAATCATTACTGCCCTACTAAGGGAGAGGTATACAATTCCAAAAGAATATTTCATTTGAGTTCAAAATTCTTACAAAGATATAAGTGATATTTGTACCATAATGAATCATTTTTCTAGCTAAATGTATCAGATGTACTCAAATCTTTCTGCAACTTTTGAATGAGTGACCCCTCCTCTTCATCATTCTTTCATTCATCCCTTTCTTTGGTTATCGACTCAGGTTAGGTAATATAAATGGAAAAAGGTAATGGTCCCAAATCCTCATCTTTCTTGATAGTGCATCCGCAACAACATTTTTCTTCCCTTTTCTGTATATGATTTCAAAGTCATAACCGAACATCTTTATCACCAATTTTTGCTACTCTTTTGAAGTTAATATTTGTTCCAAAAATTATTTAAGACTATTATAATATGTGTTTACTGGAAGTGTCTTCCAATTAGGTAAGGTCGCAAGTAATTTAGTGCATGTAGTATTGCCAACATTTCCTTCTCATAAATAGGTTTGTGTAAACACTTTCCTATTATTTGATGACTTTAAAAAAAAATGGGTCTTCCTTATTTTATTAAAACAACACCAATTCCATTTCCTGAAGCATCACATTCCACAATAAAAAAAAAATTGTGAAGTTTGGCATAGCTAAGACCGGTGCTTCACACATTTCCTCTTTATGATGTTCAAAGGTCTTCAATTCTTCTGGAGTCCACGAAAAATCCTCTCTCTTCAATATTGATGTTAGAGGTGTTGTTATTATCCCATAATTCTAAACAAACTTGCAATAACACCATGTTAACCTCATAAATCCTTGAAGACACTTTATGGTTGTGGGGATTTTCCAATCCTTAATGGTTGTAATTTTCTTTTGGTCTACCTTAAAACCTTCATGAGATATAATATGACCCAAATACTCCACCTCCTATACTGCAAAGAAAAATTTGGAGGTTTTTCATATAATTCTTTCTCTACCAATAGTTTAAGCATCCTATCAACATGTTTGTAACGGATAAAATATATATTAATAATGTAAAATAATATAAATGATAATAAGAATAAATAACTATTAGTTAATTAGTAATTAGGTTGAAGAGGCATGTCTAAATGAGACATGAGTCTTCGTGAAGAGACACTTGCCTGATATAAAAGCAAGCCTCTCATTCTCATTTGTAAATCATTCATTCTTATTCATTATATTTAATATAATATTTATATCCTAAATGGATGTCTTTACATTCCAAGTCCTTTGGAGTAATTAATCTATAGAAGGAACTTTGTTCGCTTCATTTGGTATCGAAGCCATGTTAGCTAATCACCGGGCCTTTGGCTATCAACCTATCATCAACGTCGTTGCTGTCATTATTGAAGCGTTTCGCTACATATTGGGAGATTCTCCATTTTTTAGGTCTTTGGCCATTATTTAAAAAAAAAATTAATAAAGAATAAAGAAGAAGGGAGTATAAAAAAAAAGGAGGAAAGGAAATAATATATTCTAAACAAAAAAAAAAGGTGAAATATATATATATATACACACACACACACACACACATATATATATATATATATATATATATATATATATATATATATATATATATATATATATAAAGGTTTTACATTATTGATAAAAAATGCATAATAAAGATAAGTGAGAATATTTTCAAGTATATTTAACACTTTTTATGTGGAGAAGCCCATGGTTTTAGAAACCAATTGTAAGTTTTACATTTTACGTGGAGAACATTAACTAGGTTTTAGAAACAACCCATGGTAATTGCCCATGGTATTTTAGAAACCAATGGTAATTGCTCGTGCTTTTAGAAACCAGTGGTAAGTTTTACATTTACGTGGAGAACATTAACTGAGGTTTTAGAAACAACCCATCATAATTGCCCATGTTATTTTAAAAGAAAAAGATACTTTGATGACATTGCGGAAAAAAGTGTGATATAAATAATTTTAATCGTTCAAATCTAAAAATTGTGACCGTGCCAAGAGTCATGTCTCATCCAAATTTTCTCATCCAAAATTTTTGAGAGAAGAGAAAATTACTATAATTATAAAAAAGGATACTATATAAACCTTATATAGTTACATATAAAAGGAAAATGGGTGTCAAAAAAGTATATATAAATTTGATATAATTATAATTTTATAATATATATAAGTTGAAATTATATATATATATATAGATATATATATATATATATATATATATATATATATATATATATATATATATATATATATATATATAAAGTTTTATTAAAAGAGTGAACAAAAGAAGAAAAAGAAGAAGAGAATATTTGAAATATATATCTATATATCTATATCTATATATATATATATATATATATATATATATATATATATATATATATATATTAATATTATATTTTTATAAGGGAGAAGTGGAATATATTTTTTAGATTAAAAAAAAATTATATAAAAAGAAAAAAAAAAGAGAGAATATATCATATAAAAATTAAAAAAAAAATAAATAAATAAAGTGAAAAAAAAGAAAAAATATGGAATCCATGAGTAAGGAACAAAGAAAATCAATCACAAGAGATATAAAACAATTAATTTCAATAATTGAGTGACAGATTGAGAAGAGAAAGAGAATGGATTCCTTCTTCGATTCTCTACATCCATCATCACTTCCATAGAATGATGTTATCTAGTGTACTGAGAAAGTGCAACTAAAAGATCAAGATAACGAAAAAATAGTCAAAATACAACAAAGCAAGGAATTGTTAGAATGAGAACATAAAAATCTTGTGGATATACATTACAAAGAAATAATGGAAAAGGACGAAGAAATTTCTCGTCTCATGGACCACGTCAAAAAGTTACTGGCACAAGTGAAGAAGACTAAAATATCAAAGAAAGAACTCAAGCAGCATTTATTAGAACAAGAAGAGGAAAATTCACGTTTAAAGAACCTTAATAAAAATTTATTAAAACAAATCGGAGATCTAAAAGATGAAAAAATTAAAATTCAAAACACTAAAAATAAGGTTGATCAATAAGAAATCGAAGATATTTTACGACTAAAAAACCATAATCAAAGTTTACTCACTCAAATTAAGAAGCTTAAGGATGATAAGAAAGCATTAAAAGATAAGTTGGAGCAATCCACTGAAGTATAATTATCAGCATCTCCAGTCGTAATAGTCCAAGTTGAAAATAAGGGAACGAATACTGATCCAGTGAATATGAGAACTCAAGAAGGAAAATTAGTTAAAGAAACAACACACTTAGATGTTGCAGTTCAGACAATGGACATCCCAAGTGAATGTTCCATAACCAATTCAACAACATCATCGCCAGAAGAAAATCGAAAAACTTCATATCGACATATAAATCACGAAAGGTGACCAATCAACCGTGCTATGTATCAGTACCATTCAGACCAGAAACAACAAATTGATGTTCTATATAATAATGATGTAACATTAATCCAGTCTTATGCTGACAAGTCGTTACAAAATTTTAGTGATCAAAATGCTATATAGAAGATTAATCTGGGATGGTTTGATCCCTTCTTAGTGCGACAATTTTGTTTGTCCCTAAGAAGATCATATCAGGTTGTATTGACGAAGATGACTGTTCAAAGAGAGAAAGACTTTCAAAGTTGAAAAAGAGATCAAGCCTTTTTTCATCGACAAGCTTTGAGGACAAAGACTTTTTAGGAAGGAGGGAATGTAATGAATAAAATATATATTAATAATGTAAAATAATATAAATGATAATAAGCATAAATAACTATTAGTTAATTAGTAATTAGGTTAAAGACGCATGTCTAAATGAGACATGACTCTTTGTGAAGAGACACTTGTCTGATATAAAAGCAAGCCTCTCATTCTCATTTGTAAATCATTCATTCGTATTCATTTTATTTAATATAATATTTATATCCTAAATGGATGTCTTGACATTCCAAGTCTTTTGGAGTAATTAATCTATAGAAGGAACTTTGTTCGCTTCACTGTTGAACATGATCCTTCGAAGACTTTTTGTAGATTAGTATATCATCAAAAAATACTAACACAGATTTTCCAAAGAAGGGTCTAAAAATTGAATTCATTAATGTTTGAAATGTGGAAGGTGCATTAGTAAGGCCAAAAGGCATGACCAAAAATTAATAATCACCCTCATTAGTTCTAAATTCTGTTTTTAGAACATCTTCAATCTTCATTTTAATTTGATGATATCTCAAATGACCATCCAACTTGGTGACGTAAATTTCTCCATGTAATTCACCAACAATTCACCAATGGCAGGAAAGGGAAATTTATCTTTAATTGTGAGCTTGTTGAGCTCCCTATAATCTGAACACATGCATCATGATCCATCCTTCCCGTGCACCAATACTACTAGAGTAGAGAAATAATTTTGACTATGATGAATTATAGCAACCTCTAGCTTTTTCGCAACCATACATTCAACTTCACTCTTTTGGGCATAAGGATATTAGTAAGATCTTATTTTTCGAGGAACAATTCTTGCAATCAAGTGAATGACATGATCATGATCACAAATAGGTGGGATGTCTTTGGGAGTCTCTAACACCTTAGAATGATTGTCCAACATTTTTTAGAGATCTCGAGAAATAGATGATTCCATTGTTTGAACCCCTCGCGAGCATAATTGTGAAATTACACCTTGTTGATCTTTATTCAGAATATTTTTCATGCCATTAGAGTCTATTATATTTCTTGGTTTCCCTATAATACCCCTTAATTAAACTTCCTTTCCTTTTGAAAATCACTTCAAGAAAATTTCTTGAAAATTGAAAGCTATCGTCCCCAAAGATTGTAACCATTGGACTCCTAGTACAACATTAGTACCACCCATTGTAATGTAAAGCATTGGACTACTAACTACATATTCCCCCATGGCTGGCATGATATTATGGAACTTTCTAGAGCAATTTATAGTTCCTCCATTTGCAACCATCACTTGACCCTTTGGTGTTTGATATAGGAAGTAGTTCAATTCCTTCACTATCTTTCAATGAATAAAATTATAAGTACTTCCCGAATAAATTAGTACTATTACCTTTTCCTTCTTGATATATCCTTCTACCCTGAGGATTTGAGGAATGGTAATTCCTACCAATGCATTACAAGAAATGGTCATATTCATTTTTTATTTCTTTGTGGTTGGTTCATGGTTTATATCCTCCTCCTTTGATGTTTCGTATTCCTTTTATTCTTACTCCTTTTCTTCCTCCTCTTCACAATCTATGTAGAATAATTTCTTGTTAGCAGAATTATGACCTTTAGTGTATTCTCTATCACAACTCTAAAAAATATTTTTTTCTCTTTTTTACTTCAATTGGTGTGGTGTCAGCCTTGTAGGTTGTGGAAGATTAGGAGCTTAAACACTTCCATATTTATAGTTGTCAGTGGTAGACTTCCTTGTTGCCATAATTTTTCTTTCAACCTTTCTTCCCACCCTGAATGCCTTCTCCAATGAATCAACTTCCCAGAGGTGAACCTTTTGTTGGATGTTATATTTTAAACTCCATACAGAAACATCAATCCTATGTTCCTTTCGAATATCGATTACCCTAATATTCAATTTTTGGAAGTCTCCAATGTGCTCTACCATTTAACACTTTTGTTTGAGATTTATTAATTGGCTAAACAAGGTATTTCTTTTTGTATCTTCATAATATGCTATCATTTCCTCCATAAAAATTAACTAAGTGATAAGTTGTTTATGAGAAAAAGGCCATATATACCATACAAAATAAGTGGGTTCTAAACATTAAGATGTAATACATAACTTTTGTGAGGGTGGCACATCCCGTAGATCAAAATATTGCTCCATTTGTAGTATCGAATTTATCGAATCATTGCCATCGAACTTTGTCATATATATCTTGGGAATGTTGTGGTTCTTAGACCCCACATTGGAGTCTCTAAAATCATAATTCATATTCTTTTTCTCTTCATCATGATTTTCATGGATTTCCTTGTCACCATTGGGAATTCTTTCTTGTCACAAATTTTTCTAAACCTTCCTTCCACCCTTCTATCTTGACATTCATCATTGCTTCCATGTCTCCTTTTAACCCATCATTCAAAACTCCCACATCCCTTTTCATACCATCTATATTAACTCTTATGTCCCTTTTTATAACATCTATCTTAACATTTATCATATCCTCCAATTCTATTTTTGTTACTTTTTGTGAGAGTGAAATTTTTTGCACTTGGTATCATAAATTTGCTATATCATGTTGCATTTCTTCCTCATCTTCATGCATTATAGAAGAGATTTCTAGTTTCTTACTAGGTGTGACCATTTTTGGTTTCAAGGAATTTTGGAATTAAAAAATAATATATATGCTCCAATATGCCCCTTGAATCACTTCAAACTGATTTTTCAAACAAAAATTATGGAAAATATACAAACCATTTTCTTGCATTTTTGGTGATCAATATTGAGCTATTGAATCTATGCAATTGGGAATCTCCAAGATCTAAATTTTCTTCCTATTGTATCTCTCTGAGTCCTCCTTCAAAGCCCACAAGTCTCGTCAATATTGGATTCTTCAAGAAAGAGTTATCCCAAATCTCCCACGAAGGTTTGATTATGTACTAGTTGAGTAGAGTGATGTTCTACAGGATGCCATGTATCATTGTTTCAACCTTTGGCCCCGAAGATGTGACAAGAAAAATTACATTCCATGAACTTTCAGCCAGTTTTTACAGAATTCAAATCCAATTCCTAAAACGAAAGCTATGGTGCTTTTACCTAGGCCAAAAAACCCTAACTTCCTCATAACATATCTATGACAATATAACAAACCAGGGTCTCAAATTCTTACACGACGTTCTTTGATATTTCGGCTCCATGTGGTAAAAGTTTTAGCTTTTGAAGCCTCATAGAAACAATATTATAGAAAAAATTCCAAGATGACCTGTTTGAAGAAGCGAAACCCTAAAATCCAAAGTTCTGATACCAAATGTTATGCAACCAACTCAAAATAGATAGATCAATGACTTAAAATTTATCCTCTTCAAGGGAGAAACCTCCTTTACATTACATAAATGAGCAATTATTAGATGATACAAATTAAAATACCTCCTTTTCATATATATGAGACTAAGTGGTCCCAATATAATCAAATCATACATAACAATAATAATGCAAGGGAACAAAAATAACAATAATGGGCTTGTATGGGGCTCAACAATAAAAATAAGGGAAATACACTAGCATTATAGGGACATAACACACTTCATCAGGACGAAAACACTCGTACACATGCTAGTTTGATCAACGGTCCAGAAAAATCAACAGTCTATGACAACACGAAACTCGTCAAACTTTAACGAGACAAGTGGTCCCAGTAATAGTTTCAAGAAAATAGCTAAGAACTTAAATCAATGACACACATTCAGTACTGGGGCACCCATAGTGGTTTCCAATACCACGAAGTCTGGTGTCGGGATGGTTTCCAAAACCACGAGTCTCGTACACTGTCAACTGGTCATGTTGGGTTCACCATGTTCTCTCGCTTTGGGTTCTATAGACCATGCAACATTGTCCACCTCGATCACAACAAGAAGAATGTCCACCACTCTAAATCGTCAAAGGAGTTCAGACGAAGTTCTCAACGCTTCTAAATATCGCCTCTGTGATACCACCGTTATAGGCCTAATGAACTCCACAATGGAACATATATTTTATTGAGTGCAAACATCAAGAATTTATACAAGAAAATATAGTTACTAGACCGTAATTGTTAGTGGGTTTCCGAACGTTAATTAAAAAACTACATAAACTCTCAATTCTAATATACTAATGTTACTATATATCCCAAATGATTAGTTAACATACTTAAGGCACTCAGTGATGTGAATGTCGTTGGTTCTAAACTCCGTCGGAAAAAACCAACCATGTAAAGTGATGTTGTGACCTAGTGAAGGTGAGTGATTTTGATAACATCAGATCCTTGGGCGATTTTGATAACGTGGAAGCGTCCATTTTTATGAGTATTACCACAACTTAGTAAACAGAAAATGATAATTTAAAATACATTTATTAATAATTAAGTTAGGAAAAATTTAATCATTTACTCATTTACCTGAATTTTATTAATGTTTAATTATACTCAAAATTTCAATTTACAAAAATATTTTAAACCATTATTAAAAAATAATAACACTATTTTTCTTTACAATATACAAAAAACTTAAAATCCAAAGTATTACATTTTTAAATTATTTAAAGTTTAATTAAAAATGGTTGTATCAAAAGGCATATTACACAACCTATTATGATGGTGATTTGTGATTTCATCCATACTCACAATAGAATTGACATGTGTTTTTAGAAAAAATTTATTCTAAAAAAACTATGGTTATATTGAAATATAAGTATTTGACTATTATTTAATTAAAAAATTAAAAAATATTAAAAATATCATTTACAATTTACAATAATAAAATTTACAATTTACAATCATTGTAAATTTACAATTTATAAAATTTCAATTTACAAAAATATTTTAAATCATTATTAAAAAACAATAACACTATTTTACTTTAGGGTATATAAAAAAAAATTAAAATCCAAAGTCTTGCATTTTTTAATTTTTTTAAAGTTTAATTAAAAATGGTTGTATCAAATATATTTTCTTTCCAAGTTTAGCGAAAAATAACATGTGACATTTGGAAAGATATGGAAGTTTGAACCCTAATAAAAACTATTAGCGAAGATACATAGGTGAAATACATGTCTGCTTAATCCTGGTTGCTTTTAATTGTTAGAAGTTTTATTAATTTTAAATTATGTGTGGTTTAAATTATAATTATATGTCAAATTTTTTTGGATTAATTTTTTTAGAGTGTAAATCTTTTTGAAAAGAAAAGACAATTTTCTCATTTTTTTTTTTACTTTTAATTACTTTATATTTTTTTAAAGTTGATATGAAATTATATTATCACATGTGAAAAACTTAATAAACATATACAATATATTTATTTTTGTTTTTTTAATTATATTCGATTTTTTTTTATTTAGAGAATATATTTATTTTATTTTATAAAAAATGCGTGTCAACTCCATGTTGAGCAAAGATAGATGTGCATGTGTGTGTGTCTATATATATATATATATATAATTTTCATCTTTCACATTGTATTTTTCAGTGTAATATAGAGTACATTGTAAACACACATAGAATATTTATTTTTGTTTCTTTATTATAAGCAACATTGTTTTTATATTTAGAGAATAGTTTATTTTTATTTTAATAGGACATGTATCAACTCCACCATGGACACACATCTCCATTACACTGAGTTGTAGAATGAAAATCTTGGCTCAATTATATATATATATGAATGATATTATTTATAAAATATTATTAAGATATTGAAATTTTGATATATTGAAATATCAAAATAAGATTTTAATGTTTTTTTAATATTTTTTTATTTACAAACAATTTTAATATTTCTTTATTTATAGAAAGTTGATATGAAGTTAAAGAGTATATTTTATTTTAAAGTTTAATAAAAAATAATATGTAAGGTCTCTTACAAATGTTTCAATGCTAGATGTTATCGTTTCCTAGCATAAAACAAAATTGACAAAAATGTCTACAAGCCTTTTAATGGAAAGATATACATGAATTATTGTGGATGATTATTAGTTTATGAAATATCTACCACTCTTTCACATAAAATGAATGCTTTAAAATTCATGTAGGTTTAAGAAAAACTTTTTGGTGGTAGTGAGGTATATAAGAAAAAAAAACTTAACATATTATGTAAAAGGAGAGTTAACATGCATGGCTTAAGGTTTCCATTCTCCTCATTTGTTGTTACAAATTTCACGTGAGGAATATTCTTCCCCGAGCAAGATACATTGTGATTCAATTTTTTTATTTGTAGCTAAAGGGCATCTGTTTAAAGAAGAACGTCCTCTTAGGCTTCACTTCCTCCTTAAGCACCTTCCCCAGTATCATTTTAATTTGGAAGTAGATATCTACGAATTGTAGATAGCTCCTCTCCACCCTAGCTTTAGCCTTTGTGATACTTATCTCTACACTTGATATTGGAGGGGTGCATTCCTATTCGAGGGGTATTAGACCTTCAACTCGCCCATGAGTAATGTGGAACACATATTTTAAAACAAAGTATTCTTATATCACCTGCTTGTAGCAACATTTTTTGTCAGTTTCTCATTTTTCGTGTAGCAAGGTGTTGGAATTTCTAAGTCTAACCTGTTAGAAACCCTTCATGTACTTCCCTGATTTATTCCTATCTACTTGTTCTGTTAATTAACAAGTTATTTACCATGGAAATACTGGAAATAAATATAATTACATGCTCAACACATTACGGAACATCAATTGAAGGAAATAGAAACAAGGACACAAGTGACACCATTATTTTTTTGACTATTTTCCCCGGAAAAACCCAATGGAGGAAAATCGGTGCAGTTATTTGAGGGTTTGATTTATTAAGCAGTTTTAGAATAAAATTTGGGTGCCAAATCTGACTCACCCAATAGATAAAAATCTTGGCGGTAGTACCTCTCTACTTGAAAGTAGATATTCTGGTTGAAACCCTGGATAAACACTCTTGCAGCTCCACAGCCCCAATCTTCCCCACGAAACCCCATCGTCATCCTCTAGGGACTGGGTCAGCCTCTCTCTGGCACAATATTAGCCCAGCGTCACTCTAGCTTGGCCTGTGTCAGCCTCCGAAGTCACTGCGTCAATCCTCTAGCCCTCTGTGTCACACACAGTGGCCCTCTAAGGCACTGCACAACTCCTGGCTGCCTCTATGTGAGCCTTGGCTAGCTATGTGTGAACCCTTGGCTACTTCTGCATCCCTCTCTCCAGCTACTGCACTGAACCTCCTAGTGCTATCTCTTCCTCTTTGCTTCTGTAGTCACTACCCCTCAGCTCCAACTATGATTACTCTCTCAACTTTCTAAGCAAACCCAACCCCAGAAAGTTGAAATCTTGATCTCTTGTTGTGTTCTCTAAGTGACCCTCAAGCCTCCTCTTATGCTGTTCTCGTTGACAAATAAATGGTTGATATTAAGTCCCTAATCAATGGATAAGATTAGATCTACCTTGATCCATGAATTTTGGACCATTCTAACATAGTTTTATATTAATTCACATTAATATGTTATTTTCCCTAAGTTTAGACCTAGGGACTCCTTTAAAAATATTAATTATTTTAGTATCTCTGAAATTGCTTAAAATCTTCCCAAACCCTTTATGGGTATTGGAGCTCTCATGTACCTTAGCCTTTGCACCAATTTTTGTGGCTAGAGTATATCCGATGCTACCCCAAATCAACACTCTCTCTTAGTGAGGATTGGGCTCTCGCCACACTCGTCACTGAATATCACCTTGATCATTCGGCATTGGTCCATGTGTTGATTCTTATGAAACCAACTCACAAAAAGATAGAAAAGATAGATCAATGGCTTGGAAATAAGCCTCTTTGAGGGGGAAACCTCCTTTACATTACACAAATGATAAATCCTTTGATCATAAAATTTACAAGACCTCCTTTTCATATATAGGAGTCTAAGGGGTCATAATATAATTAGAGCCATCATAACAATAATAATGTAATGGAAAAATAATAACTATAGTGGGTTCTATGGGGTACAATAATAACAATATGGGGACTACATGTGCACAAAAATATACTAAGGGGGTTGTACTAATCATAATAAGGGGTTACACTAGTAGTATAAGGACCTAACATGCCCCTCAACTTCAAAAAGTGTTGTCCTCAATGCTTGAGTAATTCTTGATGCTTCTATATAAAATTATTGTGCTCCCATGTGGAATCTTCACTGGGTAGGTTCTTCCACTTGATGATTTACTCTGAAATTGATAGATTTAATAGCTGTCAGGTTCTTGTTTCTGTGATTGCTCCAGGTTCCAATATGATTTTTCCTTCCTCGTCAAGTTCTGGAAATATTGTTTGAACTTGGATCTTTTGCACCTTTTGAATGAGTGGCCACACTTTTTTTTCATTCTTCCATTCATCCCTTGCTTTGTATACCCAATCTGGTTGGATAATAGAAACAGCACAAAACAATGCTTCCACATCCTCGTCCTTTCTTGAGAGTGTATCTGCAACAACATTTTTCTTCCGCTTTTTGTAGATGGTTTCAAATTCATAACCAACATATTTGTGACCCATTTTTAATGTTGTTCTAAAGATAATCTTTGATCTAAAAACTATTTAAGACAATCATGATCCATTTTTACCTTGAAGTGTCTTCCCATTAAGTAAGGTCACCATTTCTTAAGTGCATGTAGTATTGCCAACATTTTCTTCTCATAAATAGCTTTCATGACATATAGCCGTAAAAATACTCAATTGCCTAAATCAAATCTTCTTTCACTGCAATGAGGATCTTCTTATTGTTTCATTCCATTCTGCATGAAAGTCACTTGATCTTTTAAAAGTTGGAGAACTTGTTGTTGATGTTCGATGTGATCTTTCATGCTTGAATCTTTTTCTTCTTGATATGTCCTTCTATCTTAAGAGTTTGAGGAGTGGTAATTTCTTCAGATACATTACAAGAAATGGTCAGATTCATTTCTTGATGCTCGATGTGATCTTTTAGTTCTTGAACATTTTTCTTCTTGATGTGTCCTTCTATATTGATAGTTTGAGAAGTGATAATTCCATGAAATGCACTATAAGATATGCCTAGATTCATTTTTTCTTTCTCGATGTGATATTTCACTTCTTGAACCTTTTTCTTCTTGATATGGCCTTTTATCTTGAGAGTTTGAGTGGTAATTCTTGCCAATGCTTTACAAGGTATGGTCAGATTCATTTCTTCTTTCTCTAGGGTTTGTTCCTAATGTATATCCTGGTATTTTGATGTTTCTTGATCATTTTCTTCCTCCTCTTCATCATCTATGTAAAATTATTTTTTCTCAGCACACTTCTGACCTTTAGTGTATTTGATATCACAACTGTAACAAAGCCCTTTTTCTCTTTTTTCTTCCAATTGTTATGGTGTAAACCTTGTAGGTTGTGGAAGGATAGGAGAAAAAAAACTCCATAATTATAGTCGTGAGTGGTGTATTGGGCGCGAGATCCCCTAAGGGAAGTTTTGGGGCTAAAAGCCTATATTTTGGTCCAATTTTGTAATCCAAATGTAAAGACTCTGCATTTTGTGGTCGCGAAGCGCATAGATGTTAAAGAGTCATAGGGTTGTCCACCCTTATTTTGGAAATGTAGTGTTGGCTGTAGAAGATATACCCATGGTCGGCGGACCATGGGATTGTATAAATAGAGTTAAGTTCTAAGTAGTTGAAAAACATGAAGAAATCGATAATCATGAAGGATTGAGTCATAGCTTTAGAGCAGAAGTCTCAGTTTGGGTCGTAGCATAGGTAGAGGCTTTGGAGCTGAGTGCATGGAGGCATAGATGTTCGTAGTTGAGTGCACTAACCCCTACAACTGAGTGCGCAGAATGAGTTGAGTCTGTAATTGTTCGAAATTATCAATAAAGAGAATTATTCTACAATTTTTGTGTCTTTATTTCATGTTTATGCATCTGTTATATTGGGTATGCATTTCACTTATAATGCTTATATGATGCGTGAATGTATGTAAATGTATCGGTTAAGAAAATGCAAGTAAGAACATCTGTTTACGCAAAGCTAACTAAGATCTGTTAATAAGATAAAAAAGAAACTTAGCCTAGTTTGGGAGATATTGCAGTTCGCTTCCCTAGTAATGCGAAAGTATATCAGCCCCTGGCTAGGGCTATGGGGAAGCTGATTGTACCCTTTCGTGAAGGTACTAAAGGGTGGAACTGAGGGCTAAGAAACTTGCATGAAGGTAGTTATAGACGAGATAAACCGATATCACAACCATCTCAAGGGTGCAAAAACTTGGTTCCAGCGTCCCCCCATACTGCTTCGGGTTAGACTTCAGTCCACACTCTGTGAGCTGATGCCGAAAGGGATAGTAGTGTAGGGATTTGTTTGGCTAACTAATGCTGAACCTGGGTCAAGCCCCCACAAGCCAACATGGTGGGATTCCTTGTTTCCATAATTTAACTTTCAATTTTTCTTGCCAAACTGAATGCCTTCTCTAATGAATCAGGTTCCCAAAGACGAACCTCATGTTGAATTTTATCCTTTAAAGTCCTTATGAAGACATCAATCCTTTGCTTCTCTGGAATATCATTTACCCATATATTTAATTTTTTCAACTGCTCAATGTGCTCTTCCATCGAAAACTTTTGTTTGAGATTTATCAATTGGCTAAAGAAGGTGTTTCTCTTTGTATCCTCATAATGTGCTATGATTTCCTCCATGAAAATTGACCACGTGACAAGTGGTTTACAAGAACAAAGCCCTTAATACCATAAAAATTGATTTAGTTCTAAATATAAAGATGCCATACGTACCTTTTGTAATAGTTTCACCTCATGTAGATAAAAATATTGCTCCATCTGTAGTATCCAAATTAACAAATCCTTGCCATAAAACTTCCTCATATTGTCTTTTCTTGATTTTAGGATCTTGATCTTGAAACAATTGTAACTCTATAATTGCAGATCTCTAAGTTCTAAAATTGTGTCTTATAGTAGCCCTCTGAGTCCTATTTCTGTCCCTGCAATTCTGTTTGCAATTGGATTCCCGAAGAAAGAGCTATGTCCAATCTCCATGATGACCTAATCATAGACTAGTTTAGTAGAGTGAACTTCTATGACGTGCCACGTGTCGTTGTTTCGACCTTAGGTTCTGAAAATGATACCCAAAAAACTACAGTTTATCTGATTTTTATCGCTTTTGATGAAATTTGAATCAGATGCTGAGAGAGAGAGTTATGACGATTTTCTGAAGGTCACATGTTTGGGAGTAATTCGAGAGCTTGTAAAAACCATAAATGTCTCAGACCATATCTATGAAAATATAATGTTACAAGCTCTAAAATTTGAGCCCGAGATTCACCATGGTTTTGGCTCAAATCGGTCTTAATTTGAGAATCTAAAACTTCGTAGGAAGAAAATTAGACTGAAAATTCCACGATGACCTATTTGAGATGGAATTTTGGAGCTTTCAAAAACCCTAACTTCCTCAGAACATAACACCGAAAATATAGCACGAAAAGATCTGAAATTAGGAGATGAGATTTAGTGTGATTTCGGCTCAAATGGATTTTTTTTTAGCTTCTGAAACGTCGCAGAATTTTTTTTATAGTGAAAAGTCCATGATGGCCTATTTGGAGAAGTGAAACCTTAGAATCTAAAACTCTAATACTAAATGTTATGAAACCAGCTCACAAAATGATAGAAAATATAGATCAATACCTCATAAATAAGCGTCTTCGAGGGGGAAACCTCCTTTACGTTATAGAAATGAGAAATTATTTAATGATACAAATGACAAGACCTCCTTTCTATATATAGGAGCCCAAGGGGTCATAATATAATCAAAGCCGACATAACAATCATAATGTAAGGGAACAATAATAACTATAGTGGGTTTCTATGGGGCACAATAATAACAATATGGGTACTACATGGGCACAACAATATAATAAGGGGGTTGTACTAATAATAATAAGGGGTTACACTAGTAGTATAGGGACCTAATATTGATGCTACGCATGTTGCCCATCATCCGCACTACTGCATCTTGTACTACTACCCATGGCCCTGCCACTGCCACTGCTACATATGTACTCCTAGTCCCTCTGCATCAGTGCTGCTACCCATGGCCCTGCCACTGCCACTATTTAATCTGCACTACAATCCCTCTCATCATGCTACATCATGTTGCCCATAGCACTACCATTACTAACTACTACACTTCAACCCAGTTATTAAGAAGTAGCTAATCTCCCAACACTGACATCTTTGTCAGGATAGAACACTCCTGATGCTGAAGCTCCCACTCTGGCCTCTAAACTTGTGCAACAACTCTGTGCATCTCACACCATTGCACAACTCTCTGTGCCATCCTACACTGGTGCAACACTCCTATGCTTCTTGCATTTTTGTGACCTGCTAGCATGGTGCTATCCCAGGATTCCTTCACTTTAGCTCCCTCTACCGCTCCATCTGCATCTGTCTCTACTGATATCGGCTAGTATTGCTTCTCCTCTTCAAGACTCCGTAGCAATGTCTAATCCAACAGGCTTGGTACCTCGAGGATCCTACCCCTCATCGCCTGTACTCCATTTGACTACAGCTCGATGTCTCCCCACATCCACTCAAGTGGTGTGTGTGCACTCATGTCACAGTCATAGTTTGTCTCCACTTCCTTCTCTACCCTTGCTAGTGTAGCCTTGTTCTCAAAGGCCTCTCCCTTACTCTCCTTCCTTGGACACTGGGTCGCATAATGACCCAGCTCCCCACAGTGGAAGCATTTGACCTTGGAGAGGTCCTTCTTCTTCTGTTTCTCCTACTTTCCCTCAAATGCTAGGGCATCATCCACCACCTCCTCCTTCTTGATTCTGATCTTGTTGCTGCTACTTCCTGCCTTGCTCAACCTTCTGATCTCTTCTTGGAGAAGAGATGCACACATTTCCTCCCAATCTAGAAGGGTTTCCCTGTCGGGTATTCTCAGGACAAACACCTCCCAGTCTTCTGAGACTGCATTCAGGGCTGTTCTCACCATAAATTCTTAATCCAGCGTGGCCCCTATGGAAGTTAGCTGATCCTAGATCTCCTTCAATCGACCGAGGAAGGGGTCAATCTATTCCCCCTTTTGCATCTGGTATGATCGCAACTGATTTTCTAGTAACATCCTCATATGCAAAGAAGTATGCTGGTACAATTTCTTTAGGGCATCCCACATCTCATTTTCTATGTCCTTTTCAGCAATATGTGGTACTACATGGTCCTTGACATAGTCAAGAATTATCCTCTTGGCCCTCGCGATTACCTCCACGTACTTGTCGTTATTAGCTGGGTAAACTAGAATAGCTATCGTCCTCAAGGAAAAGTGCTCGACGCGATTCCTACCTAGAATGGATAGGATTTTGGCCTTCCAGACTATAAAGTTTGAGGCTCTGTCCAGTCTCTCCTGGTCTCTTACCCCATTCACCGCCATCTCGTTGCTCTTGTACTTAACTACTGGAAGTTCTTGGTATGACTCCCTTTGAGCCTCGATTTACCTCCTGGAAACCATTTTCAATGTTGAGATGTCCCCACTTTGATCCTTAGTGCCGCTACACCACTGATTCAGATTTCTTGGCTAGATATCCTTGGTAGCAACTTCCTCATCCTTTGTCTTACCCTATTATATACTCTTCTAACTACAGTACTCCACCAAATCCACTTTGTAGCTTACTCATAACCTCCTAAACCCCAACAAATTAAAGGTTAGAGCTCCTAAGCTCTGTGTAATCTTGGTACCAAAAAATCAACCTCCTCAACCAACTATGTCAACCCTCATGGCCTCTGCATGAGCATACCTTTACCCCTCTCAGCCTTTGTGCTGGCTCTTCCTAGCTCAATCTAGATGATGGAGGCATTGTATCACCCCTTCCTCACTGCTACTATGCTAGGAACAACTTATGTCACTCAGGACAACTATTCTCTGTTGTTGCTGCTCTACTTGGTTGATGTCCTCAGTTCTTGTATGATCTGCAACCATGATCTCATACCATGTTGGAATTTCTAAGTCTAACCCATTAGAAACCCTTCATGTCCTTTACTAATTTATTCCTACCTACTTGTTCTGTTAATTAACAAGTTATTTACCATGTAAATACTGGAAATAAATACAAGTACATTCTCAACACATTACAGATCATCAACTGATGGAAACAAAAAAAAGCATACAAGTGACACCATTGTTTTTTGGACTAATGTCCCTGGAAAAACACAATGCAAGAAAACCAGTGCAGCTACCTGAGGGTTCAATTTATTAAGTAGTTTCAAAATATAATCTAGGTGATTAATTTGACTCACCCAATAGAGAAAAATCTTGGAAGTAGTACCTCTCTACTTGGAAGTAGATATTCCAGCTGAAACCCTAGATAAACAATTTTGCAGCTCCATAGCTCCAGTCTACCCCACGAAACCCTAGCATCAACCTATAGGGACTGCGTCAGCCTCTCTCTTGCCTAGCGTTAGCCCATTGTCACTCTGACTTGGCCTGCATCAACCTGTGAAGGCACTACATTAGTCCTCTGGCCCTCAGCGTCACCCACACTGGCCCTCTAAGGCACTGCATAGCTCCTGGTTGCCTCTGCATGAGCCATGGCTAGCTCTGCATAAACCCTTGACTACCTCTGCATCCCTCTCTCCAACTACTATGTTGATCCTCCCAGTGCTATCTCTACCTCTCTGCTTCTGTATTCACTACCCCTCAGCTGCAACTTCGATCACTCTCTCAACTTTCTCAGCAAACCCAGCCCCAGAAAGTCGAAATATTTATCTCTTGGTGCATTCTCCAAGTGACCCTCAAGCCTCCTCTTATACTTTTCTCGTTGACAAATCAACGACTGAGATTAAGTCCGTAATCAATGGCTAAAATTAGATTTGGCTTGATCCATGAATTTTGGACAATTCTAACATAGTTTTATATTAATTCACATTAATATTTTGTTTTCCCTAAGTTTACACTTAGGGACTCCATTAAAAATATTAATTATTTTAATATCTCTCAAAGTGTTTAGAATTTGCCTAAACCATTTCTGGGTATTGGAGATCTCATGTGCCTTAGTTTCTCCACCAATTTCTATGGCTAGAGTACATCTGATGTTACCCCAAATCAACACAATGCCCATAAAAAGTATGCAACATTGGTACTCCTTGGATGAGGAATAAATTCAGCATCCAATGAGTGCTCTTGCTCAACATTTTAGTAAAACCTTAGGGAGATAAGTTGAAAATACGAGTTGAAAATTTAGTTTTTTCTTTTATTTTTTAACCTTTTTACTTTTTTACTCCAAAAATGGTGAATCATCCACAATGGTTGATATCATCATCTTGAATCCTATTGGTCCTTATAAAGTTATTTTTGGTTGTACATTTCTATTTTGACACCCATTTTAGACCTAAAAATTACTCTAATAAACTAGAATATTTTATAATAAAAGGTAAGAAAGAGAGCTTGTGGTATCTAAGGTTTGATACTTATCTATTGGGATTTTTTTTCAAAAATAATAAAGATAATCACTATGTGTATTTTAAATTAGTCGGTTCTATTTGTGGCATTTGATGTGGATGATATGTTCTTGATTGGAACAACATGGAAATAGTTAAGGAAGTTAAATGATAAATTCCCTCTAAATTCGACACAAAATATCATGATTATGCAAATTTTAGTTTGGAATTTGAAATTAAAATAGTTTGAGCAAGTAAGAAAATTTGGTTGAATCAGAAAAAACTATGTTAAGAAAATATTATCGATCTTTTATAAGGAGGAATGTACATCAATGAACATCCATATTCCTATAGGTGGAAATATATTTGTAGATTAGTATTCCAAGGAATATGAAGGATAACATGAAATGCTACGTCTTAGCTATATTAGTCATGTTGGTAGTTTCATGTATGAAATAGCTTGTACGAGACTAGACTATGGACATGGCATGTGAAGTGGGAGTTTTGATAAGGTGTATGTCAAAACCAAGGAAGGTGAATTGGATAGTCCCAAAGAGATTTTTTAGTTATTTGTGTGGAATTATATATTATTCAATTTTCTGCTAAGGAAGGCCTAACGAGTGATTGTTAGCCTTACATGATTTTTCTAATAGAGACTAGTTTAGAGATTTAGCTCATAAAGGATCTACAAGTGGTTATATTTTTAACATATTTGGAGGCATAATTATTTGAATGAGAAAGAGACATTTTTCATGGTACTCCCAACTATAGAAGTTAAAGGCATGGTAGCCACTTATGTAAGTAAGGAAGTTGTATCATTACAAAGATTGCATCCATGTATTGGGTTTGTACAAAAAGATATAATATTATATAACAATACTCATAGTGCATTACTTTTCGAAAAATGTCAAACTTATCATTTTAAGGCACATTGTTTTGATATTACTATCACTTTATGAGGGACATGGTTGATAACAACAACGATTTTCTAGTGAAGGTGGATATTGTGAATAATGTCACAAATTTATTTATCAATGTCTATAAGTATTGATAATTTCATTTTGTGTAGAGAAAAAATAGGACCTTCTTCCCTAGATTGTTGGTCATGTGATGCTATGAATTTTTGTATGGGATGAATAAAACAAGTGGGAGAATGTTGGGTATTGTTCTATTCTTTACATAACTATTCCTTATCTAAGGGGGACATAAAAGGGGTGGAGCCCTCAAAATTATTTTGGTGGATTTTTCATATGTTTTTGGTAGTTCCATCACATGGTTCTTTATTTTGGTATTTGTTTGGTACATGGTGTTGTAGAACATGGTTCTATAATACTATTTAAGGAATTAAGCTTGTAATATGATCTAGGTTGATGGATTAGGGTTTCTTGAAGTGTTATTGTAAGCATTTGTGGGTTCTCCTTGATTGATGTTTTCTAGGAAAAACCTATGTGTATTATCTATGATTTGCATTGTTTTTTTTCTTCTTTATAAAGAATATTTGTATACATTATTTACTAGAAATGTTTAAAACTTACATTTTATAGGTGTTAAAAACATCATTTTTTACTTTCAATAAAATCTTTAAAAACAATTAGGGAACTTCGAATAAGAAGATCATGACTTGCTATTTTTATCAAGGGAAGATCCACCAGATATAAGATTTATTTCAATATATATACTACCTATTACAATATGAGATATACATGATGTCCCTCACTAGTCACCTTAAGAGCACCACCAAAGATAGAAATTCTCTCTACAATAGAACTCATTCTAAAACTTCTCAATACAAATGAAAATCTATGTAGTGCAACTAAATGTTTCAAATTTATTTCTTCATCAAAACAACTTTCAACAAGAGATGATTAGGCATACTATGGAGAAAAAGTGGTAACCAAGCATATTTTGGAATAATGGTCCACAAGAACCCCTACGTCAACTTTCTAATAATAATCTATAGAATACACCGTTTAACTCAAGAAGTATTCACACCAAAAACTACAAATAGAGATTGGTTCCAACATAGACCCCTTCATTGTTCTATTATTTGCATCACCATTTGGAGAAACAATACCACCCTTCTTGACCTTGGAAATGAGCCTCCTATTCTTCTCTGAAATATTTCTTTAGAAATGACTAATATAATATTAGGCTATAGTCCCATAAGAATTACGTCTCACCTAATTCAAGGATACCACATAATATAAGAGGAAGAAATTATTTTTCTATAATTTCAACCCTACCACTAAATCATCCCTCAAAACTAGACTACAAGAAGACATCCTATGAAATTTTTGCTCGTCTCCAAAAAAGTCATACTCACCTATAAGAAAACCATTAATCAAGAGCCAATTATGTTGAATTCCTTAAATAAATATAATCAAATGAGAAGGGAATTTTTTTTTTACTAAATGTTCATGAGGTCCATCCTTTCCAAATGAGAATCAAATAAAGGTGGTTATTTATTAAGGAATAACAAAGATGATGTCTTCCACATAATCTAATTGGAATGAGCTTTGAACATTCTCTTGATTCTAGGTTTTCCTTGGTATGAATGCCTATACTTTTTAACATTTTTCAGATTTAATGGCATTTCTATCCATTTAGTTTGTTATGCTAAAGAGCATTTGCCAATTCCTCTTAAAACTATGTATTCACAAAAGTTGTAGGATGTGGATTATTTGTCTCAATCATTGAGAGGGTACTTATTTTGAGGGGGTTGATATCCTCTTGGTCTATATATTTTTTATGATGATGATTACGGTTGTTACTCTCCATTGAGATCATATTTTGTATATCCGACATTAAGAAAAATGATAATCAATTATTTCTTTGTTTATTTTAACTTTATTTTCATTAAGACTAGTTAGTATCAATCAATAGGTTAGGAATGTTACTCTTGTGACATATAATTTGAAATTGATATTTAATATTGTTATATGAAAGACATTCTAAGAGAAAATGAATTTCACACCCTAATTTCTCATAAAGGATTGTTTTATATTTAAATATCATAACATTGTATATCTACTATATTATAACTAATTTATTGTTACCAATCCCAAATTTCTTTAAAATTAGCAACAA
This sequence comes from Pinus tabuliformis, assembly GCA_031772625.1. Classification (NCBI taxonomy): domain Eukaryota; kingdom Viridiplantae; phylum Streptophyta; class Pinopsida; order Pinales; family Pinaceae; genus Pinus; species Pinus tabuliformis. Next base: position 623,940,263 of record CM062813.1, read on the forward strand.
AATTCTTTTACGTTCTTGTACAAACTTATCATGATAAATTTTAATCCAAAAAATCCTTTAGCTCTAGATTATTGCTATGTATTAATAGCTTTTAATATTGCCTTAAAGGTTAGCAGTTTTAAGATGACAACCAAATATTTCTTTTCAAAATAATTATAGTTAATAAGATAGAAATAGTCCCAAAGTTTTAGAGTGTTTTTTTCCATCATTCTAAAAATATCAAATTTAAGAAAATTGATGATAAATCCTACACATAATTTTTGATGTATTTATGTTTTCCTTAACAAATCATTTAACTACCAAATATATATTTTAAAAGCAATTTTTTTTTTACCTTACACTAAAATTTTGAATATTATCTATAACATTAAAGAACTATTAAAAATTACATTAATTATAAAAATATTTAAATACTACTCGTACATTCTATATAAATAACTTCATTTTTTTCTTTACATGGGAGATTTCTAACTTTGAGAGATTATTATATTTTCGGGTGAATTTTATACCATTAGAACACATTACAAATAAAAACTGTTGCAAAACTATTTTACGTTGGAGATTTCTAACTTGAAAGGTTATAATACATTCTGGAGAATTTTATCCCACGAAAGAAAGAAGGATTTGTAGAGTTTCTATTCTCGAAAAAAATTAGAACACTTTATAATAAAAAATGTTTCAAAACTATTATAGATCTTCAATCAGGTTATTATTTAGAATATCCAATTTTTAAGACAGTATTACTGTGTATCAGTAGGCTTAAAGTTAACCAGATTTAAAACTAAAACTAATGATGATGATCTATGATACATATCAAAATTATATTTGTTATTCATTTAAAATGAAGTAAATACGATGAATATGTGAATCTAAAACGAATGTAAAAGGAATAAATAACACAATCTGAAAGTCATTGTTCCAGGGTTTGAGGAAAAAATTAAAATAAATTGTGGTACGAATTAAAACGAATTTGTGAAAAATTACTGTATATGTATGTAAAATAAAATGAAGAATTCAATGTCATACTCATTGCAACAATCGAGAGAACGATTTTGATATGTTAAAAACAAATGCAGTAACGCCATGGAAGTGTAATAGAAATAGATGACTGCGCAATAGTCTATTTATGAGGAAGAAGAGGTAAATAACAATATAACTAGCAATATGACTAGAAAGATGAGATTCCCTAGCTCAGAGAAGTCTTCGGCTTTTATTTAAATAAAGATATTATTAGATGGAAAAGATGCTAGAAGCTGTACTGCTCGTAGCGGATGAAACAGTCAGCGAATTCAACTCGAGCACCAGTGGCGAAGTTGCAAATGCTCCAGATGCTTGCGCCAATGGAAAGAAGGCAGGAGGTACAGTCAGACACTGAGAGTGACTGATTGCAGATTGCTTGCCCGTATGCAGTGGGTGAACCTGCAGCCGACGACTTGTAGTCGTAACCGTTCCAGGGCGTGTTTTGCTCCAGATCTATCAGCAGGGTTAGGAGCGTACCAAAGAAAGGACTTCCGGTTGGGATAACGTCAGAAGTGCAAACATACGACACTAGGTCTGTATTCTGCGCACCTACCACCACGAGTAGTAAGATTACAGCTAAAGCAAAGCCAAATGACCCGATCGCCATGGCTGCCAAACACGAAATAACTTCACGTCTAGTAAACCCTACAAATCGCAAAACTTATTGCCATGCTGGGGGATGCCTCCATTTTATAGCCCTCGTGGCACAATCCCGTGCGTAGGATAACCTCCGTGACGAGAAGGATGATGTCGGTTCACGTCACGCATTGTCAGTTGGGAGGAGGAAACAAAAGCTACATGTTGCTCGACCGTCATTAGGGGAGCTAAAGAAACAAAAGCTACAAACTTACGAGTATTATCTTTAAATAAATTATGATCTTCGATACTCCATATTCGTAGTATATATTTTTGTCAAACATGCCAATTCACACATTAAGTTATATAACTTTTTGTATTATTTAGATCGTCTATTGTGAGTACATGTAACAATCACGAAAGCTGTAATAATATTATTGAATTGCATAGCCTGTTTGTAGTTCCTAAGCGGATGGCCCAGTACATATATTTGAAATAAATACAATATATATAGTACATATTGTAGTGATTTATTTGATTATAACCCATGATTATTTAGAACTAAAATCATTGTGAAGTATTAAATATTTTATAATATTGAATATTGAATATTTTATTATAATAATATATTTAGTTTATCTGGGAGAGATTTGAATAGATCATATTTTTTTTTCATTTGAGGATTGCTATGATCCATCTCTAAGAGACTTTTTTTGCCGAGTGTAAGGCCAAGGAAGGGTGGTCTAAAGACATTAAATGCACTATCGGAGTTAAGCAAGGGTGTCACCTATCATCTACCATTTTTGGCATATACATCTAGAGGAGTGTCTTGACACTGCACGATGCAAGGGCACCGAGCTTGCTATTGTTATCATTACTCTTCTCCTTTATGCTGAGCATATCATTCTTCTTGCAAAAAGCCATAATGACCTAGAGAAGCAGCTTAAGACTCTTGATGTCTACTCCTGCGAGATGTGTATGACAGTTAATACCTAGAAGACTAAAGTCATGATCATTAAATCCAAAAAGATCACCCATGGTAGTTTTGTTTGCAATAACCACTACTTAGAATAGGTTTCTTCTTATAAATATTTGAGTATTGACTTTCCTCATCAACTCAACTCGAATTATAGCATTGAGAGAAGGATTATTGGAGGCTTCAAATCTGATATGACCTTGAAAACAATTGTAAGTCAGTCAATCTTTGCTTTTTGAGTAAAAAGAGGTTCCTCTTTGAGACTCTCATCACCCCTTTTCTCTTATACGGGTGTAAAGTTTGGGGTTGCAGAATATCGAGATAGTCTTGTACAAAGATTGAGATTATTCAAAAGCAATTCATAACCTACAACCTAAAGATAAAGATAAATACTCCATATCTTATCCTCTTGATTGAAGCTAGTATATTACCCATTTAAAGTACGACTATGTTTAGATATCTCATGTATAAGAAGAAGCTTTACAACAAAGAATCCAAGAGGCTCCCAAAGATTGCTTATAACTTTAGCCAAAACCTCAACCTTCACCTCAAGTGCGGGCGGCATAAAATCCGCAGTCTTGGCTCAACCATTGGGGAATGAAGGAGGAGATCATTATGGGAAACAAAGATAGCCCAAAAGATAACATTAGCTCCAATTTTAAGGACAAGTTGTGGAAGGATAAGGAGCTGGAGGGTAAATGGAAGCTAAGATACTATATGGAGGTGATGAAGCCAACCCTTGATAGCCAGAATTATCTCCTTCTGTTGACCAGAACTAACAAAAGAATGAACATCACTAGGATAAGAACTAATTCCCGTGAGCTTCGAAGTGAATCCAGGTAGTAGTCTACTCCCAAGGCTCCCTCGAATCATAGAATCTGTTAGATTTACGACACTAATAATGTGGAAGATGAAAAGCACTTCCTTTCAGACTGCCCGACTCTTACTCACATTCGCTCTTGATTCCCTAACATCTGCCACACTTCCAATGTTCTTGACTTATTAATCCAGCCCAACTATAGCATTCTCACAGCACTTCTTTCCCTTCTCTTTCATCATAGAAACAAGATTTTGAAGAATCACACTTAGATTATTTTTCTTTTCTTGACGCTTAATAGGCCAAATTGGTCTTAGTGGATGTTAATCATTATCATCATCAGTCTCATCAATAAGTAATTATATAAATTAAATGGGTTTCCAATTTAGTTTTGAAGAAATATACAAAAATTAATCAAATTATAATTTTATTTTAAATAATTATTATTAATTTTATAAGTTAATTGGATGAAATATAAAAAAAAATGAGATAATGAGCGATATGTCTATACGTGACTATCCTCCCACAAGATAAACTAGACAAGCCCATACTGTAAAAGAATTTCTATAATTGTGATAGACTAATTTAATTGTGATTGACCATCTCAAATTTAAGACTTCTAATATATATAAACATGCCCAAAAGGAGAGTGAAAATTTCAACCATATTCATAGACTGACCCAAAAGTAAATGATAACATAAAAAATTATTCAGAGGGAGAGTTCAGCTAAATAGTTATAGGTGGATATTTTTCATTCTCTGAATATATACTCTATATTTTCCACTCCTTAAACCATGTTTATAACTTTAATATCCAACGTGTTTGTTTGATATTGGATTTCATCGAAACAAAGAATAATTCTACATTTCCCCTCATGTATTTCCATGAGAACTTGATCCATGATAATTTTATCCTGGAAATAAATATCCATAGCCTACATATACTAGGTATTTCTAGCACTTTTAGTTCTCATTTCTAGTATCCATTTTTTTAGAAATATGTTGTCATTGATGGTAAAGGAAAATAAGATAATGGCAAAGGCAGGGATGGTTGGAAAGAGATTGGTAAAGGTAAATTCCCAAAAGGAGAGTGAACATTTTAACCATATTCATAGACTAACCCAAAAGTAAATGATAGCATAACTAATTATTCAGTGGGGGAGTTCACCTAAATAGTTATAGGTGGATATTTGTCATTCTCTTAATATATACTCTATATTGGACAATGCTTAGGCCATGTTTAAAAATTTAATGTCCAACATGTTTTTTTGATATTGGATTTTATCCAAAGAATGAATAATTATATTTTTCCCCTCCTATATTTCCATGAGAACTTGACCCATCATAGTTCTAACTTGGAAATAAATATCCATAGCCTACATATACTAGTTATTTCTAGCCCTTATAATTCTCATTTCTAGTATCCATTTTTTTTAGAAATATGTTGTCATTAATGGAAAAACAAAATAAGATGATGACAAAGGTAGCGATGGTTGCAAGGAGACTGGTCAAGTTGCAAAGATTTTAGAGCCAATTCTAGTTCATAATAACATCTCAAGTGATTTTAGAAAGTACACAGATGGTATGGCTCTCAAAACCCTCTTGGAGAAGAAGTTATTGTCAGTTAAAGGTGAAAAGACATAAAGTTAATGGTTGCAGCTAAACATGGTTGTAGAGTCAAGTTAGTGTAATTTTTGGTGTTTTTCTAGTATATGTAGAAGCATTAAAAACTGGCCAAGTTTGTTGTTGGACATGCACCACACATCCCCTGTAGCCCATCAGTGAAACTACAGGAGCCCAAGTGCACCTAAGGGTTAACGATAGGTGGGTGCATTATTGGCAGTATTTCCATAGTCGGTGATCGAGATATTGATGGTCAATAATAATAGCAAACCCCCTCTCCCTCTAAACATAGACAGGGAATCAACGACAAATACATGCACTAAGCATAAGAGAAACGTGCCTGACAGAGTTGATTCAGAAAGGGAAACATTGTTCCATGGAATGAAACACATGTCATAATCCAATTGGTTAAAGGAGACATAGTCGTAGCATGATATCAACAAAACATAGCCCAACCAAACCATGATGCATAGCATATAGATTCGACATTTTCACTATCCATGTGGGATAAATCCGAGTGACATGTGGCACCACTAAGGAGTCACCACATAGCACAAATAATGAAAGGATGATGTCAGTAAGATGATGTGGGAGTTGGGCCAATATTTGACCCCATTCAACTCTTTGACTTGTTCGGACTTGGTCATAAATCCAAATTATATGGTGAAAGTGTTAAAGGACAAGTGCTCCTGTAGTTGGGAAATTTTTAGTAGTGACATCAATAGAGTTGGCAGTATATTTGGAGATTTTCCAAATATGGAGATAATTGAATTTAAAATGTCATGTATAAAGTCTCATATTTTTTCTAAATTCAAATCTGGACAATTAACTCAGCTTCACTCACGGAGGTGACCAAGCAGAGATTGAAGACTTATGGTAGACACCAAGAGAACATTCCAGAAGCAAAAAACAAAATGAGATCAAAATTTTTGATAGGTGAAATTTAAGTGCAAGATTACCAAAGTTTGAAAGCTAAAAATATTAGTTCGACTTTATGCATAAGTATAATCGAATTCACAAGAGATGTTGTTGGTTGTATGGTGTGTTGGTGGTTCAGTTACTTTTCAAGCGTGGAAGTTGGGGGAATGATCAGTGATTAGATATTGTTGTAGGTGATGTTATGGTGTTTCGGGTGAATAATTGAGGTTAGTAATTATCGTTTTATGAAAGGAAGTGGCATTTGTTATTTGAGTTTGGAAGTGGAGTGAAAGATGAATCATTGAGGTCAATCAAGTGGTAGCATGCAGATTAGGGATTGTATCTCCTTCCAGTAGTCACCAGTAAACAATAAAGGGTTATAGATCCTTTCAGTTACAGCTGATAAATTAGGAAGTAACAACTTCCTTCTCATTGTAGCTATAAAATTTTGTAACAACAAGTAGAAGCTTGGCTTAGTGGAAATAATTGAAGAAAAGTTTGAAGAATTTATGCACATCATTTTCTATTTATTTTGTTGATTCTTGTGATTCTATATGAATTCATCCTAAAGTATCTATTGGTCTCCTAGTGTTATTTACTAGTGAAAGCAAATTGTAAAATTCCTACATACTTATTCACCCCCACTCTCAGTATTTTCCTGATTTCTAACAATTGGTATCATAGCATGTAGGTTACTTTGTGATCAGTTCAACAATTTGAAAAAATATCAAGGACCATGGAAAATCATGAAGGAAGATACACCAATACAACACTAATTTGTAATTGAACAAAATATGTGCTTTGGAAATTCAAGATGAAATTCAATCACTTGGACTTGACTTATGGGATCCAATGAAAGAAGAATATCAAACTCGTTATGCCTTGATTACTAGAGATTAGAGGATACACCAACACGAAACTAATGCTCAATGGAAAAAAACTATGTTATTTGGAAATTTAGGATGAAAACATATATTCAATTACTTGGAGTTGATTTATGGAATGAAATTCAATAATAATATTAGAAGCCCCATCCCTTGATTACTAGAGATCATAACATGGAATTCAAATGTATTATTAAAGTTATGAAAGCACTATTTGTTGCCTTACCTGAATTAGAACTAGACAAGGTCATGGATTTCTCTACTATAAAATTGATTTGGGATAAGATGAGTTATTGTTATGAAGGTGAAAATAAGGTAAAGAAAGAAAAAATTCAAGCTTTTAGAATAACTCTTTGAAGATGCATGATGATGAATATATTGCTAAATAGTTTTTAAGAGTTGATGAGGTTTTGAATATTATAAAAGGTCTTGCTGAAAATTTAGAAGATCTAGTAGTAGTTCAAATGGTGTTGAGATATACCCGTGAGATATTTAATATTAAGGTTTAAACTATTGAGGAGACGATACATACAAATTCTCTCACTTTGGATCAACTACTTGGTACTCTTACTTCCTATGAGATGATAATTTCTAATGGAAATCCCACAACAGTCTGAGGAAAAATATTTGTTTCCTCCTGTATAATACATTATATGTCACGAGTTTTAAAGCCCTCTACCTAATGTACCTTTAGTGGTTTCTTAGTCACTCTATTGAACAATTATTGTTTCCCTTTCTCTCTGGACTCTAGTTGTGCTTTGAGATCCTTTACCTGCACGAATGTAAAATTAGTGAAAGTCTTTAGGCTATAAAACAGAACAAATAGAAATCCCTAGAAAATGAGACAATACAACGTAACACATAAAAACACCTAACAGATGAGACTATACAACATAACAAATAACAATCCCTAGTAGATGAGATTATAGTGCACTGAAATCAAAAGTAAAGTTAATGAAAAAATAGTATAAAGTTTCAACAATACATTCTCTTGAATATTTCCACACATCTTTTCTTTTCCTTTAATTTTTTCTAGATATTGAAATCTCTCCTTCTCTTCTTATTGTCTCCTGATCTGAAAATCACCCTATAAGTGATCTCAGTTAAAGATTTATTAAATGAAGGTATTACAAACTCGTGTGTTGGTGTGTGTCTATGTTATTTTAGGCAACGGATCGATCACATTGCAAAACACAGAGACACTTAAATGGAAAACAATAGAGAAATACAGTAAGCGAATACAAGAACACAACAATTAATAAGGAGTTCACCCCATCCTTCAGGGCTATGTCTCTGGTCCATATTTCAATGGTGGCCTTCTTTTATTATGTCTTAAAGCAAAGAATTATAGTGAAGGAGCTCGATATGAGTACACAAACACTTTTTCTTACCAGCTTTTGACCTTTCTCATCTTTAATGGAAGGAGCCCAATGTGCTGCTCAGTCTCGACAGATCCTCTCAGGGATGGCTTGAACCTCTCAAGCTCTCTGGTGCTTGACGCTGCCTATGGTCAGCTCGGCCCTCTGTCTTTCTGCTTTTTGCTCCACTGTCTTTTCTTCATTTTCTCTGATTTCTTCATTTTCTTCTCCGTCTTCGGTGTCTTCTGATTTTTTTGTTCATGGCTTTAAAGCCATTTGATCTCATGGTTGTTCGATTCCCCTTCCACCTCCAATAGATCACATGTTGTAGCTTCACTTGGAGTTCCCTGTCTCAGCATCATCATCATGCTCACAAGGAGTGGCCTCTTGTCCTCCTACGAACTGCGCTAGCTTTTTCCTCATCAGTTCAATTCTTCAGTTACGTCATGGAATGAGTCAATTGCCACCTCGATAGTCAAATCAGATGTCAAACTTCTCTCTATCATGGCTTAATCCCTTGTTAATTCTGGCTTTCCCATTGGGTGCGATCTCAGCCGTTAAATCTGGAGCCCGCAGATCCGACGCCATTCACTCATTTCCCGCGGTTGACTTGCTCGATCGTTAGCACACAATGCGAAGTGGTTTTCTATCTCCTCCACTTGCCACACGTCAGGCACTGAAAGGAATCGTTAGGTTTCGGCCAATTCCACTTACAGCCCAAGGGTGCCCCCGATCAATACCGCTAGTTTTTGGACCGTGGGTCCCGCTTTTAGCCTTCAGCACTTTTTCCTCACGGTTCTCCTACTTTCCATGTGATCGAACGCTTGGGGCCTTTCCATTTCAAGGGGTTTCACCTAGCAATGCGCAATTGATGCTAATCGTCCATCAAAAACTACCTCCTTTTCCCAATTGGGCTTCCCAGGGGCTAGTTTCACCTCCTGTGCAGTCTCCATGGGCCCCAGTCAGCGTACTTTGACTGAGGTCCTCATTGTTCCATGCTGGCTACCAACTGCCACTATTCAAAGGTTTTTCTGATCGCTTCATTCTCTTTTAATTCGAAGTTTTGTCCTAATATGATACAGTCATGGTTCTCTGATTTTTCTTCATGGTGTTATAACTCAGGTTGTTCCCTTTGACTCCCAAGGGAATACGGCCAAGGTAACCACAAACCAATCTTTGGACTGCAGGTCCTAACCTACCTGCAGTCAGAGAGGGCTCTCTCTTTAGGATTTAGCTTTGTTTAAGGGATGATTTTAGGATAGATATGATGCACATGAGTTTTGTTTGAGTTTGGTGGGATGGTTGATCTATTCAAGCAGAGTTGGCATGCAAAGTGTAAGAAGTTCAAGCCACTGGGCATGGAGTCAATGAATATGAACTGAAGGGTGTGTTTTCCTTGGCAGAAGAGGGGAATATGGAGCAGGATAGCTACGCATGGCACATTGATTAAATGCTGGAACAAGGATGAAATGGAGGTTAGAGGATGATAGGCAATTAAGGATCTCTCATCCAGCCAAAGAGGGAAAGTGGATGAAGACTATATAGGGGCAATGAAGGATTCCTTAACAGCATTCAGAAATGAGAAATAGCTTAAACATGATCAATTAAGTATGCATATTTATCACTAATTCAGAGGAAAACATAGAAAAGTTACAAGAATTGAGCACAAAGGGCATGAAAGCCAGCTCTGAACTATTCCCTCTTCCTGCAACTTAGATTATGATATACAGATGATACAGATACATATAAACTGATAAACAGAGGGAGGAAAGACTTATTGAACCATGAGCAAGCACATGAATTCCACATCAAAGCTCTTTATCCATTGAAAGCACAACCAGCCAATTCAGATGCAAATATTCCAGCAATCTTTGATTACAGAAGTTCTTAAGCTTATAGCGCAAGTCTGGAATGAGAAATCCAACCAACCAACCCTTTACACTATCAAGAGGGTGGTATAAATAGAGAAAATATCTACAAAATATCTACAACAGCAGATCTGATAGCAGATTTGGAGAAATGAATGCTTCTAACCTAACATTTATTGCAAATAAATGAAAGAATGCCTATCTACCAGCTGCGCAGGGACTGCAGCGATAAGAATGAATAAATTATTGGTCTTTTGAGCAATGCACTGGCACTTCTGCAATAACTGTACCTTGGGACTTGCTGCGCTGCTCATATGTGTCTTTGTACACTGTCTCTGCAAAATCTGGGCTTTAAACACTTGAATTGCCCCTCTAGGCGGTTCTACTGCTGTAGAGTGGCTTTAATGCTCGTAACTGTGATCTGGTGGGCTTTGATGGCTTTGAGCTGCTTTATTGACTTTGATGGGGCCCTCTTTAATGTTCTGCTGCTTCGGGCTACTGATATTTTGATCTGATACTCTTTGTTGCTTCCTCTGATACACTTTGACACTGAATCAGGCCACTCTCTCTCTCTGATACTCTTTAACTGTCTAATCGCCCCCTTCTGCCTTTTAATGCAAAATAACTGCTGCAAATGCTTCCGTGGCCTTTGGGATGTTATCGGCGCTGGATGATTCCAAAACTGACTTCAAACTGATAAAATTGCTGTAAAAAACGCTGAAAAAGGGGCGCCAGGAGACCGCCGAGCAGAAACCATGCATTTCGGATATATTGTGGGCATGAAGCGATTTCAAAATAGCCAAGGAAAGCATCGTTCCTTTGCAGTTGTGGCGGGCGGGAGCATTGTACACAAAACTTTAAAAATGGCCCTTTTATTATAATACAAAAATGCTTTCAAAATTGTGCAAATTCATGAAATTTGGGCGCAAGTGGCAACTGCTCATTTTATTAAATTCTAGCCATTGGATCCGGCGCAGGCCGATCCAACAACTGGCGCTAAATCGCAATATCGGCGTCGGATGGACCGGGGGGTGGCACATAAACAATCGCCGAAACTACGTGGACCCGATATGCTATAGGCCCTTCCTTTTATTTGGAATCGCGTCCGGCCCATCGGCGATGTCATATCGGCGGACTTACAAAAATTTGGTTTGCGGACCCAAAATCCCTTTGTGCCCATTTTTAACGGGGATCAGGTCCGAACCATCAGAACCCATCATATCGGTGGATTTACATTTGAAACGGGTCTAACGGACCCAAAATCCCTTTCAAAACTGCCCTTTATAAATTATCGGCTCTGGAATATCGGAGACCTCCCTTTTCGTTGTGCCTGGGGACCTTACGGACCCGATGGCTTTTACAAAACCCGCCTTTATAATATTTCGGCTCCGCTGGTCGGAGCCATATACATGGGGTGATCACCGATATAATATGGGCCGTTGATCTGGGGCCCAAAAATGGACGGCTTTGATTAATTCGGGGATTCGGCAATCGGCGGGGTGGAGGGCACAACCTTTACATATTGCGATCGCCGAAATGGGCGATCGCCGAAATGATCCAGGCCATTGGATCGGTGGGGGTGATGGACGGCTGAGATTTGGTCACTGTGTCGGCGATCAGCGGCCCATTTTAACCCATGCCTTATAACCCTGAATATTTGCGATATGCCGATAAGCGATATCGCATCGGCCATTGTTGATCGGACATGCAAAAATTGTTGTTGTTTCAACACAAGACCTCCCTCCCGACTACGATATTGCATCGGAGGGGGTCCAAAAGAGTCTTTTTTACATCAGAGCAATTTATTATAAAAAAACGCAAGGCAAATGAATTCGGAGGGGTGAGGTAAGTGCTTGGAATGGACTTCTAGGGCATCAGAAGAAGTCCGATGGCAAAAAAGGGAAGATTCATGCCTTGGAAGGATTCCAAAGGCACTTGGGAGGATTTCTATGTGTTTTGAGAGGGGTTTAATGGCCAAAAAAGGGGTTTATGCCTTAAAAAGGTAAAACAAGGCCAAAAGGATGATTTTTATACATATGAAGGGAAACTATGCAAAGGAATGAGTCCTTATGCATTTGGGAGATGGTTAGAGGGGGTATTGATGGCTCTTGCTAAGTTTCAGATAAAGTTAGCAATTCCCGAGGATGTATATGGTTATCTTTCAACCAGGGGGAGGGGATAAGTATATAAGGGAGTAATATACAGAGTTTTAGTAGGGGAAATGGAAATAAATAGGGAGCTACATAGTAAAGTTAATAGTTAATATGACAATGATGAGAAAAAGCGCTAAGAATGATGTCTTAGGCTATCAATGGGGGAAAATAACTGATAGAAGAAGTGTGTACATTCCTTGAGTGAAGCAGATCTTCACCAAGGAAAATGATATGGAGAATGATGAAACTAAGAGGTATCAAGCAGATATTGACCTCTTTTAGGGGAAGTTAGTGAGAGATTTGGGAAAAGAGGAAGAAGGGGAAGTTAGACATGCCTCGCTTGAAATCCTCCAACTGAAAAAACTGCCTCAAACTAAAAATGAATTGCTTACCAAAAATTGGAACACAGTAGTGGCATTTAGACTAGCACGCTTTCATGGACAGTTCTTTGGCCATCTGTAGCAAATATAGAGCATTGCAGCATGCATAGAACGACATATTTGGCATGTAAGAATGTCGATCATGAAAGATGATTAACCTGCTGCAGCAGGAGGCTAACAGTGGCTCCACTTGGGGATGGCTTTTCCTTGTGAAAAGCCAAGAACAGCAGGTCAGACTGCCTTGTATTCAATTGTTGCTGTGCTCTGCAAAATTCCCTTGGCTGGCTGCCTTATTGATCCTACCTACCTACCTACCCTTACCAGCACTTACTTTGTTGTTAGGTGAAGTGAAATAACCAATGCAGCCATTTAAGAAAAATAGACATCATTGAGTTTTGCTGCTTGTGCTTGCCGGTGAGAAAAATTGAGATCTTGCAATCTGATGTGGCTTTGTTAATCTTTGAGAAGATCAGGAAGCTACTGACCTCCTTTGCTGTGTTTAAACACTGTACAAAACTGTCCTGCAACATATATATACAATTGCTAGGCCGAAACAAAGAACTGTACAAAATTTTGGGACAACTATCATGCCTTGGAGTCGGGAGATCATCAACAACTCGATACTAAGCCTTGCAGCCTGCTAATGGAGAAAAGCGTTGATCTCTTTCATCATTTTGCCTGCCAGCAGATAGGTCATTCAAAACTTGCAAAGGTGCTTGCAATTTATTACAATCTGGCTCGAATAGGGCTTGACTGATCTGTGCAGGCTGCTCCTCTTCTTCTTCTTCGAATAACTCAGATGGATGAAAACAAAGAGGCAGGGGATCCACTTGGATCATTTGATCATATGCTGCTACCTCTAAGTCTTCCTTAATCTGATATTCAATGGCTCCTTGGGGCTGCAAAACTAGAGGCAATACCTTTGGAACAATATTTTGATTAACCTCCAGGCGGTCAATAGCAACACAAGGTGACACTTGATCATACACAGCATGATAATTATCCCTGATAAATTGAAAAGACTCAAAACAAAATGGTAAAGTTCCTTCGGTGAAATCAAAATTTTCTGCGCTTTCCTCCTTTACTTCATAGCTGAACTGGGCAAGTTGATCATTACATTCAAGCTACTGAGCCTGAACTTCGGTTCCTGCCAAAATAGGATCTGATTCCTCTACAAGGCTGATTTGGTCGTTAGGCTCATAATCATCATCATAGAGATCATATTTGGGCAGACAGTTGAAAGAAGAGAAGCTATTATATTCACACAGTATATCAGGAGACTCCTCCTTCACATATGGCTCTATGAATATGTCATCTGATTTGTGGTAGGTTTGTTCGTGAATGTCACTACTTTCCTCTTGCACAACAGATGTGTTGTGGTGCTCCAAACATTTCACTTTCATTGTCATCAGCTGCATCATTTCCTCTTTCCTTTGTAACACACTATGAAGTCTCTCTTCTTGCTCTGCTTTGCGTTGTTCCTCCCTCATCTTCAGATTTGCCTCCACGTCCACGGCTACGTCCTGCATCTGTTTCAAAGTGGACGGGCATCTTTCTCTCAAACGAAATTCCATTTCTGGATCAAAAGCTCTTGGATATAGCAATAGAGCCAGATGAGGGGGAGGCCTAATATTCAATGGCATAGAGAGATAGACTTGATTGAATTGATCAGAAAATTGCTGAACTGACTCATTTGGAAGCCTTTTTAACTCATCATAATCTTGAATGAGCAAGAGGAAGCTAACTTTGATCATCCATTTATTAAGGAAGAGCTTAGCACACTGCTGAAGATTAGAGATGCTGGCCTCAGGCAATGCTTTAAACCAAGTCCTAACTTCGCTTTGCAAAGAAAGGGCAAATAGTCTAAGACTGACATCTTCATCTTCCACTTCAAATATATTAAGATAATCTTCAAAAGCCTTGATATGTTTCTGGGCAGTAATGCCATTCTCTCCATCAAATCTAGGGAGATACTCGGGATGATTTGCAGGCAAAGGATTCAGCACAGGAGGCAAAATGAGAGGCTTATATCTATCAGGAACTTTACGAGACACAGGAGTATATACAGGAACTGTAAGACTGGGCTCTATTTTTGGTTCCTCCTTGGCTGTATGATGATCTTCAGTAACATTTGAAGACTACTGCTCTAATGTGCAAGGAGGCTTTTCAACAACATTTTCCAAAGGAAAATCATAAAAATATGATATAGAATCGTCTTTAAAATACAATATACACAGCAAAACTTCATGGAGAAAAAACATGACCTCTTGGATAGTAATCCAGGTCAAGAGCCTGATCTGCTCATATATCTCTTTTAGGTTCATTTCTCCAGTGGAGTCTTTATTCTGAGGATGATGTGGAGTCGCCAGGTGGATGAATTAACCTTGAAGTGCCTCATCTCTGTCCACCGTCACAGATCAGAGCTAAACATGAGAAGTTCTGAAGAAAAGGAACACTTTCTCCAGAAAACAAGGCAAACTGGTCAAAATTTGGGGTATACAGTAATAAACAAATGATTTCAGGTCCCCAGCGGAGTCCCCATTATGTTATCACTCAGGTTGTTCCCTTTGACTCCAAAGGGAATACAGCCGAGGTAACCACAAACCAATCTTTGGACTGCAGGTCCTAGGCTACCTGCAGTCGGAGAGGGCTCTCTCTTTAGGATTTAGCTTTGTTTAAGGGATGATTTTAGGCTAGATATGATGCACATGGGTTTTGTTTGAGTTTGGTGGGATGGTTGATCTATTCAAGCAGAGTTGGCATGCAAAGTGTAAGAACTTCAAACCATTGGGCATGGAGTCAATGAATATGAACTGAAGGGTGTGTTTTCCTTGGCAGAAGAGGGGAATATGGAGCAAGATAGCTACGCATGGCACATTGATTAAATGCTAGAACAAGGATGAAATGGAGGTTAGGGGATGAGAGGCAATTAAGGATCTCTCATCCAGCCAAAGAGGGAAAGTGGATGAAGACTATATAGGAGAAATGAAAGATTCCTAAACAGCATTCAGAAATGAGAAATAGCTTAAACATGATCAATTAAGTATGCATATTTATCACTAATTCAGAGGAAAACATAGAAAAGTTACAAGAATTGAGCACAGAGGGCATGAAAGCCAGCTCTGAACTATTCCTTCTTCCTGCAACTTAGATTATGATATACAGATGATACAGATACATATAAACTGATAAACAGAGGGAGGAAAGACTTATTAAACCATGAGAAAGCACATGAATTCCACATCAAAGCTCTTCAGCCATTGAAAGCACAACCAGCCAGTTCAGATGCAAATATTCCAGCAATCTTTGATTACAGAAGTTCTTAAGCTTATAGCGCAAGTCTGGAATGAGAAATCCAACCAACCAACCCTTTACACTATCCAGAGGGTGGTATAAATAGAGTAAATATCTACAAAATATCTACAACATCAGATCTGATAGCAGATCTGGAGAAATGAATGCTTCTTACCTAACATTTATTGCAAATAAATGAAAGAATGCCTATCTACCAGCTGCACAGGGACTGCAGCCATAAGAATGAATAAATTATTGGTCTTTTGAGCAATGCGCTGGCACTTCTGCAATAACTGTGCCTTGGGACTTGCTGTGCTGCTCATATGTGTCTTTGTACACTGTCTCTGCAAAATCTGGGCTTTAAACACTTGAATTGCCCCTCTAGGCGGTTCTACTGCTGTAGAGTGGCTTTAATGCTCATAACTATGATCTGGTGGGCTTTGATGGCTCTGAGCTGCTTTATTGACTTTGAGGGGGGCCTCTTTAATGTTCTGCTGCTTCGGGCTGTTGATATTTTGATCTGATACTCTTTGCCGCTTCCTCTGATACACTTTGACACTGAATCATGCCACTATCTAATCGCCCCCTTCTGCGTTTTAATGCAAAATAACTATTGCAAATGCTTCCGTGGCCTTTGGGATGTTATCGGCGCTGGCTGATTCCAAAACTGACTTCAAACTGATAAAATTGCTGTAAAAAATGCTGAAAAAGGGGCGCCAGCAGACCACCGAGCATAAACCATGCATTTCGGATATATTGTGGGCATGAAGCGATTTCAAAATAGCCAAGGAAAGCATCGTTCCTTTGCAGTTGTGGTGGGTGGGAGTGTTGTACACAAAACTTTAAAAATGGCCCTTTTATTATAATACAAAAATGCTTTCAAAATTGTGCAAATTCATGAAATTTGGGCACAAGCGGCAACTGCTCATTTTATTAAATTCTGGCCGTTGGATCCGGCGCAGGCCGATCTAACGGCTGGGGCTAAATCGCAATATCGGCATCGGGCGGACTGGGGGGTGGCACATAAACAATCGCCGAAACTGCGTGGACCCGATATGCTATAGGCCCTTCCTTTTATTTGGAATCGCGTACGGCCTATCGACGATGTCATAACGGCGGACTTACAAAAATTTGGTTTGCGGACCCGAAATGCCTTTGTGCCCATTTTTAACGGAGATTGGGTCCGAACCATCGGAACCCGTCATATCGGCGGATTTAATTTGAAACGGGTCTAACAGACCCGAAATCCCTTTCAAAACTGCCCTTTATAAATTATTGGCTCCGGAATATCGGAGACCTCCCTTTTCACTGTGCCCAGGGACCTTACGGACCCGATGACTTTTATAAAACCTGCCTTTATAATATTTCGGCTTCATTGGTCGGAGCCATATACATGGGGTGATCGCCGATATAATATGGGTCATTGATCTGGGGCCCAAAAGTGGATGGCTGTGATTAATTCGGGGATTCGGCAATCGACGGCGTGGAGGGCACAGCCTTTACATATTGCGATCGCCGAAACGGGCGATCGCCGAAATGATCCGGGCCATTGGATCGGTGGGGGTGATGGACGGCTGAGATTTGGTCACTGTATCGGCGATCGGCGGCCCATTATAACCCATCCCTTATAACCCCGAATATTTGTGATATGCCGATAAGCGATATCGCATCGGCCATTATTGATTGGACATGCAAAAATTGTTATTGTTTCAACACAAGACCTCCCTCCCGACTGTGATATTGCATTGGAGGGGGTCCAAAAGACTCTTTTTTACATCGGAGCAATTTATTATAAAAAAAGGCAAGGCAAATGAATTCAGAGGGGTGAGGTAAGTGCTTGGAATGGACTTCTAGGGCATCGGAAGGAGTCTGATGGCCAAAAAGGGAGGATTCATGCCTTGGAAGGATTCCAAAGGCACTTAGGAGGATTTCTATGTGTTTTGAGAGGGGTTTAATGGCCAAAAAAGGGGTTTATGCCTTAAAAAGGTAAAACAAGGCCAAAAGGATGATTTTTATACATATGAAGGGAAACTATGCAAAGGAATGAGTCCTTATGCATTTGGGAGATGGTTAGAGGGGGTATTGAGGGCTCTTGCTAAGTTTCAGATAAAGTTAGCAATTTCCGAGGATGTATATGGTTATCTTTCAACCAGGGGGAGGGGATAAGTATATAGGGGAGTAATATACATAGTTTTAGTAGGGGAAGGGGAAATAAATAGGGAGCTACATAGTAAAGTTAATAGTTAATATGACAATGATGAGAAAAAGCGCTAAGAATGATGTCTTAGGCTATCAATGGGGGAAAATGACTGATAGAAGAAGTGTGTACATTCCTTGAGTGAAGCAGATCTTCACCAAGGCAAATGATATGGAGAATGATGAAACTAAGAGGTATCAAGCAAATCTTGACCTCTTTTAGGGGAAGTTAGTGAGAGATTTGGGAAAAGAGGAAGAAGGGGAAGTTAGACATGCCTCGCTTGAAATCCTCCAACTGAAAAAACTACCTCAAACTAAAAATGAATTTCTTATAAAAAATTGGAACACAGCAGTGGCATTTAGACTAGCACGCTTTCATGGACATTTCTTTGGCAATCTGTAGCAAATATGGAGCATTGCAGCATGCATAGAACGACATATTTGGCATGTAAGAATGTCGATCATGAAAGATGATTAACCTGCTGCAACAGGAGGCTAACAGTGGCTCCACTTGGGGATGGCTTTTCCTTGTGAAAAGCCAAGAACAGCAGGTCAGACTGCCTTGTATTCAATTGTTGCTATGCTCTGCAAAATTCCCTTGGCTGGCTGCCTTATTGATCCTACCTACCTACCTACCCTTACCAGCACTTACTTTGCTGTTAGGTCAAGTGAAATAACCAATGCAGCCATTTAAGCAAAATAGACATCAGTGAGCTTTGCTGCTTGTGCTTGCTGGTGAGAAAAACTGAGATCTTGCAATCTGATGTGGCTTTGTTAATCTTTGAGAAGATCAGGAAGCTACTGACCTCCTTTGCTGTGTTTAAACACTGTACAAAACTGTCCTGCAACATATATATACAATTGCTAGGCCGAAACAAAGAACTGTACAAAAGTTTGGGACAGCTATCATGCCTTGGAGTCGGGATATCATCAACAACTCGATACTGAGCCTTGCAGCCTTTTAAAGGAGAAAAGCGCTGATCTCTTTCATCATTCTGCCTGCCAGCAGATAGGTCATTCAAAACTTGCAAAGGTGCTTGCAATTTATTACAATCTGGCTCGAATAGGACTTGACTGATCTGCGCAGGCTGCTCCTCTTCTTCTTCTTCGAATAACTCAGATGGCTGAAAAAAAAGAGGCAGGGGATCCACTTGGATCATTTGATCATATGCTACTGCTTCTAAGTCTTCCTCAATCTGATATTCAATGGCTCTTTGTGGCTGCAAAACTAGAGGCAATACCTTTGGAACAATATTTTGATTAACCTCCAGGCGGTCAATAGCAACACAAGGTGACACTTGATCATACACAACATGATAATTATCCCTGATAAATTGAAAAGACTCAAAACAAAATGGTAAAGTTCCTTCGCTGAAATCAAAATTTTCTGCGCTTTCCTCCTTTACTTCATAGCTGAACTGGGCAAGCTGATCGTTACATTCAAGCTGCTGAGCCTGAACTTCGCTTCCTGCCAAAATAGGATCTGATTCCTCTGCAAGGCTGATTTGGTCATTAGGCTCATAATCATCATCATAGAGATCATATTTGGGCAGACAGCTGAAAGAAGAGAAGCTATTATAATCACACAGTATATTAGGAGACTCCTCCTTCACATATGGCTCTATGAATATGTCATCTGATTTGTGGTAGGTTTGTTTGTGAATGTCACTACTTTCATCTTGCACAACAGATGTGTTGTGGTGCTCCAAACATTCCACTTTCATTGTCATCAGCTGCATCATTTCCTCTTTCCTTTGTAACACACTATGAAGTCTCTCTTCTTGCTCTGCTTTGCGCTGTTCCTCCCTCATCTTCAGATTTGCCTCCACGTCCACGGCTACATCCTGCATCTGTTTCAAAGTGGATGGACATCTTTCTCTCAAACGAAATTCCATTTCTGGATCAAAAGCTCTTGGATATCGCAATAGATCCAGATCAGGGGGAGGCCTAATATTCAATGGCATAGAGAGATAGACTTGATTGAATCGATCAGAAAATTGCTGAACCGACTCATTTGGAAGCCTTTTTAACTCACCATAATCTTGAATGAGCGAGAGGAAACTAACTTTGATCATCCATCTATTAAGGAAGAGCTTAGCACACTGCTGAAGATTAGAGATGCTGGCCTCAGGCAATGCTTTAAACCAAGTCCTAACTTCGCTTTGCAAAGAAAGGGCAAATAGTCTAAGACTGACATCTTCATCTTCCACTTCAAATATACTAAGATAATCTTCAAAAGCCTTGATATGTTTATGGGCAGTAATACCATTCTCTCCATCAAATCTAAGGAGATACTCGGGATGATTTGTAGGCAAAGGATTCAGCACAGGAGGCAAAATGAGAGGCTTATATCTATCAGGAACTTTACGAGACACAGGAGTATATACAGGAACTGTAAGACTGGGCTCTATTTTTGGTTCCTCCTTGGCTGTATGATGATCTTCAACAACATTTGAAGACTGCTGCTCTAATGTGCAAGGAGGCTTTTCAACAACATTTTCCAAAGGAAAATCATAAAAATCTGATACAGAATCGTCTTTAAAATACAATATACACAGCAAAACTTTATGGAGAAAAAACATGACCTCTTGGATAGTAATCCAGGTCAAAAGCCTGATCTGCTCATATATCTCTTTTGGGTTCATTTCTCCAGTGGAGTCTTTATTCTGAGGATGATGTGGAGTCGCCAGGTGGATGAATTAACCTTGAAGTGCCTGATCTCTGTCCACCATCACAGATCAGAGCTAAACATGAGAAGTTCTGAAGAAAAGGAACACTTTCTCCAGAAAACAAGGCAAACTGGTCAAAATTGGGGGTATACAGTAATAAACAAATGATTTCAAGTCCCCAGCGGAGTCACCATTATGTTATCACTCAGGTTGTTCCCTTTGACTCCCAAGGGAATACGGCCGAGGTAACCACAAACCAATCTTTGGACTACAGGTCCTAGCCTACCTGCAGTCATAGAGGGCTCTCTCTTTAGGATTTAGCTTTGTTTAAGGGATGATTTTAGGCTAGATATGATGCACATGGGTTTTGTTTGAGTTTGGTGGGATGGTTGATCTATTGAAGCAGAGTTGGCATGCAAAGTGTAAGAACTTCAAACCATTGGGCATGGAGTCAATGAATATGAACTGAAGGGTGTGTTTCCCTTGGTAGAAGAGGGGAATATGGAGCAGGATAGATACGCATGGCACATTGATTAAATGTTGGAACAAGGATGAAATGGAGGTTAGGGGATGAGAGGTAATTAAGGATCTCTCATCCAGCCAAAGGGGGAAAGTGGATGAAGACTATATAGGAGCAATGAAGGATTCCTAAACAACATTCAGAAATGAGAAATAGCTTAAACATGATCAATTAAGTATGCATATTTATCACTAATTCAGAGGAAAACATAGAAAAGTTACAAGAATTGAGCACAGAGGGCATGAAATCCAGCTCTGAACTATTCCTTCTTCATGCAACTTAGATTATGATATACAGATGATACATATACATATAAACTGATAGACAAAGGGAGGAAAGACTTATTGAACCATGAGCAAGCACATGAATTCCACATCAAAGCTCTTCAGCCATTGAAAGCACAACCAGCCAGTTCAGATGCAAATATTCCAGCAATCTTTGATTACAGAAGTTCTTAAGCTTATAGCGCAAGTCTGGAATGAGAAATCCAACCAACCAACCCTTTACACTATCCAGAGGGTGGTATAAATAGAGAAAATATCTACAAAATATCTACAACAGCAGATCTGATAGCAGATCTGGAGAAATGAATGCTTCTAACCTAACATTTATTGCAAATAAATGAAAGAATGCCTATCTACCAGCTGCGCAGGGACTGCAGCCATAAGAATGAATAAATTATTGGTCTTTTGAGCAATTCGCTGGCACTTCTGCAATAACTATGCCTTGGGACTTGCTGCACTGCTCATATGTGTCTTTGTACACTGTCTCTGCAAAATCTGGGCTTTAAACACTTGAATTGCCCCTCTAGGCGATTCTGCTGCTGTAGAGTGGCTTTAATGCTCATAACTATGATCTGGTGGGCTTTGATGGCTCTGAGCTGCTTTATTGACTTTGATGGGGGCCTCTTTAATGTTTTGCTGCTTCAGGCTGCTGATATTTTGATCTGATACTCTTTGTCGCTTCCTCTGATACACTTTGACATTGTATCAGGCCACTTTCTCTCTCTGATACTCTTTCACTGTCTAATCGCCCCCTTCTGCCTTTTAATGCAAAATAACTACTGCAAATGCTTCTGTGGCCTTTGGGATGTTATCGGCGCCGGCTGATTCCAAAACTGACTTCAAACTGACAAAATTGCTGTAAAAAACGCTGAAAAAGGGGCGCCAGTAGATTGCTGAGGAGAAACCATGCATTTCAGACATATTGTGGACATGAAGCGATTTCAAAATAGCCAAGGAAAGCATCATTCCTTTGCAGTTGTGGCAGGCTGGAGTGCTGTACACAAAACTTTAAAAATGGCCCTTTTATTATAATACAAAAATGCTTTCAAAATTGTGCAAATTCATGAAATTTGGGTGCAGGCGGCAACTGGTCATTTTATTAAATTCTGGTTGTTAGATCCGGCACGGGCCGATCCAAGAGCTGGTGCTAAATCGCAATATCGGCGTTGGGCGGATCGGGGGTGGCACATAAACAATCGCCGAAACTGCGCAGACCCGATATGCTATAGGCCCTTCCTTTTATTTGGAATCGCGTCCGGCCCATCGGCGATGTCATATCGGCGGATTTACAAAAATTTGGTTTGCGGACCTGAAATGCCTTTGTGCCCATTTTTAACGGAGATCGGGTCCGAACCATCGGAACCCATCATATCAGCGGATTTACATTTGAAACGGGTGTAACGAACCGGAAATCCCTTTCAAAACTGCCCTTTATAAATTATCAGCTCCGGAATATCGGAGACCTCCCTTTTCGCTGTGCCCGGGGACCTTACGGACCCGATGGCTTTTACAAAACCCGCCTTTATAATATTTCGGCTCCGCTGGTTGGAGCCATATACATGGGGTGATCGCCGATATAATATGGGCCGTTGATCTGGGGCCCAAAAATGGATGGTTGTGATTAATTCGGGGATTCAGCAATCGGCAGGGTGGAGGGCACAGCCTTTACATATTGCGATCGCCGAAACGAGCGATCGCTAAAATGATCTGGGCCATTGGATCGGCGAGGGTGATGGACGGCGGAGATTTGGTCGTTGTATCGGCGATCGGTAGCGCATTATAACCCATGCCTTATAACCCCGAATATTTGCGATATGCCGATAAGCGATATCGCATCGGCCATTGTTGATCGGACATGCAAAAATTGTTGTTGTTTCAACACAAGACCTACCTCCCGACTGCAATATTGCATCGGAGGGGGTCCAAAAGACTCTTTTTTACATCGGAGCAATTTATTATAAAAAAAGGCAAGGCAAATGAATTCAGAGGGGTGAGGTAAGTGCTTGGAATGGACTTCTAGGGCATCGGAAGGAGTCCGATGGCCAAAAAGGGAGGATTCATGCCTTGGAAGGATTCCAAAGGCACTTGGGAGGATTTCTATGTGTTTTGAGAGGGGTTTAATGGCCAAAATAGTGGTTTATGCCTTAAAAAGGTAAAACAAGGCCAAAAGGATGATTTTTATACATATGAAGGGAAACTATGCAAAGGAATGAGTCCTTATGCATTTGGGAGATGGTTAGAGGGGGTATTGAGGGCTCTTGCTAAGTTTCAGATAAAGTTAGCAATTCCCGAGGATGTATATGGTTATCTTTCAACCAGGGGGAGGGGATAAGTATATAGGGGAGTAATATACATAGTTTTAGTAGGGGAAGGGGAAATAAATAGGGAGCTACATAGTAAAGTTAATAGTTAATATGACAATGATGAGAAAAAACGCTAAGAATGATGTCTTAGGCTATCAATGGGGGAAAATGACTGATAGAAGAAGTGTGTACATTCCCTGAGTGAAGCAGATCTTCACCAAGGCAAATGATATGGAGAATGATGAAACTAAGAGGTATCAAGCAGATCTTGACCTCTTTTAGGGGAAGTTAGTGAGAGATTTGGGAAAAGAGGAAGAAGGGGAAGTTAGACATGCCTCGCTTGAAATCCTCCAACTAAAAAAACTACCTCAAACTAAAAATGAATTGCTTACCAAAAATTGGAACACAGCAGTGGCATTTAGACTAGCACGCTTTCATGGACAGTTCTTTGGCCATCTGTAGCAAATATGGAGCATTGCAGCATGCATATAACGACATATTTGGCATGTAAGAATGTTGATCATGAAAGATGATTAACCTGCTGCAGCAGGAGGCTAACGCATGGATCCAATTTGGATCATGACCTTCCCACTGAAAAAGCTTTTGGACCACCAAAAGTTGGTTTTCAAGCATTGACTAAGTGAGGGTACTGTTGTCTCACTTGCCCAATCTCAATCCACTTTGCACTACTCAGCTTTGAACCTTTGAGCACAATTTTGGGTACTCAACATCACCCCTACATATCATCCTCACCTTCCTGTCTAGCATTGTGTCTTCTTGCAATTCATTAAGATATTC
The DNA here is from genome assembly GCA_031772625.1 of Pinus tabuliformis. Lineage (NCBI taxonomy): Eukaryota > Viridiplantae > Streptophyta > Pinopsida > Pinales > Pinaceae > Pinus > Pinus tabuliformis. The sequence goes on from CM062813.1 coordinate 623,964,900, forward strand.
GAGCAGCAAGTCATCAATAGAAGGCAATTGACTCTGCTCTTCGGGATCCTTGATTAGTGAAGGTTCAGACAATCTCAAGAAATCCACATTTGCAACTGAGTAAATGTTCATGTAAGCTGGTAGATCAAGGTGAAAAGCATTTTCACCAATCTTCTCAAGTATTTTGAAGGGTCCATACCTAATAGGCTTTAGCTTTTTACCTTCACCTTGAATCATGTCCTTGTTGATATATAGCCAGACTTGGTCACCAACTTGGAAATTATGCTCCATCCGATGCTTGTCATGCCTAGCCTTGTATTTGGGTTGGCTCTTTTTCAACTGTTCCTCTACTGCCTAGTGGATCTCCTCCATTTGTTCAATGAACCTAGTTTCCTTGTCCACATCACTGTGTCCCTCAACTGTGGTATCTTTACCAAAGACAAAATCCAAAGGAGACCTTGGTGTGAAACCAAAACAGGTCTCAAAAGGAGATCCCTGTGTAGAAGAATTTTTTTCTCAGTTGTAAGCATGTTGCACATAACACAAATGTTCATCCCAAAGCTTAGGATGTTTACTTCAATATCCTCTGTGTAACTGGATCAGTGTCGTGTTAACTACTTGTTTTTGGCCATCTATTTGTGGATGAAAAATCGTGCTTTTCTTCTGTTTGGTGTCCATCAGTTCCCACGGACTTGACCAAAACATCCCCACAAATCGGGTGTCTCGATCAGATACAATGGAAGTGGGTAATCCAAAATGAACCCCTACATGTTCAAAGAACAATTTTACAGTTTTCTCAGCTATAATCGGTTTATTACAAGGTATCAAAATACACATTTTGCTAAACCTATCCACAACAACATATTGATAATCATGGCCTTTCCTATATTTAGGTATTCCTCCAACAAAATCCATGGAAACACTTTCCCAAGGGTGAGAAGGTAATGGAGTGTACAAGCCTAGCTTTCTATTGCTAGGCTTGCTTTTAGCACACATAGTACACCCTCTTACATATCTAGAAACTGTCTCATTCATTTTTGGCCAATAAAAAAATATTTGCAGCTGTGCAACAATTTACTTACCCCAAAGTGACCTAATATCAGAGAAGTATGTGCTTCTCTAATTGTCTTTACTCTCTCAGTTTTTGGAATGCAGAGTTTCCAACAATGGTATAAGAGTCGGTCCTTTACATGATAATCCAATTCTTCTACCTATTTTTTTTTTACTCAAAGTTCTATATACATCTTTGAAATGTATATCTTGAGCATATTGTTCAATGTAACTCTCATGTAACAAAGAATTATGCTTAAGTATAGTAGATGCAATTATAATGGGTCTAGATAACATGTTTGCAACTTTATTGTGTATGCCCTTTTATATCTGATGACTATATGAAACTGTTGTAGAAAACCCATCCATCTATAGTGGCTTGATTATTGTAACTTAGTTTGGGGGTGGAGATATTGAATTGGTTGATGATCAGTATGTATTACTATCTCTTTGCCCATTAAGTAATGTTTCCACTTTTTCACACTTTGAACTAATGCATACAATTGTTTATCATATGTAGGATATTTAACTACTGCAGGATTAAAAGTCTCAGAGTGATAACGTATGGGTTTACCATGTTGTGTCAATAGTGCTCCCATGGCATAGACACTGGCATCTATTTGGATCTCAAATGGTCTTTGCAGATCAGGTAGTGTTAGTACAGGTGCTACACTAATCTTTTCTTTCAAGGTGTCGAAGGGTTTTTGATGTTTTCCTCCCCACTTAAACACCTTGTTCAATCTTGTTAAAGCATGTAAGGGAGCAGCAATTGAGGAAAAGTTAGAAATGAACTTCCTCTAATATTGTGTTGCGTCTAAGAAGCTTCTCACTTCTGTATCAGACTTGGGTGTAGGCCAGTGTACAATGACTGCCACTTTAGAGGGATCTATCTTCAATTCACCAACCCCTACTATATGACCCAAATAATTTAAAGATGTTTTTCCAATTCACATTTTGAGAGTTTAACATGAATTTCTTCTCTTTTCAAAACATCTAATGTCTACTTAATATGCTTTAAGTGCTCTTCCCACGTTTTACTAAAAATCAGAATATCATCCAGATACACAGTAACAAAAATCATCAAGAAAAGATCTGAGTACATCATTCTTTAATCTCATGAAAGTAGTAGGAGCATTAGTCAAGCCAAAAGGCATAACTAACCACTCATACAATCTCTTATTTGTTTTGAAAGCAATCTTCCATGCATCTAGTTCTGCTACTTTGACCTGATGGTATCGACTATGCAAGTCTAGCTTGGTGAATTAAATAGCTTCCTTCAATTGATCTAAAATATAATCTATGAAAGGAAGGGGATAACGATTTTTTATTGTTATCTTGTTGAGTGCTCAGTAATCAACGTACATTCTCCATGAGCCATCTTTCTTTCTCACCAAAACAATTGGTGACATACATGGTGATGTGCAAGGCCTAATGAACCCCTTCTCGAGAAACTCCTGCACCTGCTTCTTGATTTCAACATTCTCTAAAGAAGACAACCTATACATTCCAATGTTAGGTAATGGATCATCTTGTCGCAAAATAATATCATGTACTATTTCCTTTTTGGGTGGTAGACCTTTAGGTTGTTGAACCAAGATATCATACTCTGAAACAACCTTTTCTAAATCAGCTTGTTGTTTAGCATTACAACCCTCAAATACATTGGTTTTATCAGGTTTCATTTCCTTTACAACCATCAGTAAGAATTGTTTGCATGAATTTATCGTTCTTTTCATCTGCCTTGAGTTTATGAGAGTATAATTATTCTTGAGCTTATGAGCTCTTACGAAGTATTCGATTCCATCTTTAACAAGTAGATACTTGTTCTTAGCTCTATAGAAAATAGATTTTCTATCATACAAGTGAGGACTTCCGAAAAAAATTCCACATATATCCAAAGGAATTATGTGTAACTCAACCTCATCTACAAATGCTGACCCAAAAGAAAACTTGAGTTTGCACTGTCTAGTCACTTGTAATTGTGCTTTATCATTCAACCATCGTAATGGGTATGGTTTCTTGTGAGGTGTAGTTGACAATCCTAATTTCTTTACAATTGCTTCAGAAATTAAATTTACTTATGAGCCACTATCAAACAAAGTATCAATCTTTTGATGTTTGGAAATAACTTGAATATGGAAAAGCCCACGTCTTTTTCTCTCATTTTCTACATCAGTAATAGATTGTGCCGAATTACTAGTAGATGCTTCAGAATTCTTACCTTTTATACCTGTGGTTGCAATGGTTGTTCCATCTCCCGAGTCTGACCCAAAACCTTTCTGAATAGCTACAAAAGCCTTCTTCTTATTGCCATAGAATTTCTTAGGTCTCAGCTCTGGATGCAGAATCCAAAAATTCTCGTCATCATACCCATCCTTTTTACAATGAGTGCATGAAGCCTTACTTTTCTGTGCAGTGTTAGCCTTCCTTGTTTTCCACTTCTACTTTCCTTGCTCCTTGCTCTTGCTTGCAGTGGGTTGGGATGGTCCCCCAATTTCTGGATTTCCATTCTTTCCTCTAGCTTCTAGATGAGTAGCTTGTACACATACCTCATCTATACCAGTGGGATTGAACATGAGGATGGTATGCCTCATGTAGCTGTGTAGACCACCAATGTACTTCAACAAAGTCTCTAATGAGTCTAATGAGATTCCTAGAATCAATGCTCTCTTTCTAAATTCTTGAGTGTACCCTTTCACACTTTGCCCTTTCAATTGCTAAAGAGTTTGCCAACTCATCATGGCTTGTTTCATGTAGGCCAATGGATAGAACTACTTTTGGATTGTAGCCACAAATTCACTCCAGACAGAGATAGTCTTACCATGTCTTTTCATGTCAGCTTGGGTTTTGCCTTCCCACCAAACCAAGGCAGTGCCTCCGAGGCATAAGCTTGCCAACTGAAACTTGCTCTTGTCTTAGTCGATGTTTTGTACTCTGAAATAGACATCAATTTGTCTAATCCAATTGTCCAAATTTTCAGCATTTGACTCTCCATCATATATAGGCGAATCAAATTTAACATCTAGTTTAATCAAAGATGCTTTCTTGTTATGCATAAGGCTATTAGGAGGTGTGAGGAAGCTTTCCTCTTTCCCTTTTCCTTTGGAGTGGTCATGGAAGTGAGACTCATCTTCTTCTTTGTCTTGTTTAGGGCCTGATGAGTCCTCATCCTTATGTTTTCTGAATTCCCTATACATTTCTTCTACCATGGACTTTACAGCTAGGAAACTTTCTATGAATTGAGGGTCTGGTCCCACAGAACCTTCCTTTGACATTGTCTTCTGAGGATAGATTCTACAATTTCAGTATTATTTTCGACCAACTCTCCTTCTCCTAATTTGAGCTTTGATCTAGTGAGCATTCAACAGCTAAACCAACACAAGCTTGTCTAACCTTTACAACCTAGAGCTCTGATACCAATTGATCTGAAAATCACCCTACAAGTGATCTCAGTTAAAGATTTATTAAATGAAGGTATTATAGACTCGTGTGCTGGTGTGTGTCTACATTATTTTAGACAATAGATCGATCCGATTGCAAAACACATAGACACTTAAATGGAAAACAACAGAGAAATACAATAAGAAAATATAAGAACACAATAATTAATAAGGAGTTCACCCTATCCTCTAGGGCTACATTTCTAGTCCAGCTTTGAGTGGTGGCCTTCTCTTATTGTGTCTTAAAGCAGAGAATTACAATGAAGGAGCTCAATATGAGTCACCTAAAACAGAATTTCTTGGTAGGGTGGTTCATGGATTCCCCAAGCCACTAGAGTACACAGACTCTTCTCCTTACCAGCTTTTGACCTTTCTGGTCTTTAATGGAAGGAGCCCAATGTGGTGCTTAGTCCCGACAAATCCTCTTAGGGATGGCTTGAACCTCTCAAGCTCGCTGGTGCTCGAGGCTGCCTGTGGCAGCTCGACCCTTTGTCTTTCTTCTTTTTTCTCCACTATCTTTTATTCATTTTCTCTGTCTTCTTCCTTTATTCTTCATCTTCAGTGTCTTTTGCTTTAAATGATTCCACTACTACCTCCGTCAGATCACCTATTGCAGCTTTGCTCGGAGTTCCCTGTCTCGGCGTCATCATCAACCTCATAGGGAGTTTCCACTTGTCCTCCTATGAACTATTCCAAATTTTTCCTCGCCAGTTCGATTCTTTGGTTATGTTGTGGAATGAGTCATCTGCTACCTCGATGGTCAAATCGGACATCAAACCTATCTCTGTTGCAGCTTAACTGTTAATTTTGGCTTTCCCATCAAGCACGATCTCACCCATTAGGTCTAGATCTCCCAGATCCAACACCATTCGCTCATTTCACACGATTGACTTGCTCAGCCGTTAGCACGCCATGAGTGGCATTTTTCTCTCTCCTCTGCTTGCCACGCATTGGGCGTTGAGTGGAATTGCTAGGCTTTGGAAAATTCTACTTATGGCTGAAGGGTTCCCCCAATCAATACCACTGGTTTTTGGAGCACGGGTCCCACCTTTAGCCTTTAAGCTTTTTCCTCACAGTTCTCTCGGTTTCCATATGATCGAGCGCTCGGGACCTTTCCATTTCGAGGTGTTTTTCCCAGCGATGTGCGATTAAAAACTACCTCCTTTTCTCAATCCAGGCTTCCCAGGGGTTAGTTTCACCTCCTGTGCAGTCTCCATGGGCCTCGGTCAGTGCGCTTTGACCGAGGTCCTTGTCGTATCACGCTCACTGCCAACTGCCACTGTTCAGAGGTTTTTCTTATTGCTCCATGCTCTTTGAAGTAAAGGTTTTATCCCTATTTGATACAGTCACGGTTCTCTGTTTTTTCTTCATGGATCCAATTTGCATCATCTCTGCTCTTTGAGCCTGATTTCAATTTGTTCTTCTAGTTATCTTTGTGTTTGCAATCGTTTCCCTTTTAGTTTGGCCCAAATTTGTGCTTCAATATCTTTTTGCATCCATGAACAATAATATTAGGAAAAATATTACTTTAGTACACTAAACCAAAAAAATTGAAACCTTTAGCACTCAAAAGGAATGTTAAATAAAAAATGAAATAAACTTTACCTTCTCCTGAATATTCCTACACATCTATTACTGTTCTATTAATTTTTCTACATATTCCATGATCTCCTTCTCTCATTGTTGTTGTTTCTCTCCAAACCTAGTTTTAAATTGTCCTTCTAGTTATTTTACTTATAGAACCTAAATCTCCCTAACGCACTCTAGAAATGAACTTCCTAGCCATATCACATATGGAAAAAATGAATGCACAATCAATACATTTTCATTAAAAATTCTAGAAATCTATTCTTGTCGATTAGGTTTGACATCCAAGTTTTGCATGTTCTTCTCCATATTCTTCATCATGTCATCCCTTACCTTTCCTTCTTGTTTGGCATTCTAAAATACACAAAGAAATTCACATTTCCAAGAATAGTCCAGCCTAACCTCTATGGAATGTTCTAAATTCAATAATAATACACATTTAAAATATCCATGAAAAATCATTATAATTGTATTCTAACTAGCAATGTAAAATCAATTTATTTGAACGTACCAGTCTCCTCATTTGTTGTTACAAATTTCATGTGAGGAATATTCTTCCCAAAGCGAGATACATTATGGTTCAATTTTTTTTATTTGTAGCTAAAGGGAATCTATTTAAAGAAGAACATCCTCTTAGGCTTCACTTCTCTCCTTAAGCACCTTCCCCAGTATCATTTTGATTTGGAAGTAGATATCTACGAATTGTAGATGCCTCCTCTCCACCCTAACTTTAGCCTTTGTGATATTTATCTCTACACTTGATATTAGATGGGTGCATTCCTGTTTGAGGGGTATTAAACCTTCAACTTACCCATGAGCAATGCGGAACACATATTTTAAAACAAAGTATTCTTATATCATCTACTTGTAGCGACATTTTTCATGGGTTTCTCATTTTTCATGTAGCAAGGTGTTGAAATTTCTAAGTCTAACCCATTAGAAACCCTTAATGTACTTCATTGATCTATTCTTGCCTACTTGTTCTGTTAATTAACAAGTTATTTACCATGGAAGTACTAGAAATAAATACAAGCACATGCTCAACACATTACAAAACATCAATTGAAGGAAACAAAAACAAGGACACAAGTGACACCATTATTTTTTAGACTATTGTCCTTGGAAAAGCACAATGTGGGAAAACCGTTGCAGCTATCTGAGGGTTTCATTTATTAAGCAGTTTTAGAATACAATCTAGGTGCCAAATCTAGCTTACCTAATACAGAAAAATCTTTGTAGTAGTACCTCTCTACTCGGAAGCAGATATTCTGGTTGAAACCACAGATAAACACTCTTGCAGCTCCATAGCTCCAATTTGCCCCATGAAACCCCAACATCAGCCTTTAGGGACTATGTCAACCTCACTCTAGCCCAACATTAGCCCAGCGTCACTCTGGCTTGGCATGTGTTAGCCTCCGGAGTCACTGTGTCAATCCTCTAGACCTCTGTGTCACATACGGTGGCCCTCTGAGGCACTACGCAGCTCCTAGCCGCCTCTGCGTGAGCCCTGGATAGCTTTGTGTGAAACCTTGGCTACTTTTTCATCCTCTCTCTAGTTACTATGCTAATCCTCTCGGTGTTATCTCTGCCTCTTTGCTTCCATAGTCACTACCCCTCAACTCCAACTATGATTACTCTCTCAACTTTCTCATCAAACCCAATCCCCGAAAGTTGGAATCTTGATCTCTTGTTGTGTTCTCCAAGTGACCCTCAAGCCTCCTCTTATACTTTACTCATTGACAAATCAATGACCACTATTAAGTCCCTAATCAATGGGTAAGATTAGATTTGGATTGATCCATAACTTTTGGGCCATTCTAACATAGTTTTATATTAATTCACATTAATATTTTATTTTCCCTAAGTTTAGACTTAGGGACTCCATTAAAAATATTAATTATTTTAATATCTTTCAAACTACTTAAAATCTTCCCAAACCCTTTATGGGTATTGGAGCTCTCATGTACCTTACCCTCTGCTCCAATTTTTGTGGCTAGAGTACATCCGATGCTACCCCAAATTAGCACTCCCTCTTAACGAGGATTGGGCTCTAGCAACACTACTGACTGAGTATCACCCTGATCATTTGACATCGACCTGTGTGTTGATTGTTATGAAACCAACTCACAAAAAGATAGAAAAGATAGATCAACAACTTAGAAATAACTCTTTTTGAGGGGGCAACCTCCTTTACATTACACAATTGATAATTTTTTTGATGATAAAAATGACAAGACCTCCTTTTTATATATAGGAGTCTAAGGGGTCATAATATAATCAAAGCTGACATAACAATAATAATGTAAGGGCACAATAATAACTATAGTGGGTTTCCATGGGCTACAATAATAACAATTGGGGACTACATGTTCACAACAATATACTAAGGGGGTTGTACTAATCACAATAAGGGGTTGCACTAGTAGTGTAGGGACCTAACATGCCCCTCAACTCAAAAAAGTGTTGTCCTCAACGCTTGAGTAGTTCTTGATGCTTCTATATAAAATTATTGTCCTTCGATGTGGAATCTTCAGTTGGTAAGTTCTTCCACTTGATGATTTATTGTAAAATTGATAGATTTCATAGTTGTCGGGTTCTTGTTTTTGTGATTGCTCCAGGTTCCAATATGATTTTTCCTTCCTCGTCAAGTTCTGGAAATATTGTTTGAACTGGGATCTTCAACAACTTTTGAATGAGTGGCCACACTTTTTCGTCATTCTTCCATTCATTCCTTGCTTCGTTTATCTAATCTAGTTGGATAATAGAAATAGCACAAAACAATGCTTCCACATCCTCATCCTTTCTTGAGAGTGCATCTGCAACAACATGTTTCTTCCCATTTTTGTAGATGATTTCAAATTCATAACCCAAGGTATTTGTGACCTATTTTTTATGTTGTTCTAAAGATAATCTTTGTTCTATTTAGTACAATCATGATCCATTTTTACCTTGAAGTGTCTTCACATTAGGTAAGATTTCCATTTCTTAAGTGCATGTAGTATTGCCAACATTTCCTTCTCATAAATAGCTTTCATGACATATAGCCATAATCGCCTAAATCAAATCTTCTTTCAGTGTGATGTGGATATTCCTATTGTTTCGTTCGATTCTGCATGAAAGTGATGTTATCCTTTAAAAGTTGGAGAACTTGTTGTTGATGTTCGATGTGATCATTCATGCTTGAACCTTTTTCTTCTTGATATGTCCTTCTATCTTGAGAGTTTGAGGAGTGGTAATTTCTTCTGATACATTACAAGAAATGGTCGGATTCATTTCCTGATGCTCGATGTGATCTTTTAGTTCTTGAACATTTTTCTTCTTGATATGTCCTTCTATATTGATAGGATTGCTATGATTTGTCTCTACGAGAATTTCATTGCCAAGTGTAAGGTCAAGGAAGGGTTCTCTAAAAACATTAAATGCAATATCAGAGTTCAGCAAGGGTGTCCCCTATCCCCTACCCTTTTTGGCATATACATCGATAAGCTAGAGGAGTTCTTGACACTAAATGATGCAAGGGCACCGAGCTTGCTCGTGTAATCATTAGTTTTCTCCTTTATGCTAATGATATTGTTCTTTTTGCAAAAATCGATGATGATCTAGACAAGCAGCTTAAGACTCTTGATGTCTACTGCTCCAACATGTGTATGACATTTAATACTTACATGAATAAATTCAAGATCATTAAATCCAAAAGATCACCCATGGTAGTTTTGTTTATAATAACCACGGCTTAGAATAGGTTTCTTCTTATAGATATTTGGGTATTGACTTCCCTCATCAACTCAACTCGAATTATAGCATTGAGAAAAGGATTATCAGAGGCTTGAAATCTTATATGACCTTGAAAACAATTATAAGTTAGTCAATCTTTGCATTTTGAGTAAAAGGAGGTTCCTATTTGAGACTCTCATCACCGCTTTTCTCTTATATGGATGTAAAGTTTAGGGTTGTAGTATATCGAGATAGTCTTGGGGAAAGATTTAGATGATTCAAAAGTAATTCATAACCTACAACCTAAAGATAAAGAGAAATACTCCGTACCTTATCCTCTTGATTGAAGCTATTATATTCCCTATTGAAAGTACGACTATGTTTAGATATCTGATGTATAAGAAGAAGCTTTACAACATGGAATCGAAGAGGCTCCCAAATATTGCTTCTAACTTTAGTCAAAACCCTAACCTTCGCCTCAAGTGTGTGTGGCATAAAATCCGCAGTCTTGGCTCAATCATTGGGAAATTAAGGAGGAAATCATTATGCGAAACAAAGATAGTGCAAAAGATACTATTAGCTCCAATTTTAAGGACAAGTGGTTGAAGGATAAGGAGTTGTAGGGTAAAAGGAAGCTAAGATACTATAAGGAGATGATCAACCCAACCCTTGATAATGAGAATTATCTCCTTGTATCGACCAGAACTAACAAAACAATGAACATTGCTAGGATAAGAACAAATTCCCATGAGCTTCGAAGTAAATCCAGGTAGTAGTCTACTCCCAAGGGTCCCTCGAATGATAGAATCTGTCAAATTTACAATACTAATAATGTGGAATATGAAAAGCACTTCCTTTTAGACTACCTAACTCTTACTCACATTCGCTCTCGATTCCCTAACATCTGCCACACTTCCAATCTTCTTTACTTATTAATCCAGCACAACTATAGTGTTCTTGGAGTGCTTCTTTCCCTTCTCTTTCGTCATAGAAACAAGATTTTGAAGAATCACACTTAGATTATTTTTCTTTTCTTGAGGCCTAAGAGGCCAAATTGGTCTTAGTGGATGTTAATCATTATCATCATCATCAACAACAACAACAAGTAATTATATAAACTAAATGGGTGTTGAATTTAGTTTTGAAGAAATATACAAAAATTAATCAAATTATAATTTTATTTTAAATAATTATTATTAATTTTATAAGTTAGTTTGATGGAATATAAAAAAATGAGATAATGAGCGATGAGTCTATACGTGACTATCCTGCTACAAGATAAACTAAACAAGACATATTGTAAAAGAATTTCTATAATTGTGATAGACTAATTTAATTGTGATTGACCATCTTAAATTTAAGACTTTGAATATATATAGACATGCCCAAAATAAGAGTGAACATTTTAACCATATTCGTAGACTGACCCAAAAGTAAATGATAACATAATGAATTATTCAGAGGGAGAGTTCATCTAAATAGTTATAGGGTGGATATTTTTCATTGTTTGAATATATACTCTATATTTTCCACTTCTTAAGCCATGCTTATAACTTTAATATCCAACATGTTTCTTTGATATTGGATTTCATCCAAACAAAGAATAATTATACATTTCCCCTCCTATATTTCCATGAGAGCTTGACCGATGATAGTTTTAAACTAGAAATAAATATCCATAGCCTACATATACTAGGTATTTCTAGCCCTTTTAGTTCTCATTTCTAGTATCCATTTTTTTAGAAATATGTTGTCATTGATGGTAAAGAAAAATAAGATGATGCCAAAGGTGGGGATGGTTGCAAGGAGATTGGTAAAGGTAAATACCCAAAAGGAGAGTGAACATTTTAACCATATCCATAGACTGACCCAAAAGTAAATGATAGCATAACTAATTGTTTAGTGGGAGAGTACACCTAAATAGTTATAGTTGGATATTTGTCATTCTCTTAATATACATTCTATATTTGACAGTGCTTAGGCCATGCTTATAAATTTAATGTCCAACGTGCTTGTTTGATATTGGATTTCATCCAACAAAGAATAATTATATTTTTCCCCTCCTATATTTCCACGAGAACTTGACCCATCATAGTTATATCTTGGAAATAAATATCCATAGCCTACATATACTAGGTATTTCTAGCCCTTGTAATTCTCATTTCTAGTATGTATTCTTTTAGAAATATATTGTCATTAATGGAAAAGGAAAATGAGATGATGGTAAATGTAGCGATGGTTGCAAGGAGATTGGTCAAGGTGTAAATATTTTAGAGCCAATTCTAGTTCATAATAACATCTCAAGTGATTTTAGAAAGTACTCAAATGGATATGACTCTAAAAAATATTTCCAGTGATATATAGAAGCTTATAAAAAGCCTCTTGGAGAAGAAGTTCTTTTCAATTAAAGGTGACAAGACATAAAGTCAATGGTTGCATCTAAACACGGTTGTATAGTCAAGTTAGTGTAATTTTTAGTAGTTTTCCAGTATCAATGGAGCTGTTGAAAAATGGTCAAGTTTGTTGGTGGACGTGAACCACGCATCCCCTATAGCCCATCAGTGAAACTACATGAGCCCAAGTTTTGCCTAAGGGTTAACAATAGGTGGGTGCATTATTGGCAGTATTTACATAGTCAATGATCGAGATATTGATTGTCAATATTAATAGCAAACTTTCTTCCCCTGCTAGCACCAAAACATAGACACGGGATCAGTGACAAATGGTGAGAAACATGGCTGACGGTGGTGAGTCAGAAAGGGAAACATGGTTACCATGGGAATGAGACACATGTCATAATTTGATTGGTTAAAGGAGACATATTCGTAGCATGATATCAACAAAACATAGCCCAACCAAACGATGACACATAGCATGTAGATTTGACATTTCCACTATCCAAGTGGGATAAATCCAGTGACATGTGGCACCACAAAAGATTCGCCACGTAGCACAAATAATGAAAGGATGATGATGGCAGGATTATGTGGGAGGTGGCCTGATCTTTGACCCCATTCAACTCTATGACTTCTTCGGACTTGGTCACAACTTTAGGTTATATGGTGAAAGTGTTAAAGGACAAGCACTCCTGTAGTCGGTAAATTTTTAGTAGTGACATGGATAGTATTGCTAGTATATTTGGAGATTTTCCAAATACGGAGATAATTTAATTTTAAAAGTCATGGATAAAGCCTCATATTTTTTCTAAATTCAAATTTGGACAATTAACTCAGCTTCATTCACGAAGACGACCAAGCAGAGATTGAAGACTTATAGTAGACAACAAGAGAACATTCCAGAAGCAGGAAAAAAATGAGATCAAACATTTTCATAAGTGAAATGTAAGTGCAAGGTTACCAAAGTTTGAAAGCTAAAAATATTAGTCTGACTTTATGCATAAGAATAATCAAATTCACAAGAGATGTTGTTTGTTGTATGGTGTGTTGGTGGTTCCGTTATTGTTCAAACGTGGATGTTGGTGGAATGATCAGTGATCAAATATTTTCGTAGGTGATGTTATGGTGTTTCAGGTGAATAATTGAGTTTAGTAATTATCGTTTTATGAAAGGAAGTGACATTCGTTATTTGAGTTTGGAAGTGGAATGAAATATGAATCATTGAGGTCAATCAAGTGGTAGCATGCAGATTAGGGATTGTATCTCCTTCTAGTAGTCACTGGTAAAAAATAAAGGGTTATAGCTCCCTTCAGTTGTAGTTGATAAACTAGTAAGTAGCAAGTTCCTTCTGGTTGTAGCTATAATATTTTGTAACAACAAGTAGAAGCTTGCCTTAGTAAAAATAATTCAATAAAAGTTTGAAGAATTTATGCACGTCATTTTATGCTTCTTTTGTTGATTCTTGTGATTCTATATGAATTGATGCTAATGTATTTCTTGGTCTCCTAGTGTTATTTACTAGTGAAAGGAAATTCTAAAATTCCTAGAATACTTATTCACCCCCTCTCTCAGTATTGTCATGATTTCTAGAAATTGGTATCATAACATGTAGGTTACTTCATGATCAGTTCAACAATTTAAAAAAATATCAAGGACCATGAAAAATCATGAAGCAAGATACACCAATACGACACTAATGCTTAATTGAACAAACTATGTGCTTTGGAAATTCAGGATGAAAACCTATATTCAATCACTTGGAGTTGACTTATGGGATGCAATGGAAGAAGAATATCAAACTCCTTAAGCCTTGATTACTAGAGATAAGAAGATACACCAATACGAAACTAATGCTCAATGGAAAAAAACTATCTTCTTATTAAATTCAGGATGAAAACATATATTCAATTACTTGGAGTTGACTTATGGGATGAAATGGAAGAATAATAGTAAAATCCACACTCCACAATTACTAGAGATCATAACATGGAATTTAAATGTAGTATTAAAGCTATGAACACCCTATTTGTTGGCTTTACCTGAATTAGAACTTGACAAGGTCATGGATTGCTCTTCTATAAAACGGATTTGGGATAAGATGAGCTATTGTTATGAACGTGAAAATAAGGTAAAGAAAGACAAAATTCAAGCTTTTAGAATAACTCTTTGAAGATGCATGATGATGAATATATTGCTAAAAATTTTCTAAGAGTTGATGAGGTTTTGAATACTATAGAAGGTGTTACTAAAAATTTAGAAGATCCAGTAGTAGTTCAAAATGTGTTGAGATATATCTGTGAGAGATTTAATCTTAAGGCTTCAGCTATTGAGGAGACGATACATCCAAATTTTCTCACTTTGGATCAACTACTTGGTACTCTTACTTCCTATGAGATGATAATTTCTAATGGAAATCCCACAACAGCCTAAGGAAAAATATTTGTTTCCTCCTGTATAATATAGTATATGTCACAAGTTCTAAAGCCCCCTAACTGATGTAATTTAGCGGTTTCCTAGTCACTCTATCGCAAAGTTATTGTTTCTCTTTCTCTTTGGACTCTAGTTGTCCTTCGATATCATTTACCTGTAGGAAATGTAGAATTATTGAAAGCCTTGAGACTATAAAATAGAACAAACAGAAATCCCTAGCAAATGAGACCACACAACGTAACACATAAAAACCCCTAGCAAATGAGACTATACAACATAGCAAATAACAATCCCTAGTAGATGAGAATATAGTGCTTTAAACTCAAAGGTAATGTTAATAAAAAATAGTATAAAGTTTCAACAATACATTCTCTTGAATATTTCCACACATATTTTCTTTTCCTTTAAGTTTTTCTAGATATTGAAATCTCTCCTTCACTTCTTATTGTCTCTACTCTTTGAGCTTGATTTCAAGTTGTTCTTCTAGTTATTTTTGTGTTTGTAATCATTTCCCTTTTAGTTAGGCCCAAATTTGGGCTTCAATATCTTTTTTCATCCATGAACAATAATATTAGGAAAAATTTTACTTTAGTACACTGAACCAAAAAATTGAAATCTTTAGCACTGAAAAGGCAAGTTAAATAAAAAATGAAATAAGCTTTACCTTCTCTTGAATATTCCTACACATATGTTACATTCTGTTAATTTTTCTCCATATTGCATGATCTCCTTCTCTCATTGTTGTTGTTTCTCTCTATGTTTTAATATGTCCTTCTAGCTCTTTTACTTATAAAACCTCAATCTCTCTAACGCAGTTTAGATATGAGCTTCATAGCCATAACATGTATGAAAAAAATGAATGCACAATCAATACATTTTCATAAAAATTTCTAGAAATCTATTCTTGTCCATTAGGTTTGACATCCAAGTTTTGCATGTTTTTCTCCATATTCTTCATCATGTCATCCCTTACCTTTCCTTCTTGTTTGGAATTCTAAAACACACAAAGGAATTCACGTTTCCAAGAATAGTCCAGCCTAACCTCTAGGGAATGTTCTAAATTCAATAATAATACGCATTTAAAATATCCATGAAAAATCATTATAATTTTATTCTAACTAGCAATGTAAAATCCATTTTTTTGAACGTACCATTTTTTTATACTTCAAAAGCTCAATGGAATGAAATTGTTACCGCGTTGGACCTAGTTTTATGCCCCTTACTCTGGTGGAAAAGCTAAATGAACTAAAGGATTCTCCTATGTCACTCTTATTGGGGATAATTTTCGCAAACATTAGAGTTTTTGAGTCTCGTCCTACAATGGAATTAAATAAATTTCAGAAGCTTCCGTATTTAGTTTGATCGTGGTTTTAATAAAACATAAATTAATTGTTAAATGATGAGCACCAGTAAGGAAAAATCACATGAAGAGTAAAGGTATTGGAACGGAACATAATGAATCTTGGAGAAAATGTGTAACCCTGGAATTCCTAAAATAACCAAAAGAAACATTCATGTCATGATTAAATATGATTTCAAAAAGATATAACATATGCAAAGGGAAGTGAAAAATGAATAATAGCCTTTGAACCCTTCAGATCGTTGTGTGTAGTTGTTTTCGGTTGCTAACATAGATATGACATCACCCAGAGAAGAAACATATTTTTTTTATAGATTGAGCTTCCTTAAGGTGCTCCCTTTGAACATTTGTTTTGTTATTCTCTCGCTTCCTACTCGGTCAACAAGTCACAACTTGATCCTGTTACATTCTTCGTTCATTAAGTTCTCTCCATTTACCATCATAAAAATTACATTGTACATGGTAACATTGAAATTCCAAACCCTCAATAACTTGTTAGCAGAGAAAATGTCACATCCATAAATTTCACACGAATGTTTTTAAACACATTTTATCGATAATTCCTAATAGCATATCCAGGTGTGTTTGTTAATCCAAACTATGAAAATGACTTCAATTACTCAATAATAGAAAATAAGGCCTTGTTATCCTTCAAACTTTCCAACAATATTGAATATGGTATCCTATTACTAATAGGAAAACATTCTTGTTAATATATATTATTTCCTTGGTGCACGTCATGGATATATACAATAGTTTATTCGCATTGTTATATATAAATATATATATACATAATAACATTACTAGGGTTGATTTCACATTCTCCATGCCCTAACCTACCCTACATAAATTTAAGGTATGAATGATATAATATTTCAAACCTAACATATGTTTAATACTATGTTTCTTAGATTTATGTGTAGTCTCAGAAGGCTCTAACTCTTAAAATGTTGTATCCGTGATAAGGAAATGGGACGAGACAAGAAGTTTCACTTGCTTATGTGATTCATAGTTGGCGATTCTAAACTAGCTTCATGCATGTGATTTATGTGTTTATTATGTGGCTTTAGTACTACATTCGAATCAATGGTGGAAATTACTTGGGTTCCATATAACGGTT
Organism: Pinus tabuliformis; assembly: GCA_031772625.1. Classification (NCBI taxonomy): domain Eukaryota; kingdom Viridiplantae; phylum Streptophyta; class Pinopsida; order Pinales; family Pinaceae; genus Pinus; species Pinus tabuliformis. The sequence goes on from CM062813.1 coordinate 623,981,976, forward strand.
GTAGTTTGCCCTAAGCTAAAACCTAAACATAACCCTTGTATCATGTGGTTTGGTTCACCTTTTTCCAATTTTGTCACTCTTTAGAGTGCCACTATGGTGTTGAGGGTTTCCCCTCCACCTGTTGCAGATTTTAGTGTCTGATTCATTCACATTCCATCTATTTGAATCACATCATAGCATTTGTCACTTTCAAAATGAGACAAGTGAGTTGGTATAGGAATGCATTTGGTTTTTTTTGTTTGTTTATCTTTTGGTTCTTCATAAATAACATCGATGTTTCTCATACATTTTTTCATCTCATTGACCTAACATAAATTCCTTTGGATGCATTGGTAGACTGAGGGTTGTCTACAAATTTATTGGTTCAATTGAGAAATATATCATTTTCTCTCTTTTCTAGCGATGAATTTCATTTAGAGTTGAGGCATTATTGTGACTACTTAGAGGTATTTCCCTGGTTCCTTCTCGTTACCCCAAGATTATTTGCATATCATTAGTTTAATATTCAAATATTAACTCATGTTGATTATAGGGTTCGAACTATGACTATGCTTCTTACAACTTTAGAGATTGCAGGTACTTTCCTGTTTTCTATTTTTCCTTTCTGCACGGAAGAGAAATTGTATTATTGCTTGTATTTTTTTACCTCTTTCTTTTGTTTAGGGATACGACCTTTGCATTTTCCTAAGTTTGACATTAGGGATTTTGGGTTTGAACGACTCAATCCTTCTAGGCCATCACCATGTTCTATGGAATTTTTTGCCTCTTCCTTTTATTTAGGGATACAACCTTTAGCGATGAGTTCCATTCAGAGTTGAGGCATTATTTTGACTACTTAGAGGTAACTTCATCATTCCTTCCTCTTACCCCAATACTATTTTAATATTATTAGTTTAATATTGCAATGTTAGCTCATGTTGATTAAAGGGTTCAGACTACAACTACACTTCTTAGGAATTCAACAATTACAGGTACCTTCAAGTTTTCCCTTTTTATTGACATACTATCCTCCAACATCTAATCAACTAGCCAGGGTAAAAATGTGATGAGAGGCCACTATGATATGATTTTATGTCCTAAGTCATGTTGAGGAAGTGGAACCGAAGCAAACACACCATACATACATTTAATATCACCATTAGGACCCTAAATAATCAATCCAACCCTTCTGCCAACTAGCCTTTGGGTCCAAGTAATATTTTAGACAGCTTGACCTTTGGATGCTCTCACAGGCCTACAAGCCAACACCCAAGGATTATTTTTCTCTTTTCTGTGTGAGTGTCCTTGAGATTTAACCACATTTTCAGGCCTAGAGCTAAGGTCGCTGCCCAAAATTGAATGGCACCTTCAGAGTAGTAAGATAACATGGAAACAACAATACTGATGCAATCACTTGAATAAGACCTTGACTGGACCCATACTAGCCATGACAGGAATTTCTTCAAACATATCACAAATATGTAATATATCTAGGTGTAAATAACATATATGATCATAGCGGTATCATACTTCTCTAAGATTTTTTGTGAGGCATTGTTTCTTTGTCACTTTAGCTGTAGTTTCATCCATTAGGCCATAGATACATTTTTCATTCATATACAATTAAAAACATGATGAGATCCATACATAACTACTCTCATAAAACACATACATAACCAACATAATAGCAGTAGAAATACCAATGAAATCACAGCCATACGATCCATATATTAACTAGTCTGATACTCCTATAAATACAAGGAGAAATAACCTCATATTGATGATACAAAATCCAGACCTGAGATGGGACTTCAACATTCCATCTGATCGTAGAATGGATGAGCCAAATTTTTCTTCAGTTATTCACCCCCATGACATATTCCAAGCATGAATGTGGGATCTCATAAAACACATTAGTTCAAAACCATCCAATGCTTCGAGAGGGAAGCCACCTCAACCCATAAAACATTGATTCCACATGATGATTGGACATCACAAAACCATCATCAGATTGGTCTCTATCCAAGCCTTTTAGGGCTCTAGATCATTTGTTCTCACTAGGACTCCAAGTCTAGTAACTCAACTCAAAAATTTTACCAAGCTCTAAAGAGTTTGTCCAATCGAGGCTCTAGGACTAGTAACTCAACTCACCAAGGGATCCAAAATGTTTATCCAACTAGGCTACGGGGCCAGTAAATCAACACAAGTTGTTAGAGGACTCTAAATTGATTATCCAACTAAGGCTCCAAGAACTAGTAACTCAACCTAAGATAAGGAAAAATGAGAACCAACAAAAGAAAAACAATGAAATGAACCCAAAATCTCCATGGCTATCCAAAAAATTGCTAGGCTAAGCAATCCACTATCAATCCCAACCATTATCCATGAAAACGACATATCATAACCAATAACCCACATGCCAAAACTAGTGAGGCAGAAATACATGCAACTTGGTAGTGGTAAGAAAAACCAGCCCAAACTATTGGTCCCAACCTCCTCTTGCACTTTCCCTCTTTTCCATTGCCTTCTTGCTCCAAAATTCCAAATATGCCACACTCCTCCAAGAGTGCTCCAAGACAGCTCTAAGTATCCAAGAGTATGAGAGACAGAGAATAGTAGAAAGCTCCACCAAAGCTGAATTGACCAAGCTTACATTGAGCAAGTCTCCCCACTAATCCTCAAAAGCCCTTTTATCAATAAGGCCTCTATTTTCTTCATTTTCCATTTTTCTCCTTTAATTTCCTCCTCACATGCAACCTATCACCTCTCACCTTCCTTTTCTCCCAATTTACTTTATTTTCATAAATAAAGTGCCATGCCTTGTGCCTTTCCAAGGCCTTTGCCATTTCCTTTGCCAATTTCCTTTCCCACAATAATGGAAGTGAACACCCACTATGATGTTTTTCCCACCATTGATCTTGGAATATGTCTCCCTCAACCATGGATTTATATATTTTTAAATGATCTTTTTACCAGGACGGTACAAAACCCTCCCCCTTACTGGAAAACCATACTCAGTGTTTAATGATATCGATAACCAAAAATACTACTAAAAAAAAGCATACTTCCCATGGATCTTTATAGCATAGCTCATTGCAATATTTACAATGACCATTTGCTAAAACATGACAAACATATTGTTTACTGCAGATTTATAATGAAACTCTTTACAATATTTACAATAATAACCACATATAAGCGCATACAATGTTTGTTCACCCAATGAATAATTACACTATGTATAGAGCGTTATAAATCATGCTCAATACAATATTTAGAATAATACACACATATGCACATTTTCTCACCTAGAAAATAAAAGGATATTATGGTTGCATCCACAATAAGGGAATTAAGAGGCTCACACCTACACTCTCCAAGTAGTACCAAGATTCACCTCCATCCGAGGTCGTCAAAGTCAAATTTGCATCCAATGTACAACTCTATAATCATGTGCCACTTGTCCTCTCATTGAAAAATTACCAGCTCATAGTTCCAAGGTGCACTCAAAATGTGCATCTCATCCCATATGAAAATGGTAATGACAAAAAATAATCCATCCCCAACCTTCCCTTCTCTACTATAAAGTCCCTCGGGCAATCTGGTCACCCCCTTTTGTGCAGTCACCCACATTCCAAGTTTTACTGACACCCTCATATTGAGCATTCCATCCCCTGGCAAGGCTTCATCGCATATGAAGATAAAAAATCCAAGGCATATCACTGCGTCAAACCATCATACCAATCATAGCATGGTTATGGAAACTAATGGACACTATTGGGTACCAATGTCCCATGATGTCTTTGCTCCTGAAGTTCTTTATCAATATACTACTGCATCTTCCAATTCTTTTCATTGTTGCAAATTCTTACAGTCAATTTGAACCATCCAATCAGGAATTTCCATGCTTCCTACACCAAGCACATAAATATCATTAGAGTTAGAATAAACTGAAATAACTTCAAATCAAAACTCATTGGTAGCTTGTAAATAAGGTACACTTGCAATCCTGTTTACTTCGTGCCACAATAAGTCAAATTAGTTTTTTTATCAAATCACTGTGTATAAATATATCACATAAGGTTAGCTCAAAACACAACCATCATATATGAAAATCATCAATCACATGTAATCATCATAAACCAGAGTCATACATCACATGTAATGATCATGAACCATAATCATAGATCACACGTAATTAGCGTAGACCATAATAATAAATCCCATGCATAATAAAGTTGAAATAAAATATCGATACTTATCCTTCATCAATCCTTAGATTCTACCTCTTTAATTATTCCTTACGCACACTGGATCAATTTCCACACTCGAAAAACACCCAGTGCCTTCTCCTCCACCATGTGCACATAAACATAGTATGTATCACACACAAACAACCACACGCGACATACAACACCATGCAATACATGTATCTACAACTAACACACAACACATACACCTAGACCTAATGTACGACCTAACACAATATATGCGCCTACACCCAGTGTACACTACCACACAATGCATACACTTACACCCAGTCTACAACACAGTACATACATACACCTACACCCAATGTACAACACAACACAAACGTACACCTACACCTGATGTGCAACCCAATACATCCATCTATACTCGATGTACAATGCCACACAATATGTGTACCTACCCCTCATGTACAACACAATGCAATACATCTATACTCGATATAAAAAACCACATAATACATAGAGTACAACATAAAAAATACACATTGCACAATACCATGACTAGAAAATGCACATACATAGTACTAGATACCCACAAGATAACATGTATGACACAGTCACATTACCACAGGTACACCAGTGTCATATATACAACACATACATTGCACCACATGTCCAAATCACCACTTACACAACATGTGAAGAGGATCACATGTACACCACACCACCTGCACAACATGTACACAATGCCACATGTACAATGTACAACCTATATAATGTGTACACAATACCACATGTACAAAATATCAAATACATGACATATACATGACACCACATGTACACAACAACAGATGCAAATAGCATGACATGTATAACTTGTTCATGACACCACATGCTAATAGTATCACTTGTACAATCATGCACACAACACCATATGTACATAGCACCATATATACAACATGTAAACAACACCATACATAGATAGCACCACATCTACAACATGCATCCAACACAACATGTACATAGCACTACATATCCAACATGTACATAGCATCCTCTATACACAACATTGCATATCCAACATGTACATAGCACCATCTATACCCAACACTGCATACACAAATTTGCACAACACTATTTTCACCACCTTGTACATAACATTGCATAAACATGTACACACACTATAGATACACAACATCGCATGTGAAAAACATCACGAATGCAACATGTACAACATACACAACATATGCACAATAGTAGTACCACACATCCAAAACCACATTGTCCCTACCAAGCAACCTTGTTTTTAATGTCTCTCTAGCATCCATGTTTATCCCAACATGTCGCAAAGCACATTATTTTCATTTAGATGATGTATCCTTTAGTGTTACCTATCATAACATAAAAATATGTATAATACAAGCATACAATATCAATTCATATCCATGTGATACTGAACTCATATATTTGTCATGACTGCTCTGCCCACTTGATTCCCATAAGACGAGGAACCTTGTCATTCCATTCACCTGCATAGGAAATCCTTCCTCCACATGAATGACCATTGACAACCATATCAAACAATGACATAGATTGATTGATACGTAGATAGATATACATCAACATGTTGTGTTGTACACAACCCCCAATTTCATAAAAAATTTCTTTGAAATCATAATATGAAATGGGTCCCTTTTTAAACATAGATGTGTTAATAAATTGGTATTTACTTATTATTAGAAAAACCCTCTTAAAAAGGCCCAATTGAAATATGATTTCCCTTTTTAAAACAATGATAAAGAGGCCTTTTTAAACAAATCATAAATCTTTTATTATTACGATAAAGCGATCACAAGATCGCATATCGCAATAATGAAAGGAACATAAACAAAGGCCCATTGAATAACTCCGATCTGAAAAGAGAAATCGCTATTGGATATCGGGGAAAGACAAAGCTCATCATTTATAAAGCATCCCCCGTTCCTCCAATGCAATAAAGGCATCGCTATCGGCAGTCGGCTGTGGTAATCAATGCGTTAACTATGTCACCTTCAAATCCCGCGATGCGATAAGGCATATCACCATCGGCGATTTTGCAATGGCATAAATAAAGTAACCCGGGCCTTGCCCCGATTGCGACGCATTAAATTACTTTGCGTGTTTCTAAACATATTAAAGATTGGCATGAATTTATCACCTTTGGTGATTGAACGATATTTTGGATCATTATGTAAACCCTCCCTTTCACGACGCCAATCATCAAATGCGATCAACCGCCAAAAATATAAGCCATGCTTGAATCCATCATAACATCTATTGATTCATGACTGATAGATGAAGCGGTCGATTAATGAAGTAGTTATGCCGAGATTTTCCACTTAGATTCTATCTCTGGAAATTTTTATCACAATCTTTTATTATTCATACCTCTTTCATATTGGCTCTTGCTATCTGTTTCTCTGTATCAAGCTAGTTTCCTTCCTTGTGCAAAATTTCGTCGAAGTTTCAAGTTTTAAGCAAATGGGAAAGAAATCTAAGAGGTTCGCTGCGGCAGCAGCCCCTACAATTACTATCCAACCCACCAGTGACCCAGGACCAAGCAAGAAGGGGCTAATTTCATACACTACATGTCCTGGCCTGGGAAAAACAAGCTGGCAAAGCATTTATAATCTGATTGAGGTGGAAGAACCAAAGGAAACAGAAGAAGAAGCTACTGTAGACTAAACCAGCAAATCAGAAGCCTCGCTGAAGGATTTGGCCGACTCGTTTTTACACAAGATAGTAGCTCGGGAGAAAATTCTCCCTTACACTGATGTGGTCAGATGGGTGGTCGAACAAATTCCTGTTTCTAATAGGACCTTTTGCACATTTGATGGAAGAGTTTTCTGTTCATTTTAGCCTGACGACTTGAGAAAAATGTACCATTTTCCCAAGTCGGAGAAGAAATACAACAAAGCTTTTTTCGCAGATGAGAATGAGACGGAATCAGCCCCGATTAGATAGTGGAGACAGAATCCAGCAAAGCATAAACATGAGTTATCGGGTAAGTACTCCATGGATTCCTTAGCATCTCCTTACTGTTACGTTGGGGCAATGATATGTATACTATGGGGAATGCATGATTATGCAAAATTTGATATCAAAGTGGTTCCTTTAATGGAGGTAGCAACTAGTAGTTATATCATGGATTGGGACAATATATTGTCTAATAAATTAGCCTCTGCAATTCTTGATTTTAGATTCAATTCACGCAAAACTACCCAGACTATTCCTCCCTTCTATTACAGTGCTTATGTTATGGATATGCTTTGTTTTAATTCCGAATACCCGATACTCAGGTGGAGGTGGACGCCATAGGACCCCAAACCAATTCACATCTACCATCAGATGTTATGGAAGGCACATTATAAAGACCACTTATATCAAATCTGTAATGGTTTCATGTTGCCTATCTATTATGCTATCTTTGATAATCATGCCCTAAGGATTTCCGAGGAGGCCAAAATTGAATTGACTGCTATGGGGAATTGGTTCGGGGAAGATAAATTCAGGTATATACAGGTGTTTGGTAGTGCCACAAAACCCCATGTCCTCCCATTATATGTGCGCGATAAACTATTCGCACGTGAATTAGCTTACCAAATCACAACCGCTGGAACGTCCAAAACTCTTAGGACTTCCAAAAAGCAGCTATGGCTCGTATTCCCTTTAAGATGTGGTGTTCACACCATACTCGATTGGAAACATGTTGAGAAGGACGCAGGAAAAATTAATATGCTCAAACTTGTGACCATCCCTAGTAGGCAATTCGATCCACGGAAGGTTGCCTACATTGTGCTTGAATAGGCCAAACTCACCAAGTTTGACCATGAAAAAGATCAATTTGATGATTTATTTTCTTCAGCAGAATCTTTGTCTCAGGTTAAAACATTGGCTAGAATGAAATATAATGATGAAGGACTAGTAGAGTTCAATAGGCTCAGAGAACAAAGGTTACAAACTCTGCCTCTGGACTTGTTGGCCACTACACCAACCACGAAGTCAATCGAGCCTAGGCAGAAGAGTATTGATGAGTCTCCCACTACAGAGGAAATTCCCGAAAAAGAAATAGAGGAGGAGAAAGGAAAGGAGCAGGAAACAGGGCCGGAAAAAGGAAAGAAGCATGATAGTGAAGTTATTGATTTAGAGACTCGAATTGATCCCAAACTCCTCCAAGAGTGGCAGCAATTTGACTCTATTATTAATAATCCCGAGACTCCACCAGGATTCAGCATGCCTCAAGTCACAGTCAGTCAAGAAACAACCACAACTACCGTTCTGATGGAAGGAACCAGCGGCCTACCCAGTAGTAAAGATGTAGAAATAATCCCCAGAGATCCATCTGATCAAATTGTTTTATAGGTAAAAGACATATCACCACTAGACGTCTTTTACAGTCTTAAACATAGGGCTGTGGTGAAGAGACAGAGGAAAAGGAGAAGACTTGATCAATCTTCCCTTTTGCCAGATGAAACAGAGATGGCTAATGTGGTGTGGAAGGAGGAAATGAACCCTTCCGACGACCTTACCAAACTCTCCCAGTATGCTGGAGCATATTTGGCAACCACCATGGATAAAGCGTTGGAGGTGAGCAATCTCCTTAAGGAAAAAGATCAAATAATTGATTCATTGCAGTCGTAGGTGTCCGAAGCACAGCGAAAAATAGAACAATTGGAATAACAACTATCAACACAGTGGCAGACAAACAGACAATTAAATGAGCAATTACACAAAGAGAAACAGAGGATAGATTCGAATGCAGTGCAGAAATGGAAGGAACAATCTGAAGCAGTCGCCTAATTAAAGGCGATGAACGAACAAATGAGCAAGACTAAGGATGAGCAAATCGCTCAACTGTCACAAGAAGTGGAAAGGTACAGGAGCCTTCCTCAAGTAGCAGAGTTCAGAACAGAAGCTCTACAAATCAATAAGGCATTGATTACACAGCTGAAACTGCTCTGTCATAAAATCTCTTTGGATGAACCTCTTTGTAAATTACTACATCTATAGTTGATAAATCATTGGAAGCTAGATAGGATTTAGAACAGGCCGATGAGACCGTAACAAATTTTCTAGCTTGGTACGACTCCCTCGAAGGACAGGCTTCAGATTTGCCCAAAATTCTTGAGTCACACAAAGGCATCCTGTTCCTAGAATGGTAGACCCAATTAATGAAGATAGAAATAGAAAACTCAAGATGTCGGTTATCAACTAGCAATTTAATTGAATTTGTGAACGACACTCTTTATTTGTCTAATATGATTTTGCACTGTAATCCAGGAAAATTAACATCAGCCAAAGCCTTGGAACAAACATGCAATCAGGAGTTGGAAAAGAAAGGAAGATTAATCGCTGGCATCCAAAGTCTAACTTGGGATACCTTTTGTTTTTTCTTAATCAAGCCATACAGTCAGAGGGTTGTGCTCAAATGTTTAACTAATGCTATCAGTTGCATGATCCCCGAGATCCAAGATGCCACATATTCAGTTCAACTGAAGTCTCTCCTAAGCCGCACCCCAGAGTTGCTACCGATGTTAGATATCTACCAGCTCAAGCCGAAGGGAGATCATTCGAAGCAATGAATCATGCTACAGACTGAAGGTAAGCTGATTTTGAGGAGATATTCATAGCATAGTTGTACCAATTAATTAGCATTTTATTTTGTAATTAGTTAGCTTAATTAGTATTTATAGGCCCTTTCATGCATCTGGAAAGGGTACTCAGTTTTTGTATAAACTCAAATCAGGATGTCACACTATTGTGCTTCTGATCTATTTTTTATAAAGACTGGGCCAGTATTTTGAATTTTGACAAAGAAAGCTTTGATGATCTGTGCATTATTGCCTTTTGTGAAAGTGTTTCTAAGTTGGAAAAACTAATGTGAATGTGATTGATATTGGGAGTGACTCGAATAAACATATGGTACTATTATCTATGCTCTTCGATCATTTTTATGTGAATCTGCATTCGTTTAAATTTTGCTATCATTGAATATATATATATATATATGTGTGTGTGTGTGTGTGTGTGTGTGTGCTTTAACAACAAGCCTTGTACTTTCCACTATTGAATGTCCGAGGACTGTTATTCTTTCACTCATGTCTATGTCTATGATATAAATGAGAAATAGTGTAATAATGTTTGCTTGATTGCTTTGTTCAACTATTTGGGCTTAGTAATTATCATATGAATAAACATCTTTGCTTACCAACAAGAGTCATCTATATGCCTGTTTGTAAATGAAGACCATCTAAAGTTACACTAAAAGTAGTAATTTACTGGGATAGAATAGTTGTTTATATTTTACTTTTATATTAGATCATTCATCCATTATCATTAGATATTAGAAAATTAATTATTTATCCATCCCATTTACCAATCATTGGGAAACTGGTCCCATTATATCGAGTCGAAGCCACCACACCAAACGGAAAAGGAGCTGCCTTTAAGGTCCAGACCGGGTGGTTATCCTCGTTGTTGATGCAGCGATTTTCGAGGCATCAACATTTTTGGCGCTAGAAGGAGGGCTTGAACTGCGAATGGCGAGTAAACCCAAACCTACAATCCATTCTGAGAGTAAATCTCCCTCCACATCACCTCGTACTTCCCAATTGCATGCTGGATCTCCAGTATCCAAGCGAGAAGAAGAGGAATCAATTACCACTGCTCAAACCCACCATACTTCAGAACGATTAAGTCCTGAGTCCCCTGAAGTTCAGTCTCTCATCGATAAACTTCAAGGCTTTTCGATATCAACACATAAATCTGAGGTATCTCAAGGCACTGAGACTTCACAATTCAATCTACCTCACCCTCTCACCAGACTTCAGAGCGGAAAGCTCGGTATCGAACCTACTGAGTTGCCTTTACCTAAAAGGAAAAGTGAAAAAAAGAATACTGAAGGATCTGACAGTGAAACATTCTCATCGACATCTTCCATCTCATCTTACCCAATGTGAAGTTAGCCATCCACTCCTTCATTACATATTGTTGTCCATCAGGGATCTGGAACTTCAACATCCCAACCTGCTCAATCCTCAATATCAACTCCTTCCCAAACATCTAGAATTTCATCAGCAATATCATCCACTACTGGTGTTTCAATGGCATATCCATGGAATAGTCCCGGTGTGGTCAACATGCCTGCACCATTACATGCATTGCCTGATTCTCCTAAAAAATGGTTACCCAAGTTTAATCTAGATGCTGGAACACAAGCCGAAGAACATATTAATAACTTCATTTTATCAGTTAATTTGAAAGGAGTGACAGAGGAATATGTTGTCATTAGGCTTTTCCCTTATACTTTGAAAGGATCAGCGGGATCTTAGTATTTTTCCCTGCCCTCTGGATCCATTACTAGTTGGAACATTTGCCAAGAACAGTTTCTTACTAAGTATGGTGATGATAGATCTTTAGCCACATAATCAATGATCTCTCCAATCTTAGGATAGAGCACAAAGAACCTATTAAAGAATTCAACTCACGATTCAATAAACTCTTGAATAAGATTCCAACTGCCTCCAAACCAAGTGAGCAAATCAGAAGTGAATGGTATATACCTACCCTACCCTCAAATATAGCTATCTTCGTAGACAGGGCTGCAAAACCAACTTTAGCTGAAAACATGAAAGAGGCACTTGCTGTGGAGAAATGTATTAGTGCTTTAGAAAAGAAAGCTACTCTTGAAGATAGAAAATCCAAAAAAGTTTCTTTCAATGATGATTCAAAGAAGAAAACCCCTAAAGATCCATGATATGGAAGGTTTACAAAAAGTCCTCAAGACTATGTCAAATGAAATCGCGAAAATCAAGAAGCAAGTAGCAGAAACCTCAACAAAATGGCCATTTAGGAATTTCAAGAAACCTGAATCATAACCACCAAATGTTATATCCAATGCCGATTTAGATCCTAAAGAAGAAGAAGAAGATGAAACAGTCTTGACATCCGAGGAACCCGAAGAAGAAGAGACTGTCGAATGCCATGGGATGTGGGATTTTATTTTACCCACTTCCGATATGGAAAACGAACAAGAAGCTTTCCCTGTGACTACCAAGAGTAAAGGTACTCCTGAACCTATCCAGACAACTTCAAAGAAAAGGAATGCATGTTCCACTACTACAAAAGAAAAGATTCCTACAAAGAAAGCTTTAGCGACACCATCCCAAAGTCAGCCATCATCTTCAAATCTACCTTCAACATCTAAGACATTGGTAGTATGAGATTCTATGGACTACAATATTATCGAAGATATGAAGAAGACTAAGGCGAATATTACTATGTTTGAACTTAGAAAACTCAAACATTAGTAGAAGTTACTTCTTAAAGAGTTAAATGCCATTCCTTCTTCACCTCTTCCCAATGCTTGATTGTCCAAAGCTACTAATGATTCAGGCCAACCACCTTCTGGTAGAGTGGAAGCTACTGACACAGTCCTAATTGGGGATAGATCAAATTCTCATACTCCTCCCTTCCTCCTGACCTATGAGATCTATAATAGAAACCTACACAATTGTTTGATTGACTCAGAGGCTTCCTCTAATTTAATGCCAGCTTCAGATTGTTCCAAACTGAACATTGAACCCCAAAATTCTGCAATTCATATTGTACAGTTGGATAGAACTAAGGTCTAGGTTTTAGGGGAAATCAACTCAGTAACTATCAAGTTATTAGCTGATCCTAGAGTAGTTCAAAGAATTGATATTTTCATCGCTGATATACCTGAATTCTATGGCTTGATTTTAAGTAGAGATTGGTCTGAAAAACTCCATGGTTATATTTCCACCGTTTAGTCTCATATGTGGTTACCTTATAAAGGAAAACCGAATCGGATCAAGATTGATCGGGAGAAACACATGACCCATACTGTTACCGATTTTGAACAAGAAAACCAACCAATAGCATTCAATAACAATATTTTGGGGAATTATTCATCTGAATCATTCTTTGGCAACTTTACTGCCCAACCATCTCCTTTCCCAGTTAACAATTTCACATCTCATATCAAAAACTTTTCACAAACAGATAGGCCAATATGTTTTAATGTTATTGAGGAAACTATAAATAAAATTGTTGATAATTCTTTATTTTGGTCACTATATTTTGACGGGCCTAAGTCTAGTGAAGGCTCCAGAGCAAGATGTATTTTGGTTAGCCCTCAGGGAGAAAAAACCATGTTATCATGCAGATTGGAATTTGAATGCATAAACAATACAACTGAATATGAGGCCCTAGTCCAAGGACTCTACAAAGCAATTGGCCTCAAGGTTCAATATTTGAAAGTGTTTGGTGATTCAGAGATTGTTATTAAATAGGTTAGAAATACAATTCATTGCCTTTCTGGTCATCTCAAACACTATCAATCTTTGGTACAGGAACTCACCTCTCAATTTTTAGCATTCAATATTTCTCCCATCCCTATGTCCCAGAATGCAGCAGCAGACCTGCTAGCTAATGTTGCTTCCAGACTCCTACCATTCGAAGATTACAGCCCAGATAGATTTTCAGTAGAGTTAATTTTTATACCATCGATTCCTGATAATGTCACCAATTGGAGAGTGTTCAATCATGATGAAGACATTTTAAACTTCTTGACTTCCGACAGGTCCTATGATGGCCAAATCATTGATGAAAGCGATCATGACCTTCAGATGAAGGAAAATCAAGAGGGAAACTCAATACCAAAACCAGTGGTCAAGCTTGAAGATCTTTATGATATTAAAGACAGGTTTAAACAGGTGACCAATTCAAAAATCCAGAGTTCTACTTTAAGATTTGAATTGATAAACCTAGGTACTGATGAGAACCCTCAAAACATCAATTTAGGACTAGGACTTTCTATAGAAGAAAGAACAACATTCATTAGGTTGTTAACAAAAAAAAAATATGTCTTCTCTTAAAAATATGATGATTTGAAAACATACGATACATCAATTATTCAACATACTATTCCAATGCTTTCTAAAAAAAAACAGGGCAACAGAAGTTAAGAAAGATTCATCCTAACCTAGAGAGTAAAATAAAGGCTAAATTAAATAAACTCTTGAAGGCTAAGATAATTTTTCTTGTAAGACATTCAAACTAGGTTTCCAACATGGTGCATGTTCGGAAGAAAAATGGCGATATCAAGATTTGTATTGATTTCAGAAATCTTAATAAGGCCAGTCAAAAGGACAACTTCGCTTTACCTACTATGGAGCAGACATTACATTTAGTAGCTGGTTCAGAACTAATGTCCTTTTTAGACAGCTTTTTAGGATATAACCAAATTTTGGTTCATCCTGATGACAGACTTAAAAAGACCTTCAGAACTAAGTGGGGAACTTATGCCTACCAAAAGATGCCTTTTGGACTCATCAATGTAGGAGCTACATTTCAGAGAGCCATGGACATAGCATTCAAAGGATTGCTTAATAAATCAGTAGTTGTCTATTTAGATGATATTACTGTATTTTCCAAGAAAAGGTCTAATCATTTACATGATTTAAAACAAATATTTAAACATTGTAGGAAATATGGTATCTCTATTAATCCAAAGAAGTCATTTTTTTCCCTTAATCAAGGAAAAATTTTAGGCTTCATTGTTTCAAAAGATGGTATCTATATTGATCCAGACAGAATTAAAGAGATCCCTGAAATTCCTTTTCCCCATAATAATCCAAACCAACTCGCATCTACCATCAGATGTTATGGACGACACATTATAAAGACCACTTGTATCAAATCTGTAATGGTTTAATGTTGCCTATCTATATGCTATCTTTGATAAGCCTACCCCAAGGATTTCCGAGGAGGCCGAAATTGACTTGACTGCTATGGGGAATTGGTTTGGGGAATATACATTCATGTATATATGGGTGTTTGGTAGTGCCAAAAAACCCCATGTCCTCCCATTGTATGTGCTCGATAAACTGTTGGCACCTGAATTAGCATACCAAATCACAACCTCTGGAACATCCAAAACTCTTAGGACTTCCAAAATGCAGCTATGGCCCTATTCCCTTTAAGATGTGGTGTTTACACCACACTTGATTGGAAACATGCTAAGAAGGAGGCAGGAAAAATTAATATGCTCGACCTTGGAACCATCCCTAGCAGGCAATTCGATCCCCGGAAGGTTGCCTACAATGTGCTTGAATAGGCCAAACTCACCAAGTTTGACCATGAAAATATCAATTTGATGATTTATTTTCTTCAGCAGAATCATTGTCTCAGTTTAAAACATTAGCCAGAATGAAATATAATGATGAAGGACTGGAAGAATTTAGTAGGCTCAGAGAACAGAGGTTGCAAACTCTGCCTCTAGACTTGTTGGCCACTACACCAACAACTAAGTCAACCGAGCCTGGGCAAAAGAGTATTGATGAGTCTCCCGCTACAGAGGAAATTCCTGAAAAGGAAACACAGTAGGAAAAAGGAAAGGAGCAGGAAACAGGGTAGGACAAAGGAAAGAAGCATGACAGTGAAGTTATTGATTTATAGACTCAAATTGATCCCAAACTCCTCTAAGAGTGGCAGTAATTTGACTCTATTATTAATAATCCTGAGACTCCACCAGGATTCAGCATGCCTCAAGTGACAGTCAGTCAAGAAACAACCACAACTACAGTTCCGATGGAAGGAACCAGCGGCCTACCCAACAGTAAAGATGCAGAAATAATCCCTAGAGATCCATCCGATTAAATTGTTTTACAGGTAGAAGACATACCACCACTAGATTTCTTTTACAGTCCTAAACATAGCGCTGTGGTGAAAAGATAGAGGAAAAGGAGAAGACTTGATCAATCTTCCCTTTTTCCAGATCAAACAGAGATGGCTAATGTGGTGTGGAAGGAGGAACTGAACCCTTCTGATGACCTTACGAAACTCTCCCAGTATGCCGGAGCATATTCGGCAGCCACCATGGATAATGCGTCGGAGGTGAGCAATCTCCTTAAGGAAAAAGATCAAATAATTGATTCATTACAGTCGCAGGTGTCTGAAACACAACGGAAAATAGAACAATTGGAACAACAACTATCAACACAGTGGCATACAAACACCCAATTAAATGAGCAATTACACAAAGAGAAACAGAGGATAGATTCGAGTGTAGTGCAGAAACAGAAGGAACTATCTAAAGCAGTGGCCAAATTAAAGGCGATGAATGAAGAAATGAGCAAGACTGAGGATGAGCAAATCAATCAACTGCCACAAGAAGTGGAAAGGTTCAAGAACCTTCCTCAAGTAGCAGAGTTCAGAATAGAAGCTCTACAAATCAATAAGGCATTGATTACATAGTTGACTCTACTCTGTCATAAAATTTCTTTGGCTAAACCTCTTTGTGAAATTACTGCATCTATAGTTGATAAATCAGTGGAAGCTAGATAGGATTTAGAACAGGCTGATGAGACCTTAACCAATTTTCTTGCTTCGCAAAACTCCCTTGGAGGACAGGCTTCAGATTTGCCCAAAATTCTTGAGTCACACAAAGACATCCTGTTCCTAGAATGGCAGACCCAATTAATGAAGGCAGAAATAGAAACCTCAAGATGTCAGTTATATACTAGCAATTCAATTGAATTTGTGAATGACACTCTTTATCATTCTAATATTATTTCGCAGTGTAATCCAGGAAAATTAACATCGGCCAAAGCCTTGGAGCAAACATGCAATCAGGAGTTGGAAAAGAAAGGAAGATTAATCGCTGGCATCCAAAGTTTAACTTGGGATACCTTTTGGTTTTTCGTAATCGAGCCATACAGTCAGAGGGTCGCGCTCAAATGTTTAACTGATGTTATCAGTTGCATGATCCCCACGATCTAAGATGCCACATATTCAGCTCAACTAAATTCTCACCTAAGCCGCCCCCCAGAGTTGCAACTGATGTTAGATATCTGCTGGCTCAAGCCGAAGGGAGATCATTTGAAGCAATGAATCATGTTGTCGACTGTTGTACCAATTAATTAGCATTTTATTTTGTAATTAGTTAGCTTAATTAGTATTTATAGGCCCTTTCATTTATTTGGAAAGGGTCCTCATTTTTTGTATAAACTCAAATCAAGAAGTCACACTATTGTGCTTTTGATCTATTTTTTATAAAGACTAGGCCAGTATTCTAAATTTTGACAAAGAAAGCTTTGATGATCTGTGCACTATTTCCTTTTGTGAAAGTGTTTCTAAGTTGGAAAAAGGAATGTGAATGTGATTGATATTGGGAGTGACTCGAATAAACATATGGTACTATTATCTATGCTCTTCTATCATTTTTATGTGAATCTGCATTCGTTTAAATTTTGCTATCATTGAATATATATATGTGCTTTAACAACAAGCCTTGTACTTTTCACTATTGAATGTCCGAGGACTGTTATTCTTTCGCTCATGTCTATGTCTATGATATAAATGAGAAATAGTGTAATAATGTTTGCTTGATTGCTTTGTTCAATTATTTGGGCTTAGTAATTATCATATGAATAAACATCTTTTCTTACCAACAAGAGTCATCTATATACCTGTTTGTAAATGCAGACCATCTAAAGTTACACTAAAAGCAGCAATTTCCCGGGATAGAATAGTTGTTTATATTTTACTTTTATATTAGATCATTCATCCATTATCATTAGATATTAGGAAATCAATTATTTATCCATCCCATTTACCAATCATTGGGAAACTGGTCCCATTATATCTAGTCGGAGACACCACACAAAATGGAAAGGGAGCTGCCTTTAAGGTCCGGACTGGGTGGTTATCCCTGATGTTGATGCAACGATTTTCGAGGCATCAACACAACATTAACATAAAAATTCATGATCTTGTCAAGCAATGATATGCATACATACATGTATATACAAATAAACATCAACATAAGAAAATAATTATCTAGTCATATAAGGACATACATACATGCATACCACTTTATAAATATATACATCAGCATAATCATGATCACAACATAAATACCAGATAACATAAGGTCAAGGTTAAGAGAACTCAGTTTATCTATGCACACCATGCACAACATCGAGAAAAACAATTCCCAACATAGCCATGGCATATGATGCCTCAAATCCATTCGCTCTAGCTTTCCTGACACCTTTCTCATGACTCTACTAGAACTTTCAATTTACACCAATGGACCGAACTAGTTCAACTGGATGTCATAGTTTTTCCTTCCACTTCCTTTATGCATGCATCGGTTTCATCTCAGTCTTACATTTCCTACTAGATTTCATTCAACTCTCTTCGGGCTCCACTAACTTTCCTTTTGCCCAACCAATTTCCAAAAAATCGATCACAAGAAACAAATAAGAAGAAAATCATGAAAGACAATAACAATAAAAAATCACGAACAAAGTGGCATGATCATGCACTAGAAATAAAAAAAAAAAAAAACCTAGTGCAAGAAGATAACAAAATACCAAAAGCACAAGACTAACAATAGGCTATATGATTCAATCCCCCTGGTTCCCTGTGCTTCCAAAGGAAAGCTCAACCTAAGCCTTCTTCAAGATTTCATGGTAGTCCCTTTTCCATTCAATCCCCTGCATCATATTTCCATGAATGCATAACTATCAGTGCATAAGTAAACATAAAAATATATTAGTTACCTTACATTTTTGTTCCAAGCACGTTTCCCTATAACTGAAGACGTCCATGCCATCTCTCTAGGGGCTCCAATTCCCTTAATGAATCCATCCATAACTAGAAACTATCTAGTATACCCGTCAAATACATGTTCATGACTATATCACATGTCCACATAATGTAAAAAAAAATCAAGGTTAAGAAGACTTTGTGTATGCAAATCACTCATTCATTTGGAATTAGGGTTTCCAAACCTAGCAAATGGAATTCTTTCCTAATTCCTTTCCTCTACTCTTTTACTTCATTGTAATCAAGACTTATTATGTATTTTCACATCACCCAACTTTTAGTTATACAAACACATCAATTGTTACTTTGTCATGCTAATGACAAGCATGTTTTCCTACAGCTGCTCACACATGTCAGCCACATGTTCCAAATATCAAGACAACCATATCTATCAATTTGAAATCAACCTTTACCAAGACTAACAATCATGCCATAATCCATATTCAATGCATATTCATTAGACGTAATGCTACAACTGTCACCTATTACACTCAAGTACATATCAACTATCTCAACACATATGTGTTAGTACAATTATCGTAAAACAAGTCCATTTGAACATATGCTCATATTATGCAATTCATCACACATCCAACCAACTTGCAAACAAACCAGGTTAGCTTAATCAACTAGATGACATAATAGACACCAAACACTCAAACACCAAATAGACAACATAATAAAACAATTAAGTACCAAATATATGACATAAGCAAACTCATACCTTAATGTACCTCACGGGTGGAAATCTTGTCTGCACAATCAATATAGATTAGCATGATATAACTTCACAACATATCAACTCAACCACAAATAACGTTATGATATCCTCAATAGTCACTACAAAACATGTACACATCATAATATTATAAATATTTATTATTCATATATAATAATGACATATGCACATTCAATCTAGATTAGTATGACATAATATCACATCATATTAGCTCATACCTGAATATCATAACCCTAACCATTTGCATAGACCAATCCAACTTAGTATGAAACATATAACATCATGATCTTAATGTAGTAACCCTAATCATGAATCTACTAACATATAAAAATAAGAATTTAACCTATAACATCCTCATCAACAAAATATAACATAATCATCAAGTTATCCAACATGAAACATCAATACCAATGCAGATAACCATAGGTTACTATCATTCATGGCTATCTCACACATGTGCATATGACAACACTAATCAACTGGCATCGATCATGTATGTAACCATACATAAACCTAATGTATACAACAATAATGCATATAACAATCCATTAACTAACATAGTTGAACTCCCAACATATAAACGTGTATGATGACATGCTCTTGCCTCGAGGTCCAATGCTAAAGCTTCACTTTAATGATCTACACCTCCCGCACTCTCTGGGAAAATAAATTAGTATCATTACATACCAATATTAGCATGATGACCAAATTGTTACTTTCTGTGTAACTTGGGAGGTACTGCAAGCCCTAGGGTTTAGGGTTTGGATAGAAGAGCAACACAAGTGCAACTTGTGGGCTTGGAACACAAGCATGGGGTTTTTGTAGCAATCGATATTTGGGACAAATATTAATGTATTTATGAGATGTTAAGGATTAGAATGATAGTGCATCGAAAGACGATTCCAACGCAATGAAAAATGTCTGAATTCGAGTTGTCGTTAAAGAGATGTTAATTTTTGAAGTCTGAAAATCAATTTGGTTGTCAAGTAGGCCGACTTGATGTAAAATAGAGCCAATAAACGCGCCACTTCAAGTGAGCTGTTGAGCCCCTCTTTATGTCTATAAAAGGAGGACGAAGGCTCATTCATTAGGAATACAAGAGTGCATCATTTCATAGAATTCTCTCCAAAATAGGCCAAGCTCCAAGAAGAGGACGAAGTTGAGATAAAATTCTAGTTTTTGGCCATACATATACCTATGATGAGGCTGAGAACCTATAGGAAATAGGCCACTAGACTAGAGGCAATTTTAGGCATGATTTGTGGTGTTGTTTATCTCTGTTTTGGGTCTGAGTTGAGCTGGAAGGGAGGTCGCATACCTTGAGGAGAATCTGATACTTGTGTGTGCATTTTTTAGGACTGTCTTCCCTATGGTATGATGTCACAGTCCTATTTTGTGTTTCCTTATTTAGTGCAGTCGTGTAGAAGAGATTTCTGAGGATTGTTGTCCTTAACAAGATCAAAAAATGTGCCATCTATAACAACAAAGGGAGGAGGATCTTGTGGAGAGGAAGTCATAGTCTTCTAGGTGTCTGTTGGAGTGTTTTAGTGCAATGAAGAAATTTTGTGGGTGCCCTAAGCATTGAGGAACTACAACCGAATTCACAGTCAGAGGTAAGTTGATGACATAGTGTTGAATTTGATGCTAGAGGATCAGTCCTAGGTTGGGTAGTTGTGATTTTCACCTTTGTGAGTTGTTAAGGTGACAAGGTTCCCTATACATGTTGGCATAAAGGACCTTGTACAACGAAAGGTAGCCACACTAGGAAATCCATGTCTTTACTCACTAGTTGGATCATATGATGAGTATCATGAAGAAACCTTAGAAGTTATTTGGAGGTTCCCACATGGACTATTAGGAAGTCTACCAAGCAGCCAAGGTGACAACACACACATCAAATTGGAAGGCAAGAGTACAACAACAACGTGTGTTGCAGATGGACCCGTGTATGATGGATTGATGGTGTCCTAGGCAAGGACACATTGATAAGCCTAGATTTTTGCAATAGCTCCCTTATTGCAAAAGAAAAGGGCAAGATGGAGAAGCATGTGGTCATCCATGTGTAAGGGTCTCCTAATTGTCAGTTGTAGATGCTACAACATGGACTTGGTCTCTCATGGAAACTTGGAGGGAAATGTGAGAGAAGACCAAGTGTTGACTACGTTGGGCACTTATGGTCTACTAGAGGACAATGTGATTGTGTCGAATTTGGAGCTTGGTGAGCAATACGTTGATGGACAAAGGTAGTTTCGATAGAGGTAATTCTTGAGCTCAAGGGTTGACGAAAGAGAGGACCAGTTGTGGAGACCCAAACTTGTGTGTGGATAAGGACTTCTACAACAGATGATGGGCAATATTCCTAGCCATTGTTCATTGTGGGATATGGACATCTTGTAGTGATAGGTGGTAGCCCTCTATGTCCTATGTTGGTCTTCATCGGTGCAACACACAAAGAGGAGGAGGATCCTATGTCGGTCTTCCATAACAGCAAAGGGAGGAGAATATTGTGGAGAGGAATTTACAGTCTTTGAGGTGTTTATTGGAGTGCTTTAGGGCGACGAAAAAATTATGTGGGTATCATAACCAATGAGGAAGTACAAAAACATGCACGGTCAGAGGTAAGTTGATGAGGTAGTGTTGAATTGGATGTTATAGGATCAGTCTTAGGTTGGACAACTATGCTTTTCATATTTGTGAGATGTTAAGGTGACATGGTGCCCTAAACATGTTGTCATAAATAACCTTGTAAAATACAAGGTTTGCACATTAGGCAATCCATCTATTGGCTCACCAATTGGATCAGGTGATTGGCATCATGAAGGAACTTTAGGAGTTGTTTGGAGGTGCCCACGTGGATTGTTGGGAAGTCTACCAAGCAGCCAAGATGAAAAAAAGTGTTGAGCATTGGAAAAGGTATGTAATTACCACTTATTTCTTTATCTTTTCGTTTAAATCATAACTTCTTTACATTCTAACATGGACATATGTTAAAGGATTATGATAGAATTAAGGGGATTTCTGATTGATGGAAAATGATTAATTATTGTCCTTTTCTACGTAGAAAGTGAAGAAAATAGAAAATCACTATTCCAAAGGAAAAGACAAAGTAGGACCAATTGTTGTCCCTTTGATAGAAAACCGCATCCAGAAGAGGAAATCAAGATCGGAGCTCATGGACCAGGAAAAGGAAGAAGAAATGTGGTATCAGTGCAAGAGGATAAAACACTAACTAAATATTAAAGATATGGTGAATCCCTCAGGATCCTTTCATCCTAAGGGATCACTGCCTCAAGACTTATCTGTATTTTTGATATTTCTGCCTGGCCATTATAAAAAGGGACAATGCTGCTAGCCCAAGGGGCAGATATTATTGTTGATTTGTAGAGTTTACTATTGTAATCTGAACTTTGATCATCGACTCTCTTTAAAGAGCGATAGCTGTAACTTTGCCTTTATGATTAATATATAACTTCGTTGTTGTTCTGTTATATGATACTGGAGTAACCGCAACAGTGCATCCCTGGTGGCTAAGGGCCCGGCCCTAGTGGATCACTTGCTTCTTGTATCATTATTTTACGATTACAGTCATGTGTGGTTTGATTTCCTTTACTTGCTTTATTCAGTAATCTTTTATTCCTAAACATTTCATTGACTTGCTCTGTTATATCGAATTAGTAATTGGATAGCAAGATTATTATTTACAACTGAAAATTTTATGCTTTTCATTTTGAAACAATATTGCACTATCTAATTCAAATATTGTTGTTCATTTATAGATTGACATTGTTGTTCATTTACAGATTGATATTGTTGTCCATTTACAAATTGACATTGTTGTTCATTTAGCTACGGTTTACTTAAAATTGTGATTGTTTTTCATTCGATTACTATTCCATTATCATTGCAATTACCATTCCCTTATAAATATGGTTAATGTCCATTATGCTAAAATAAGATTACTGATTCCATAGTCATTGTGTGTTTACACTTGATTAAGTTTGTTGTTCAATGTTCTGTAGATTTACTTAGGTTCATTTTTCCTTCCTTAGGTTGTTGTTCAATCTATTTATTAGTCAAAGATCGTTGTTCAAATCCTTTTGGTTAAGATTGTTGCTTAATTCATTCCTGTAGATTAAGATTTGTTTTTCGATCTCTTCAATAGATTAGTTGTTGTTCCTTTTCTGTTAATTGAATTGTCATTTCAAGTATTTTCTTTGGTGTGAATAGAAAGATCTACAACTGAAGTGAACATTGACCACTACTGTCTAGTTCTCAGATTGGAGATATTGCCTTTGATTCATTTTCATTTACATCAGTTTACAGAGGAAAGAGTTATCATTACTGCATCCATGACTGATGATTGCTATAGTTTCTTAAGTGAATGATTTAGTAACAAAGAATTTAAGTTTACTGCCATTATATTTAGAGGTTTTTTCCAACATTTATTTACTTTTGTAAAGCAATATAGTGCAAGCATTACTCTTGAACAAGTGACTGCCTCAGACTGAGTACACTCTTGAGATAAAAAATCGTACCTGGATTGATAATTAATGTAGGGTAAATAGAGGTTAAAAAGACCCTTTTTACTGCTCAAAATTTTGGTGCCATCACCGAGGAAGAGTGTAGCAATTTGTTTCTTTTGAAAGGAGAGTAATGTAAGTACCTGATAAGAGAGAGTTGGGTTTTAAAAATGGAAGGTAAGAACCTGCGTATGGAGCATGTAATAGCCTTGCTCCCCTGCTTGCTTTCCTGCAGATTTTTTGTTATTTTGGGTAGAAATAAGTATTTGATTTGTGTGCATGACTAAGCAGAAAAATCTTGAAAAGGTTCTTAAACCACCACCCAAGCATGATAAAGCTAAGGGGCCAGTGACCCTTGGCTGATCGACCTTTATAGAAGAAATCCTTAAAAAATAAGAATCTCAGCCTTCAGTAGGACCTAGAAAAGATGCTTCTAGACAAACTACTAGTTCCCTTTAGGCCACAAAATCACCATCTGTAGCATTTTCTAAGGTGGATAGCCAAACAGAGGAGCAAGATTTTCAATAAATTAAGAATTCTAGCCCAAAATCATTATAGGAAGGGAACCTTAGTAATTTCTGCAAAGGAGGAGGAGAAACAGGGGAAACCAAAGAACCAAGATCTCCTCTTGCAATAGTTCAGCCATTAAGCAGCCCAGGTAAGGGAAGTGTTGTCAAAATTATCCAGAACAAAGTTAAAGAACTTGAAGAGCTAAGATCCTCCCTGACATTAGTTCAGCAAGGAACTCTCATCATCCCAGACAAAGGAAGTACTATTAAAGCCATCCCTGTTAAGGCCAATCCTACTCCTTCCAGCCAGCCTAGGAATACCTTCCTATAAATCCTAGAAGGATATTGGCACATATTTGACCAAATGGCCCAGAACCAGCAAACCCCCCAAACCTCCACACTGCAATATCCCATTGTAGATACTATAGTTAATGCACTTATGAAGGCCATTCCTCTCCACCATATCCCTACATTCCATGGCCTAACATTGGAAGATCCATACGCCTTTTTTTTTTAATTCGATATGATGTGGAGGGGGTACAACTATACCACTCATCCCCAAAAGCTAAAATTATTTCCCTCTACATTAAAAGGGGCTTCTTTACGATGGTTTATGGGGTTAGGTGGAGGTGTCATAAACGACTAGTATGAGATGAAAGGTGCTTTCCTCAAGAAATATAAGGATTATTATAGGTATAGAGAGTTAAAGGATGAAATATTCTAGATGGTAGCTAGACCTAATGAGACACTAGAAGAATATCTTGAACATTTTCAGTATAATCTTCAAGGATCTCCTTATACATCATTACCCTACTTGATAATGTATTAAAAAAAACATTAATTAAAGGGATGAAGGAACAATGGGTTGAAACAATAAATATTACGAGAAAATGGGACATTTATCAAGAAAAATTTCCTGACATTATTGATTTATGTATCAGGAGTTTATGAGGTAGTACAAGGCTAAAACCAGTGGAACAGGACAGGTTCACAAGGGACAACAAGATCACTGGAGAAGGAGTAACCCATGCAGAAATCAGAAATTTACTAGAGAATTTCAAAACTGATATACTATGGACTCTGATAACACAACTCGATATTATGCAAGTGAAATAGAAACAAGTAGAAGAAAAGAAAAATCTGGCAATATTCTGCACCAGATGCAGAAAGAAACATAGCCACAAACAGTGCCCACTAGATGCAGTTCAAGTCTGCACTAATTGTACAAAAGACCACTCCACAAGGAACTGCCCCTCACTTCTAGTTTTTAAAGCAGTGTACAAAGAAGCAGAGGAAGAATCAGAGCTAGTGTATCTACTTAATGAGCAATGTTAATGGAAGCCAAAAAAATCAGGTATTTCCTCTGATCCATATTCTTCTTTCTAGTCTCCACAATATCGTGCTCAACAATATAATACAATGTGGCAAAATCTACCTCCCTTTTCAAACTGGTCACAACAACCATTTCCTTCATCACCATGGCTGAATCAAACAAGCCAATCTAATTGGCCATATTTTCCCTACTCTCCACGATATTGGCAAAACAACACATATCCAACACAATGGTCCCCTCCCGCTCCGTAGAGTCAATCCTGGTAGAAAACCTGGCAAAGACCAATGACTTAGCCAGCAGGAACCATTACACTCCCTCAACCTACACTGCTAGTGCCATATGCACTACAACAAAATCCCCAGTCCAACTTAAGACCACAACTCCCAGGCCAACCCAACTCGAATCCAAATAATAGACCTGTTCAAATAATTGAAACACCAGAACTAGAAACCAAACTAAGAGAGTGCAATGACCTTGAATTAAGGTCTAGGCGCATCATAGAAATTGAGGGAGACAAAAATTCTCAAGTTGAAAATTAGTTACCCATAGAAAAACCATTACAAGAAGAAGATGTGGGCAAACAACAGACTCATGACCAAGCAACCACATCTTCTCCCCTATTCCCAGAACAATTAATCATACCACGCCCTATAGAACATCCTAGCTTTGATATTCTCGGAGAACTAAAGAATTTGTATATAAAAATCCCACTCCTCAAAGCTATCCAAGATATCCCAATGTATTCAAAAACCATCAAAGAGTTACGTATAAAAAAACCGAGGAGAATAACAAATAACCCAACAGTCCAAATAGTTGGAAACCTATTTGATCTATTATCAGGAAGAGAAGCACCTGTCAAATATGAAGACCCAGGGAATCCAATAGTGACAATGCAAATCAATGGACAAACCTTTTCAAATTCCCTAGTTGATTTAGGGGTTGCAATTAATATTTTAACAACCACCACTTGTAAAAAACTGGGCATTACATCAGTGGAACCAACCTCCACCTTACTCGAAGTGGTTGACCGATAAGTAGTCAGGCTAGAAGGTACACTACACGATGTAATGGTATCAGTAGATTCCTAGGAATATCCTACCGACTTTCTAATAATCAACCCAAAAAATAGACTCGATGGAAGACCATTAATTTTAGGTAGACCTTGGCTTGTGATTGCTGATGCTCTTACATTAGCTGCCAACAAGGCAGTATGACCATAACTAGATGGAGTAACATCAAGAATCTAGCTCTATAGCCTCTAGCCCAGCCAAGTGTAATAATAACAAAAACTAACAAACATCCTATATCATACCTCACAGAAAACATTAGATCCCCATTAACCATAGAAGATGCCCTTGATTTGAAAGATCAAACAGAGGATGATGTTATTAGCAACTTCATTAACCAATCTTAATCCAAATCCCATGTACAATGTCACATGATAGAGGCAGCATTTGACAATGAACTAGAAGAGGATCCTCTCAAAGACACTCATGATCAAACAATACCCACTACCTCTATTTCAAACAACAAAACTATAGAGATTGAGCCAGGAAAAACCTTGGACATAAAAAATAACCTGGCTCTTGAACAAGAAGAAAAGTTCATCCAACTATTGAGAAAATATAAGGAAGCTTTTCCATGGGATTAACTGGATATGAAGGGAATCGACCCCCAGCTGTGTATGCACCACATTTATACAGAAAATGACATTAGACCCATTTTCCAACCCCAACGGAGACTCAAACCTCACCTGAAAGATATTATGAAAGTTGAATTACAAAAACTTTTGGATGTAAACTTTATTTATCCAATTTCCGATCGCAAGTGGGTCTCTCCACTAGTAGTGGTGCGAAAGAAGAATGGAAAGTGGAGGATTTGTGTAGATTATAGAGAACTAAACAAAGCAACCTAGAAAGAACACCTTCCCCTTCAATTCATTGGTCAGGTATTAGACACATTACCAGGAAAGAAATTCTTTTCTTTCTTGGATGGCTTCAGTGGATACAATCAGATTCATATTGCCCCTAAACACCAGGACAAAACTGCTTTTACCTGTCCTTGGGGAACAATTGCCTACAGAGTCCTACCCTTTTGGCCTATGCAATGTCCCTGCCACATTTCAGAGGGCCATCCTTGGCATCTTTCCAGATTTAATAAATGAAGGGCTCGAAGTATATATGGATGATTTCACACCATACGAAGACGATTTCGAGCCAGCACTAGACACATTGGAAAAGGTGCAGCAACGATATATTGCCACTAGGCTCTGCTTGAGCCATGAAAAGTGCTATATGATGATGATCGAAGGGCTCATCCTAGGTCATTATATCTCAGCGGCTAGAATACATGTAGATTTGGCCAAAATTCAAATAATTTTGTTAATACCTACTCCTACCACACAGATAGAGGTATGCAGTTTTCTTGGATTTTCTGGTTATTATACGAGATTCATAGAACATTTTTCTCAAATAATTGCACCTCCATACGCATTAACAGGGAATGTTGATTTTGTTTGGATAGATAAATGTGATTGTGCTTTTGAGGATCTAAAAAAGCTTACGTCAACAACCCCAGTGCTGAGAGGCCCAAATTTGGACCTGCCATTTTATATTTCATCAGACTCTTCAGACACAACAATTGGAGCAGTGTTTGGGCAGGAAGAAGACAAAAAGCCATATGCAATCTATTATATCAGCAAGAATTTGTCTCCTGCTGAGCTAAAATATACTGTTACTGAAAAAGAATTTTTAGCTGTAATAAATGTTGTAAATAAATTTAGGCATTACATCACTAGATATCTTGTTGTTTTATATACAGCTCACTCTGCCATAAAATATTTGGCAAATAAACCTATTACAAACAGTAGAGTAACAAGATGGTTGATTTTATTGCAGGAATTTGACATCATAATAAAAGATCGACCAGGGAAAGAGAATCATGTAGCCGATTTTCTCTCACGAATGATGAAGCTAGTAGACGCATCAGCAGTTGAAGATCAATTCCCAAATGAACATTTATTTGCTGTTACTGTCAAGACACCCTGGTACGCTGATGTTGCAAATTATTTAGCAGTAGGAAAATTACCAAAGGATCTGACCCCCAATGAATGAAAACAGATTGTGCAATGTAGTACACGATTTTCTTGGATTTGGGGCTACCTATTTCATACAGGGAAGATATGCACATCAGAAGATGCGTCCGTGAAGATGAAATATTTGACATTCTGAAAGCCTATCATAACGGACTATGTGGCAGACATTTCGTAGATCGAAGGACTTGTCACAAGGTTTTGCAAACATGATATTACTGGCCCACATTCTTTAAAGACGCTAAGAAATTTGTTCAAGCCTGTGACAGTTGCCAAAGAATAGGATCCCTTGGACAGTCTAACGAAATGCCTTTAAACACACAACTAGTAATTGAACCATTTGAGCGTTTGGTGCTCGATTTTGTTTGTCTGCTCAACCCATCATTAAACCAGAAAACATATATTCTAGTAGCAACAGAATATGTTACCAAATGGGTTGAAGCAGAGGCACTTCCAAGAGCTATAGACGACTATGTGATTCATTTCCTGTTCCAAATATTTGTGCGAGATGGTCTCCCAAGGGACATAATCACAGACGGAGGACCATAGTTTGTAGGTAATAAAATGGCTGCAACATTAAAAGATTATCACATTCAGCACAAAATTACCACTCCATATAACCCATAGGCAAATGGCCAAGTAGAGAGCACAAATAAAGTGATAGAGGGAATATTAACAAAAACCATACAATCACACAGGCATGATTGGGCTTCAAGATTGTTGGATGCCTTGTGGGCATACCGAACAACATGGAGAAACACCACAAGGTATTCACCATATCAGCTAGTATTTGGAAAGGAACCCATATTTTCAATAGAGTTCGAAATATAAACATTAAGAACAGCACAGGAGATCGGTCTGGATTTAAATGAGGCCCAGACTAACAGATTACAACAAATTAACGAGCTAGATAAAATTAGGCTCTCGGATCTTCAACACACTACATTAATCCAATAGCAGAGAGCAAAATGGCACGACGCCCTGACCAAAAAGAAAATCTTCCACGAAGGAGATTGGGCACTCCTATATGACTCCAGGTTTCAGGATTTTCTAGGGAAACTTTAGACTCAATGTCTTGGACCGTATGAAATCTAGAAAGTGCATGACAATGGCATCATTACTTTGACTACTATTAACAGATCTGGACATACCTTTAAAGAAAATGGTCATCAAGTGTGATTGTACAATAAATTGCTTACTCGGGAATACTTGTAACACTAACTCCAGGAAGATTATGATATGCAGATTCTTGCTGAGGAAAATAATTCTTCCTCGGCATTAGTTCACTAAGTAATTTCATTGTTCTTAAATTTTGTACATAATTTTTTCTTTTCGATTTGTATAAATTACTTTATGTATAGATTTTTGCATTTCTGCATTTTTTGCATTTTGTTGTTCCCTTCCGAAGAAACGACATTTCCATTGTTTTGCTATTTCTTTACGAAAGAACAACACATTTTTCATTTTGTTGTTCCTTTCCAAAGGAATGACATTCCCACCTTTTTGTTGTTCCTTTTCGAAGGAACAACACTTTTGAATTTTTTTGTTCCTTTCCAAAGGAACAACATTTTCTCCATTTTGTTGTTCCTTTCTGAAGGAACAACACTTTTGCATTTTCCTGTTCCTTTTAGAATGAACGAAAATTCCACCTTTTTGTTGTTCCTTTCTGAAGGAATGACACTTTCACATTCTGTTGTTCCTTTCCAAAGGAGTAGCACTTCCGCATTTTTGTTGTTCCTTTTCGAAGGAACAACACTTTCGTTTTTTTTGCTATTCCTTTCCGAAGGAATAACATCTCCTCATTTTTGTTGTTCCTTTCCGAAGGAATAGCATCTCCTCATTTTTTCTGTTCCTTTCCGAAGGAACAACACTTTCGCATTTTTGTTGTTCCTTTTCGAAGGAACAACACTTTCGTTTTTTGTTTTTCCTTTCCAAAGGAACAACACTTTCATGTTTTGATGTTCCTTTCCAAAGGAACAACACTTTCATGTTTTGTTGTTCCTTTCAAAAGGAACATAATGTCCACTTTTTTTTTGTTCCTTTCTGAAGGAACAACATCTTTGTAGTTTCATTGTTCCTTTCCGAAGGAACAACACTTCCGTTTTCTGTTGTTCCTTTCCGAAGGAACAACACTTTTGCTTTTTGTTGTTCCTTTCCCAAGGAATAGTACTTTCATTTTTTTGATGTTCCTTTCCGAAGGAACAACACTTTCATTTTTTGTTGTTCCTTTCCAAAGGAACAACATCTCCACATTTTTGTCGTTCCTTTCTGAAGGAGCAACACTTCTGCCATATTTTTTTGTTGTTCATTTTAAAGGAACAACACTCCTTTGCATTTTTTCCTTTCTGTCGTTCCTTCCGAAGGAACAACAATTTTGATTTCGGATGATCTTAGGTTGTTTCGCTAAAGAAGTGATATTTTATTTCACACTTACTTTATTTGTTGTTCCGATTAAGGAAAAGTTGTTGTTCCTCTCAAGGAAAAGCAGTTTCGAGTATGTTTTTTTCTTTTGCTTGTTGTTCCTCTTAAAGGAACCATGGTTTTTGTGTCCAGATGTTCTTTTGTTGTCCCTCTAAAGGAACATCAACTGTTCCCTCGAAAGAACACTTTTTCAGCTCATTTTTTTCTTTTTGTGTGTGTGTGTGTGTTTCATAATTTAGATGATTTTTGTGAATGATGGTCATTTAAGGCATAGCTATATATTTATGCAAGAATACAAAAACTATAGGATATTGAAATCAGCAAACCAAAGAAAAATCGTTATGTTTAGAGAAATTGCTTTGAATCAATAAGAGAAAAGAGGAAAGGACACAACTATTTATATCACTTTGTTGTCTTTATTTTCACTAAAACCAATTTGATTGATTATTCTTATCATGTTGGTTATTCCTTAAATCTTCATAATTCTCTTTCATCATTATTATTGGATAAGAACAAGGGCATATTTTCTTCTATTGAGATGTTCAGACTTCTTCCACCATCCCTACTCTTAAGGAGTGTTGAGCTACCCTCTGTATATAAATAGGAAAGTGCTATATAAAAGGAAAGAAAAAAAAGAAAAATACATATCTATTTGATTACTAACATGATTTGTCAGTTGAAGGATAGGGGGTCTGATCAAGAGCCAGCCGACCATGATTATAAGGAAGAAAGTGAAGTGGAATTCCCACTATGGCCACCACACCAGGGATATGATCCAAGAGGCGCATCAGAGAAATAAAAAGTCCTTGGAATAGGAGGTCTCATCACGAGCCGGCCTGCCCACCTTTCACTGCTTCTTGGTGAATGGCATTGTGATTCATCTGGTTACCAAGCCAATACAATGGCCTCCATTCTAACATCGCACAACACTTTCCTAGGCATAAAACAAGGATTATGGTTCCAAGGGTGAAATAAGAAACTCTGTCAAGGTTATGGACACCTGTGGTCCACAGAGCTCTGCTGATGGTATTCAAGTAATATTTTTCATACACCAATAGTCATTATAAACCCTTCTTCTTATATCTTTATATCGATTTCAAATGAGATTATGTTATGTAACCATTTCAAACCTTTTATACATGAAAATCATTTATAAATCAATCATAATGGTTAAAGTGGATAATGACTGCATAAGAACTTTTACTTACGTCAGCTGTCCTATCCTCTATTTTTCGCATCATATCACGACATTTCCACATTTATTTGTGATTTCCATCATAAGCCTCAATTTCAGTAATCCGCTCATTTTTGTAAACATGTCATGGATCTATACGTCGTTCCTTTATTCTATTGTACGAATACAGTTCAGCATGTTGATCCTTTATTTGCCCGCCGAGGATGGCATATCACATTTCAGCGGGGCACGGGTGATCTCCATAATTCACTGGCATACGTGTCAGCTAATTTTTTGGACGTATTATGACTCCATCAATACTCAAGAATAGCAATTTTAATGGTATTGTATTTCCCAATATGCACAGCTTGTTGTTCCATCACCATTTTTGTGTTTTTTCTCTATAACAACTAACAGTGAGCTAAAGTTTGAACAGCTTGTTGTCCCATCGTAATCTCTATGTTTTTTTAATATTGTGCTAATATTGAACAAAATGGGAGAAAGATCAATTTGCAGTGAACCACAGGTGCTAATGGTCTCTGACGCTGCATACGAAATCTTAGTAAGGGCATGATGGATTGCCTACCTTAACCATCTACAACAATCTAACAAGACGGTGGAAATTGAATTTTTGCAGAATCTACAGGAAGATCATTCCATGGTGAGGTGGAGACAAACACCAGTAAGAGATGTGATAATTGTTGGAGTTTCAGGACTACCATCGTTGGACCAGTATGGACCCTGAAAAAGATGAGACTGCAGGACGCTATAACCATCTTCCAGGATAAAGGACAGAACCTTACTGTCAAAGGAAAAGGAGTCCTGCCAACAACCCTGGGAGAGCCTCGGGCAGAATTGGCCAGAATTGTCCAAAACTACGTCACTTGCGATGGTAGAAAAGACATGGTAAAACCACGCCATCTCAAACTATTAGCTGTATTAAAACAAAAAAGTGTTGTGAATTTGCCCGCGTACTTAAATTTGTTATTTCATGATGCTACTTGAAGTATAAGAAAATCTCTCCATGTAGAATCAATAGTAAGCCATCATGGTTTAATTTGGTTGATAGCCAGTTACAGTCTCACCCAACAACAGAGTAGTTGAGAAGAATTGATTTTCTCAATAGATGGGGGACTGGCCTTACCAGCCCCAAAATGAAAAAAATAGTGTTAGCACATCAATTAGACCGCAGAAACAAAGACAGTCTGTCAGATTGGGGAGAAGCAGAGGAAAGCTCGGAAATTCCCAAGGAAACAGTAGCCAGCCTGTAGAAATACACAACTCAAAGGACAAGAAACCACCACAACTTGGAGGGGAAAATGAAGAAGAAGAATTAGAAGAAAATGAAGAAGAGGAACCGGAAGAGGAAAGTGAGCACTCTGGCAAAGAAGAAGGGGAGGAAGCAGAGCAACCCAATGAAAGCCCATAGCAAAACCCTCTGCAAGAAGACGAATTGGCCGAAATTTTGGCCAATATGGGTGAGTATGTCCAACCCCATAGTCCAATTAACCCCGATAGTGATGCAGGCCCATCGCAAGAGCACTCAAAGTAGGAGTGCATCTGAGGATATGCGTGATGAGGAAGAAGAAGAAGGATCATAGGAACACTCTACTAATAGTCAGAGTACAGCTGAGGAAATGCATGATGAAGAAGAAGTCGAAGAAGAATTTTCCCTGGAAACAGCAGATCAAACTAGGGTTTCCTCCCCTAAAAAACCTAACCAGGAGGACGAGAACACTGAAGAAGTGTTCTAGGCAGAAAAAATGGAAATAAGCCAGGGCAAGGGAACAATCCTTGAAGAACAAAACCCAAGCCCAAGAAAGGTAACAACTGTTCCTTCGAAGAAAACAAATGAAATAAAAAAGTTGCGAAAGGAACAGTAGAGACTGCTAAATGTAATTAAACAACTCAAAGAACAAATAAAGGTCCTAAAAATGGGGAAAATCTCAAAAAGAACCCCTGGAGCAAAGGATGCAGCCACCAAGGTGAAATCCCATAAAAAGAAAATCAAAAGGACTCAACTCAAACCCATTATTATTTAGGACCGCATGGAACAGCATGTGGCTATTACAAATGTAGAAGCCCAAACAGAAAACACACCAATATGTAATAAGGATACCTAGGTACAGACATTGTCCTCTAGGATCATGACTGACTGGACAGTTCATGAGAAGGAAACACAAACCATAAAAATCAAATGTCGCAATAAGGAGATCCAGGTAGATATCCAACCTAAAATTGTCATGATGGATAATGAACTGAGGGTAGTGAAACTTCAAAAAGATCTAGCATAGGCCCAACAAATGATAGAAAAGCTCATAGAGGAAACTATTCCTAAGGAGAAATATCAAAAGTTACAGCAGCAGGTAAAGAGCATCAATGCATCAGAGAACGAGGCCTTCGATAGATGGCGAAGGGCAGAGGAAAAAGTTAAAAAGGTAACCAATAGATTAGACACAATTATGAGTCAAATGGATACCTTATGTTCTCTATATACTGATGTTTTAGCATGTAGGGCACCTGCCAAAAAGTACGCTTTTTTTTATGGAAAGATATTTACAATTGAAAATTAAGGCTGTCAAGGCAGGGGTGCCTATAGAGCTAAAAACTATTGATGATTTCAGAAATTGCTGTAAGAATTATGGGGTGAAAGTCTAGTGATTTCTATGTGAGTTTTATTTGCATAATCTTGTGTTGGACGGAGAAATGAAAAAGAACCCTAGCCATTTTGTGGGTGATATCTAGCTTCAGGCCTTCATATCTTTTGCTGTTAACTAGATAAAGTGGCTTAAAGCCTACAATACCTTCCAGAGACAGGAGAATGGGTTAGATCTGTCGGTAAGGGGTGAACCTAGAAACCAATTGTAACTGTGGAGTAAGCATAGAAGCTTAATGAGTAAGAAGGGTGTGATCTAGACATTGGGTCTTATTCACACAACAGTTGTCCAACAAGGGGTAGAATACTTCCTAGTCATCAAAGACCTTGCCATAACAACAACCAAATTCCGATACCAGGCTTCCAATCAGAATATCCAAAATAGAGAGCCATTCAATTACGAAAATTTTAAGCTATATGCTAATTGCTTGGTTACCTATGGTGACCTCATCTTGAGAGAAGGCTCGTCTTGGTTAAGCTATAGCTTTCGAAATCTAATCATCTGGTATCCTACACCAATGTATAGAGCCCTATATGAATTGCCTGAAGGTCATATAGGGAAAAATTTTGAAGCCTTAGCTATAAATCATGGTTTTAGACCACTATGTCAAAATCCTTCTCCAACCTATTCCCTAACTGCCTTGCATGTCAATTACAATGTTTTCATGAGGGCATGAAAAAGGGTAAGCAAGGGGGTGTGTTGAGTGTTGGAAAAGGTATGTAATTACCACTTATTTCTTTATCTTTTCCTTTAAATCATAACTTCTTTACATTCTGAGGTGGACATATGTTAAAGGATTATGATATAATTAAGGGGTTTTGTGATTGATGTAAAATGATTAATTATTGTCTTTTTCTATGTAGAAAGAGAAGAAAATGGAAAATCACTATTCCAGAGGAAAAGAAAAAGCAGGACCAACTACTGTCCCTTTGATAAGAAACCACATCCAGATGAGGAAATCAAGATCGGAGCGCATGGATCAAGAAAATGAATAAGAAACGAGGTATCAACACAAGAGGACAAAATGGTAACTGAGGATTAAATATATGGTGAATCCCTTAGGATCCTTTGATCCTGAGGGATCGCTACCTCAATACTTATCTGTATTTTTGATATTTCCGTCTGGCCATTATAAAAAGGGACAACGCTATTAGCCCAAGGCGATAATATTATTGTTGATTTGTAGAGTTTACTGTTGTTATTTGAAATTTGATCATTGACTCTCTTTAAAGAGCGATAGCTGTAACTTTGCCTTCATGATCAACATATAACTTTGTTGTTGTTCTGTTATCTAATCCTGGAGTAACCGCAGCAGTGCATCCTTGGTGGCTATTGGCCTGGCCCTAGTGGATCACTTGCTTCCTGTGGATTGATTTCCTTTACCTACTTTATTCAGTAATATTCTGTTCCTAAACATTCCATTGACTTGCTCTGTTATATCGAATTAGTAATTGGATAGCAAGATTATTATTTACAACTGAAAAGTTATGCTATTCATTCTGAAATAATATCGCACTGTCTAATTTGGATATAGATGTTCATTTACAAATTGACATTGTTGTTCATTCACAGATTGATATTGCTATTCATTTACAGATTGACATTGTTGTTCGTTTAGCTACAATTCACTTACAATTTGAATGTTGTTCATTCAATTATTGTTCCATTATCATTGCAATTGTTGTTCCCTTATAATTGTGGTTAATGTCTATTAAGCTAAAATAAGATTATTGATTCCATAATTGTTGTGTATTTACACTTGATTAAGTTTGTTGTTCAATATTTTGTAGATTTACATAGGTTCATTGTTCCTTCCTTAGGTTGTTGTTCAATCACTTTATTAGCCAAAGATTGTTTTTCAATTCCTTTTGGTTAAGATTGATGCTTAATTCATTCATATAGATTAAGCTTTATGGTTCAAACTCTTTAATAGATTAGTTTTTGTTCCTTTTATGTTAATTGAATTGTCATTTCAAGTATTTTATTTGATGTGAATAGAAAGATATACAACAATAGCAAACATTGACTACTGCTGTCTAGTTCTCAGATTGGAGATCTTGCCTTTGATTGATTTTCATTTACGTTAGTTTACAGAGAAAAGAATTATCATTTCTGCATGCTTGACTGATTATTGATGTGGTTTCTTAAGTGAATGATTCAGTTACAAAGCATTTAAGTTTCTTTCCATTACATTTAGATTTTGTTTCCAACATTTATTTACTTTTATAAAGCACTATACTGCGGGCATTACTCTTGAACAAGTGACCACCTCAGACTGAGTACACTCTTGAGATAAAAAATCATACTTGGATTGATAATTAATGTAGGGTAGATAGAGGTTAAAGGACCCTTTTTACTACTCAATAGAAGGCACAACAAATTAGAAGGAAAGAGGAGAAAACAAAGGTGTGTTACAGATGGAACCGTGTATGATAGACTAATGGTGTCCTAAGAAAGGACATGATGTGCCCATATTTGTGCAATAACTCCACTATTCCAAACGAAAAGGGTGCATTTGAGAACCTTGTGTGTATCCATGTGTAATTGTCTCCTGAGTGTGGCGATGTCGTATCTAGGTGCAGCTGATACACCATGGACATGGTCTCTCATGGACTGTTGGAGGGAATTGTGAGATAATACCAAGGGTGGACTAGATTGGGCACTTATGGTCTGTTGAAGGATGACCTGATAGTTTCTAAGTTGGAGCAAGGTGAGCAATAACTTGATGGACAAAGGTATTTGTGAGAGAGGTAGTTGTTGGGCACAAGGGTTGACGAACCAGAGGAGTAGTTGTTGATCCCAAGACTTGTGTGTGGAAAACAACTTCTAAAGAAGATGATGGGTAGTCCTCCTAGCCTGTGTTCATTGTGGGAGATGGACATCTTGCAGTGATAGGTGACAACCCTCTGTTCCCTATGTTGGTCTCCATTGGTGTAGCATGGGAATAACATAGTGGGCTAAAGTCCCTGAGTAGCTGAGGAGCATCAGTGGGCACATCGAGAGTTGTTCACAAGTGGAGCTATGAACAACTCGACTAGAGTCTCGATGTATTGTGCCCTTGCTAGAATAAGGCCCAACTGGAGAGAAGATTTGATAGTCAAGATTTAGTGGCCAGATGGACTTGGAGTATTGATAGAGGTAGGATCCATAGATTAGGAGCCGCAAAATCGGGTAGTACTAGGTACTACCAAGGTAGCTGCGAGGACCTCCACATAAGCTAGACGGTCAGAGTATCTAGTTGAGGGCAGATTGGTCGTCAATGTTCTAACACCAAGCCCCAATTTTGTATCTTTTACTAAGGGCCATTATCCTTGGTATGGTATCCCTAAACTATTGTATTATATCTTGTTAATATAACGAAGTTAGGTTGAAAAATTAAAAAGTTGTCTATATTTTGTGCATGTGTGATTTATTGTTATCTTATTCCACTATGGAAAATAGTTTACGGTTTATATTCTTGGTTTGGTAGCGTCAACGATTTTAAGGCTCTAACCTAAACCCAAGGTCATGGAAATTCAACACTAGTTGCATACAATTACCTAATGCACAACAACCTTCACTGTGACAATGCACGCATAAGAACATATCAACACTGACATGCATAACAATTCATATACCACCACACACTCATGAAAACACATTCTGCAACCACACCATTGACCTTCACATGCTGACATCACTACAACCATGATTGACACCATGCAAATGTGACAAGAGGATGGTCTTACAACATAAGAAAAACATATGCAACCGACATGAATGCATGACCAACACACATCCCATCCAATCCGAGGGGTGAACCATGCTTTGATACCACTCTACAACACATGCCTCCAATATCTACCTAAGAAACTAGCCAACAAGGGTAAACATTTTATGATAGCCTACTATGATATGATTTGACCTACTAAGTCACGTTAAGGAAGTGGAACCGATGGAATAACACCATACAGGAATTCAATATCAACATTAGGACCCTCAAGAACTAATCCAACCTTTCTGCCAACCATCCCCTGCCATCCACTCAGGTTTTGGACCACTTGACCTCTGAACAATCTCATGCTATGGGCATTCCAACATCCAGGAGCCTTTGGATGCTCTCACAGGCCTACAATCCAACTTATAGGGGCTATTTTTCTTAGTTTTGTGCCAGAGTTCTCGGTATTTAAGCTACATTTTTATGTCGAGAGCCATGTTCACTTCCTAGAATTGAATGGCACCTTCAAAATAGTAAGATAACATGGAAACAATAATACTAATGTAATTACTTATATAATACCTTGACTAGACTCATACTAGCTATGGCATTAATTTCGTCAAACATATCACAAATATGTAATCTACAGGTGTAGCTAACATATATGGGCATAGGGGTCTTATACTTATTTGAGACTCACTATGAGGCATTTTACCATGTCACTTTCGCTGTAGTTTCATCCATTACGCCATAGATACATTTTTATTCATATACATGTAAAAACATGATGAGATATATACATAGCTACTATCATAAAAAAACATACATAACCATCATAACAACAACATAAATACCAACGAAATCACAACCATATGATTGACATATAAACCAATATAATACTCATATAATTATAAG
Source organism: Pinus tabuliformis (assembly GCA_031772625.1). NCBI lineage: Eukaryota > Viridiplantae > Streptophyta > Pinopsida > Pinales > Pinaceae > Pinus > Pinus tabuliformis. Next base: position 624,021,898 of record CM062813.1, read on the forward strand.
GAAAAATAACCTCATATTGGTGATGAAAATCAAAACCTAGGATGGGAATTTCATGTTCCACCTGACCATAGAATGGCTGATCCAAAACTCTCTTTGGCCATCCACCACTGTGCCATATTCTGAGCATGAATGTGGGATCTCATAAAACACATAAATTCAAAACAATCTAGGGCTTCCAAAGAAAAACCACCTAAAACTAATAAAAAATGACTTCAGTTGATGGTTGGACATCAGAAAACCATAATTACATTGTTCTATATCCATGCCTTCCAAGTCTCCATAGCATTTGTTCCAGCAAAGGCTCCAACACTAGTAACCCAACCTGCAAATTTTACCAGGCTCTAGAGCGTTTGTTCAACTAAGGCTCTAGGACTAGTAACTTAACCCACCATGGGCTCCAGAGATTTTATCCAACCAAGGCTATGAGATTATTAACTCAACCCAAGTTGTTACAGGGCTCTAGAGCATTTTTGAAGCCAAGGCTCCAAGAACTAGTAACTCAATCCAACGTAAGGAAACATGAGAACCAACGAAAAGAAACAATAAAACGAACCCATAATTCCATTGCTATCCAAGAAATATCAAGGCTAGGAAACCCATTGTCGATTCCATGCCAATGACTAATCATAACTAGTAATCCACATGCATATTCCATGCATGCAAAAACTAGTGAGGAAAACATACATGAAACTGAGTACCTACAAGAAAAACCCAATGTAGCTATTGATGCCAATTTCCTATTCTGCTTTCCTTCTTTTCCATTTCCTTCTTGCTCGAAAAATCCAAATGTTCCAATAGTTGTCCAAGAGTGCTCCAAGAAAACTATAAGTATCCAAGAGAATGAGAGAGAGAGAATAGAAGAGAGCTCCACCAAAACTGAACTTACCAAGCTTACACTAACCAAATCTGCCCATTGATCCTCATAAGACTTTTTTCAATGAGGCATCTGTTTTCTTCATCTTCCATTATTTTCCTTCAATTTCCTGCTCACATGCAACTTGTGACATTTCACCTTCCTTTTCTCCTAATATCCTCTATATTCATAAATAAAATACCTGTAAATGCCTCATGCCTTTCCAAAGCCTTTGCCATTTCCTTTGAAAATTTCCTTAGCCATAATAACCAAAGTGAACACCTACTAGGACGTTTTTCCCACCATTCCTCCTAGGCCTTATATATTTTTACATGATTTTTTTACCTGGGTTGTTATAAAAGAATTATTGTGACTACTCATAGGTAACTCCCCAATTCCTTCCCGTTACTCCAAGCTTATTTTCATATCATTAGATTATTATTGAAATCTGAACTCATATTGATTACAGGCTTCGAACTATGACTACCCTTCTTACGACTTCAACAATTATAGGTACCTTTAAGTTTTCCCTTTTTCCTACCAGCAAGGGAAGAAAAATTGTATTATTTCTTTTTTTTAACCTCTTTCTTTTGTTTAGGGAGACAACATTTTAATTTTCCTAAGTTCAACGTTAGGGTTTTTGGATTCAAATGAATCAGTCCTTCTAGGCCATGACCATGTTCTGTGGAGTTTTTTTTTCAAAAATCTTCTCAGGTTTGTGAACGAGATATGTATGGTTACCCTTTATTATTAGAAGAGCTAAAGTCCACTTATATGTTGGATAATTATGAAGGTTTTAAACCCCCAACCAGATATCTCCACTATATAGATGTTTTTTTTTAACGAAATCCTTAGCACCATTTGCATAGATCATTTCAAATTTTCATTCAAAATTTTAGATTTTAGCTAATTATATTAGCTACAAAAAATCTAATGTGTACAGGATTGGAGCAACAACCAAATTTGGTTGTTGACCGGTATGGTAAAAATATCTTCCATTATGGGTTACCTATATTTCCCTATTCCCTCTTTCCATGTGATATTTTTAACTTTGATTGACATTGGGGTTGCCAATATGATTCTAAGTGCAAGAAATAAGTTTCTCTCTAGAGTTTCAGTGATCCCTTTTTGCTCACCCTAATTTTTGATCCTCTAGACTATAGGTTGGCTCCCTATTGGTTCTCATATTTTGGATACCTAAGTTGTCACTTGTCATTTTCTTTGTTGCAATAAACTTTTGGCTTCAAAAATCTAACGAGGTTTTTCGGTTTAGTGATTTATCCTAGAAGGGTGTTGATATTAGTAATGAATCAGTCATTGTTATTTATTTATAAGTTAAAATTTTTGACCCAACATCAGTTGTAATTAATATAATTTTACCTGGATTAAGAAATACTTATATAATGCATGTGATATCTGAGCTTTCTTGCATTATTTGGTTAATATCACTCTATTCGTTTAGGTGGCAAAGTTAATTTGGGTTAATACCCAGAGTATTCATGAAGACCTACTTTAAACACTTTATGTATCTATACTTGTTTCTAAAATAATTCATACATATTTCTTATATAATATCAGTTACACCTATTTTAATATTTTTTTATGGTTACTTCCAATGTTGTGACCATTTTTAAGGTTCGATAATCGATAAGTCTTATGGCATAACACTCTTTTTTTCCTTAGATTTAATATATAATGTATATAAAAATCCCAGTTCTAGGTTTCACCTCAGGTATACCTTATGCACATTATTTACAATAATTTGTTTAATTAGGTTTTATCTCCTTGAAGGAAAGTTATTAGGTTGCTATGTTTCTACAGTTTTACATATACTCCTATCGACATTGTATTATTGTTTTTTCTCAGAATTACCCTGTTATTCACAATTGAGGGGTTTAACTTCCTTAGAGTCTCATCCTGTATAAATTTTGAATCATCACTCAATTCTGTATTCATAGTCCCATTTTATGGATTGTTTGAAGTATGTCTTCAACTTCTTGTTGCGCTACGAGATTCTTCTTTACTTCTCTAGTATCAAATAAAAAATCACAACAATTGTTGCTAGAATTAATCTATCCACTAGAATCTAACATTCTTAGTTCCAATATCCATATTAAACCTTTAGTTCAATATACTGTATTGAATTTATGTATTTTCTTAATGGATATCTAGAACTGACTTTTCTAATAGGACCGGTGTTTTGCTTCTCTTCCAATTTTTTTTTTGCTCTGCCACTAGGAATTTGATCAAACATAATGAAAGAAAAATTATAGAATATATCATATATATATATATATATATATATATATATATATATATATATATCTGCAACCGAAGAATTATTCATGGTATTTCTCTTTAACTCAAAATTCCACACCTTTTTTTTCAAATTATCAAGATAACATGTTCACTTACTACATTAACATTAATACAATCTAGCGAGCTTCAGTGAAACTGATTTACATTTCACGATTAGATAGATAATTCCTCAAAATACCATTATGTCCATATTATACTAGATTATATGGTTGATTACAACTACTATCACACACATATAAATGAGAAGTAATTCTCTTATTGCTGACTAGAATAATCTTTTACGTATTCTATATTTATACACCAACCATTCCTTTGACAATCTTTTCTTTCTTACATATATACACTAAAATTATTTGAAGTTAAGGGATCAAGATAAGAAAGCAATTTAATAAGAAAACAAAGCTAAAACATGTCTAATTACATATTGATATGCATCCTTCCTACTAAGCATGTAGAAGTTTACTATCAACAACAAAGTTCAGAGAGTGAACACTACATGCATACTTTTTCTTCAAATAAATAAATATTTCTATATGACTTAGAATCAATAATAAATCATACTAAAACTTCATGTAGCTATAAATATTGCTAGGAAATTACTCAGAACTAGACCACGTGCCACCGAACAATGAGCTACATCTACCAGTTTCCCCCAAGGAAAGTATTTCTTTCATTGTGAACCAATGACCCCTTTGGTTCCTAAGTGGTGTATTTTTATAGATTTCCATACCAACATGTTTTAGTAGCATCCCGATATAAGGTATGTCTACATTTTTCCTAAGGTTTTTTTTTTTGTATTTTTATTTTTATTTAAAGCCTGTCTTTTTCTCTCGCAGTGCTAGATTACACCCTACTTAGCATATTTCTCCAACTAAATGATTTAGCACAATAGTTCTCTACCATTGCGTTAAATCAATATAATTTTCACTATTTCCTCTTAGGGATTTTTTTAGTAGATATTAGGGAAGGTCCATCATGTGGACTTGACCACCAACAACTTTTCTCAAGCTGGCACAAAATCTTCCAAGTCTAGTGCTATTTTCCTAAGTATTTTTCCAATAATTTGTTTATTTTATTAATCATCCCACTGGTTACATCATCAAAAAAGTTTAAACATAACTTCCATAGCCATCCAATCCACTAATGAGTCCATTTATAACATAATCACCATTAAAAATAGAAAATGAAGGTGGATTATAGTGAACAACACTGACAAATCAAAACTACCTCAATGGTTGATATTATTATATAAATCAAGTAATTTGCATATGAAAAAACAAAATAGACTCGGTCATTTTATTCAAGTGGGTATTAAACTATTCAAATAAGTAAATTCTCTTATATAAAATATAAGATAAATTATGATAATTTCTTTAAGCGTGTTATCACCTATTTTACAATTCGATATTGTTTAGCTCAATTAAGTCAATATTGTTGACCCAACAAAATTGCTCAATAAGTTGTAGCATAGGGGTAATTTTATTATATGTTCTTCATTGAATTTATTATAACACCTCCACCCCACATTTACCCACTTTTAAAATCCCTATTGGTAAATGTGAAGATGTGTTCCACTATGGCATGAACTAACCTCGAACCTCTAGTTATAGATGTGGGGATAACAAAATGACCATTCACCGACAAATAAATGGGACAAGGGACCAATCCAAGTGACTAACCCTCAGATGGGGTTGTTTTCTTCACAACTTAATTCCCTACTGCATGCATGACAAGACCTCCATGTAGTTATAGACCTTGAGCTACACACAAAACACTACCTCCATGCAGTTTTGAACCAACTTTCCTAGTTCATAGAGTGATGTCTTGAGATGTGAGCTAGAATTCCATGCCAACATCTAGACCACTACCTAGAATGACCAATACAAGGCTAGACATGGAAACTTGAGTAAAAGACATGACCTAGACTAACTAGAGCATACTAGACATTTCATGAAACAATGGTAAAAAGGTAAGCTATAGGTCATGAATGCATATTTGAGCGTTAATCATGGTTCTTTAGTTGTGAATCAGCAAAAAGGTCTAGTTCCCTCTCAAGTAGCTACAATAACACCTGTTATCACATGCATTCATCAGCTATTCATTAACTTATCAAAGCATAATAAGAGCCGTAATTGGAACACATCATAAACCATGCCTATAACCATAATATTAACCATGACATAACAACCATCAAGCAACAAAATAACAAGTACAAATTCTCATAGTTAAAAATAGGAAGGTAGATCTTATTAACATATGAAAAATGCAACCACATCAGGGACTTCCATGTACCCCTGATCATATATTAGGCTGAACTAAATCTTTCTTTCAACCAATCAACCTCGTGCCATATTCATGTCATGAATGTGGGATCTCAAGACATAAAAAATTAGGTTTCCTAGAGATTAAACCACCTCCACACTTAGACTAACATGATCTCCCCAAAACTACTCAAGAGATCATGAAGTCCAAACAAGATTAGATTCCTCATAAGTTTTTCACCATTTCCTTGACCAATTTTCCTCTCTCCACGCACTTGTTGAGGGCTTCCGAAAGAGTAAGCCACATCCAATCTATCCCTTTGTAATTTTTGTGAGACCAGATAACCTAGTTCCAAAATATTCTAGTGATCTAAAGCTCAACAAAGAAGAGAATCCCATCACACCATGGATATCCAGGAAATGGAAAGGAAATACTGAAACCACTATCAAACTAGCAAAAAGCCATGCAAATGATAGCAGATGAACCAAATGAACAGATGCATACCATGAATTCACACCTGATCTGGGAAATCACACATGAATCTTGTTACCTTGAAGATCTTCCTACTAAATTTGTTGATCCAACCTTCCCCTTAACTTCATTTTCTTTCCTTTTCCCATTGCTTTCTCTCTTTTCCTTGCTACACTTGCTCTAAAACTAGAAAAAATCTGTCAAATATTTCTTAGGTGCGCTTTTTCCATTGAGGCCTCTATTTTTTTTGTTTTCCTTCCATTTTCCCTCTAATTTCCATTACACACAATTCGGTGTCTCTTTACCTTCATTTTCTCCTATTTTCTTTATTTTAATAATTAAATGTCAATTATTGTCTCTTTTAATTTTCCAATACCTTTTCTCATTTCCTTAGCCATAAATAAATCGAAAATGATACCCACTATATTTTTTTCCCACCATTGAACTTGGAATATATATCCCATCACCTTGGTCTTATATTTTTTACATGTAAAATAGATTAGGGGGTGTTAACAACCTCTCCCCCTTGGGAGAACACCATCATCAGTGTTCTATGAGACTTATGATCATCAAATCACAAAAAACAAAACATATTACCCATGAAGATTTATAATATCACTTGATGTTGTATTTACAATGACGTCCTGCTGAAAACATGATAATCATACCACTTATAGGAACTTTATAACACATCTCATTATGGTATTTACAATAACAACCATATATATACTCATGCAAGTTTTCTTTAACCAACAAATAATGATACTCTCTATGGAGCTTTATCACACAACTCATTATAGAATTTACAATAATAGCACATTTTCTCTAACTAGGAAATTAAAGGATACGATGCTTGCATTGGTCAAGAAGGGAATCCAAGGGCTTACACCTCCACCCTGAAAAGTATTACCAAGATTCGCCTCCCTCCTGGAAAGTCCAAAATCAAGTACCAAAGTCAAACCTACATCCAATTTACAATTCTACGATCATTCACTACTTGTTCACTCAGTGAACACTTACTAACACTTTCATCCAGGGCAGAATCCCAATGTGCTTTTGATTCCATCTATCAATGTTACTGACCAAAAAAAATTCATTCCTTGACCTTCCCTTCTCTGCTACATAGTCCCTCTGGAAATCCGATCACCTCTTTCCATGTTGTCACTTACCTTCCAAGTTCCCTAACATCCCCTTCTCTGCTACATAGTCCCTTGCGTGATCAATCCCTTTGTAAGGTTTCCTCACATTGGAATGTCCAAAAGCCAAGGAATATCCTTGCCTTGAAACCATCATAACGATTATAGCATGCTCATGCATATCAATAAACATTATTCTATACCAGTGTCGTACAATGGCCCTACTCCTGAAGTGATTTATTAACATACTTCTACCTATTCCAATTCATTTTTATTGTTGCTGCTAATTCTTGTAGTCATTTTAAGCCACCCAAATTGGGAATTTCCCTTTTTTCCTATACCAAACATATAATTTCCATTAGACTAAAAAGGAATTTAAATTCATTCAAATCATGCATCATGTGTGTTTCATTAATAAGGTACATTTACCATGATGTTCACTTCTTGCCACAACAAGCCAAACTGTTTGCTTGATCAAATCATCATGTTTAAACATATCTTATCTAGTTAGCTCAAAACACAACCATACTAAATCAAAATCATAAACTATGTGCATAATTAAAAATTGAAATAAAATATTGACATTTATCTTTCAAATGGTTCTTCTCTTATGTCCTTGTTCTTTCTCCTTTCCATACACACACTAAATTGGTTGTGAAACCTAGAAAGAACCTAATTACCTCTCTTTTCTTAAATATCATATACACATTGGATTAGTTTCCAAAACTATAAATCTCTCAATGCCTTATCTTCTCTTCAATATTGTATACACTAGGTCAGTTCCCAAACCCACAAAGCACTGAATTCCTTCTCTTCTCTTCAAAGCAGTAAGGGAATCCAGAGAGTAAACCACATTCTCCCTCAATGTCAGTGATAAGGGTACCCTAAGATTAAACTGCCTCAACTGTCAATCTCAATAACAATGGCATCCAAAGACTAAATCACCTCAAATTCAAACATCCAAAACAAGGGCATCTAAATACTAAACTGCCTCAATGCTAAATATCAACAACAAGGGAATCTAAGGAGTAAACCACCTCAATGCTCAATACCAACAACAAGGGCATCCAAAGACTAAACTGGCTCAATGCTCAATATTATCAACAAGGGAATTTAATGCTTGAACCGCCTCAAGCCTAAATATCAACAACAAGGGCACCCAAAGGCTGAACTACGTCAACCCTCAATATCAATAACAAGGTCATCCAGAGACTAAAGTAACTCAACCCTAAATATTAGCAATAAGGGCATCCAAAGACTAAACCACCTCAATCCTAAATATCCACAACAAGGGCCCAAACCATTCCATACTTACCTGTCCCATTACTAGGAACATCTTCATTTAATTCACCTGCATAAGATATCATTTGCACACAATAATGAACCCTAATGATTATGTCAGACAATGACATACATACATGCATACAGACATACATATATACATACATACACACATATATACATATATACATATAAACATTAGCATAAAACACTCATGATCCATGATGACCTTGTAAAACAACAACATATGTACATATATATATATATATATATTCATATACATATACGTATATAGACATAAACATAATCATAATCATAACATAATTACCAGATATCATAAGGTCAAGGCTAAGAGAACTCCCTTTATTTGTGCACAACATGCACGACATTGAGAAAAATAGTTCGCAACATAGCCAAGAAATAGCGTGAGTCAAATACTCTTACTTTACCTTTCCTATTACGTTTCTCATGGGTGACTTTCCACTTACCATTTACCCCAATGGACCTGTTGATGGTGTTGGACCAGCCAACATTTTAGTGTTTCTCCCTGGTAAGAATTGCCAACTAGACCTTAGACTATTTCATGTCAGAGTTTGAACAATGGGTCGTACAATATCTCCTTGACCTTGGTTGTGCATATAGGAATGTAGGATGTCCCTACTGGTAGCAAGGGTGCAACATGCACATCAAGCCAAGGAAGGTTTATGAACGGTTCTATCACGTGGAGATTGAGGTGAGTGTGCCCCTTGGAAACCTATGTCAACACGTAGCTTAGAAGGGAACGCACAAGAAAAGGTGCATCACAAGCTGGAAGGAAGGCGAAGAAATAATAAAAAGTGATCGTTAAACCAATAACACACCAAAGTGATGGTTAAACCAATAACACATTTGAGTAACATTCATACATACATATACAGAAAGATTTTGTACACACATGCATAAGAAAACATATACATATATCATTTAGAGTAAATAGTGTAATTGTAATACAATATGACATATGCATGAAACTTGTCGGCTCTGTTATATTAAGAAGTGAAAGTTCCAATCATACAATAGAACCATGACCGACCACTAGTCCGAATAAAGGAACATTGCAGTCACTGTTGCCTGCTCCTCCAAAGAGATGTACTAGCTTTGCACTGTGGGGAAGCCAAGGCTCATTACAATACTCTCCAATATTTCTCTAAGATACTCCTATCGAAGCTTGGCTGACCAAAAGCCTATACAATGATTTATGAGGGAATATATATAGAAAAGGGTGGGGTGACCCTTAACATTCCCATTTGTGACTATTCATCTACCCTCATGACTCTTCAACTACTCTATGAATGTTACATTTAGTTATTGACACTTCAAATTCCACTTGACAGGATGTTACATACAATCTGAACATGTACCCATGTGAGACAAAATAGGCTTGAGTAATCCATGCAAGACATCACTATGCCTCAGACAACTATGGTAAGACCAACTCTTCGACATCCTCACGATGGTCAATGGTAGCAAACTAATGTCGAGCTTGGTAGTCTGCGATGGTGTCTGTGTACTCTGTTGTGACATGTTTGTGGAAACGAACTCTTGCCTCTATTGCATCCAGGTACAATGCTCTAGCTCCTCTGTCCAACTCATCTAATAACATCCACATCATTGTCTTGAGTGCATTTGGATCATCAACATATTGATGCATGCTGTCTACATTGATCACCAAGTCTGCACCGGTCGCTATGCATATCATGTTGTCAAAGTACGAGTCAAGATCTAGTCATACTTGCGCCTTTGTCTTTGCCTCGGTGAGTATCCCAATAGATGGGATCACATGTATGTGCACAACAACATCCATGCTCCTGAATACCCATGCATGGGAAGCCTACAAACTAGTGATGAGACGTGGGATTTCTTCATAGTTTCGGATCTGACTCCGGATATGTTCCTTCACCTTGTCCACTCTGGGCTTCATCATCTCATGGAAGTGTAACAGGGCTCCCTTGTATCTCATTTTCCATGTTTTCATGTGATCAACAACATTATGGAATTTTCACAAGATACATGCTCTCCTAGCACATCGCTGCTGCAAACCATTGAGATGGACAACTACCTTATACACAATATGAAATCTGGAGTATAATGCTCGCATGATTGTCTCAAGGGACAATAACTCATCTAGCATCATCTTCTTCAACTTTGCTCAGGTGGATGCTGTAACCAATTCTCCTCCTTTCTTGGATGTCTATAACTCCTTAGCAATTCGCTCGTTCTCTACTGTCAAGAAGTGAACACTTCAGCGAGTGGCTTTGTCATATGATATTGTAGCATCAGCCAATGTTGTTGGATTCCTACGCATGTTAGAAATGATCCATCATTTCTCAAACTGTGTAGGACATGTGTGGAGATCCAGAGTAGATACTATGTGCGATGTCACAACTATATGTTGCGACTCGTCAAATGATATGTTGTGCATCTCTTCTTTCGGATTGTCTCCAAGGATCTCAATGTCTCCTTGGTCACTTGGGACTTTCTCTGCTTCTAGATCTAGTGAAGTTAGTGTGTTGACCTGTTGGTGGTAAGGCCGAAGGTCGATGTCTTTCTATAACTCTGGTTTCTCCATCTCCGTATCCATCTTCTAAAACGATCTTTCAATCTCTTGAGAGAAGTCATGTTCCTCCGATTTTTCACCCTGTCTTTGTGGTGCCAATTGTTCATGTGCAGTTTCATTTATTTGTACATGTTGCACCACCTACTATATCTTTCCTTTTTGTACTTCCTTCTCCTATCTGCATAACTCATGTTCCTTCAAGATTTTTTCCTTCAACTCATGCAACTCCTTCACTATTTCCTCCATCCTCAGTTTTTATCTCTACCTTTGTGCATTCCTCCTATTGTATTTTTGCCTCTTTGCCCCTATTTCAAAAGTTTCTTTATGTACAAGTGGGTCTTCTCTGAACTTGTAGCTTTTCTCTCCCTCTGTATTTTCAACAATATTTCTCTTACCTTTTTCATGCATTGGTATGTTTACCTCTACTGCTGTTGTTGGTGGTGCTATCTTAGATGATGTTTCACGTTTCTTTACTAACCATTCCATAGTGATGTTTACCAATTCATTGGGGTTGGAGAAGCCATTAAAATATATCCATGGATCTTACTCTGCCCAATGACACACCCCGTGGATCCATGGAAACTATACTCTCACGTAGTTATCCTTCACAACATAATGTGCGTCATACAGACTGTAGCTTCGATTGTCGAAAAGATATTTATTGTACTCTTTTGCTTCAGCATCCAAATGCTTGATATTTTGTATCTTCTACAACCCGATCCATAATGAAAGAGTGGGACAAGGTGACTTATTCTTCCGGTGTAGCCTAGCTGATAATCCTGCCAAGATGTGGTACGATAATTCTTTCATGATGAGCTTGTTCATGGAAAACTTTGTCAAAACATGCACAGGATTCTTCACATTGTACATCTATATCAAGGTACCAGACAATGAGGCATACTAATCGGTTATGTCGATGAGTGCCTCCATTGATTCCTTCAACATGCAAGGTGGACCCTTCTTGAATATCATCTTGTACATTGGGGTGACAAAATACTATCCTAGTTGTGTGATGACCCCTAAGAAGTTTCATTCAGAAAACAATTTACAATAAGCAATGACATATGTTTACATTGATGACCATGCCCACTTCAAGCCTGGGAACTTCCTTCAGGCACACATTGCATCCAATATGTAAGTGGACATCTAGATTTCTTCTTACTAAGATTTGTGTGGATGTCGAGCTCCTATTACTTGTTCCTTCAGCCTGTGGGCCAACATGTCAGACTAGTTGCATGCTTTTCGCTCACTAGCTAATTGGGCCAACATGATCACCCAACTCTGAAATAAGTTCTTCGTGCTCTCTTGGCCATACAAGCAACATGAAAAGATGAAAAGGTATTGATATGCCTTCTGTAGTATCTTTGTCTCGTAGATATGCTTGTGTGTCATCCTCAGTTTGGCTGGCTCCTTCACCCAATTCTTCAAGATATCCCTGGAGTTGTCATTGCTGATGGGTATTCTAAAGGGTGTCTCCATGGTGATCAATGGCTTCATCATGTGGTGCATCTACTGATAATCCTCTTCCCTGAAGGTAGAAATCTTTGTCCCACTGGAAATACTCAATATCATCATCTTGTGGTTAGTGTTCAAGACGATCAAATGTATCATCTCCGTGCATGGGAACACAGGATACCTACAAGCAATTTGGTACAACCTAGACTTGTGAATGTTCACATAGACTTGGCGGTCTTCGAGATCTTCCCCAAATGTTCCCGAGAATGCATCATTGAACTCTTGACATTTTAGCTTGATGTCTTTGTTTATGATTAGCTTGGTGTATTTGTATATCAGCAAACTCGTAGACACTCACTCAACTATTCCTCCAATTTCACTTGCATCAATGTCCTTTAATCTTGCTCTCTTGGAGGCCATTGATATTAGACTACTAAGTGATAGATGAACACCTACTATATATTTAGACATGGCAATATGCATGGCAAGAAATCTATCAGCAAAAACTAAAGCAAACTTGAGGAATGACATGGAACATACCTAGGGAACTATTGGAAAGGATTCCATAATTTTCCCTGGGAGGTAGGGAGACTAACTACTGGAACTATGCAAAAGGTTGTTCAAAATGTTAGGAGGCTAGTTGAATACTATAATTGCACAATTTGCCATCCAGATTGGCCTGCTGGGTGTTGAGATTGTGCACTACACAATTTCAGCTCGCAAGCGATGCAGGCCCAGGGATTACATTGCATAATGTTTTGGGCCTGCATTCACTGCCTCTTAGAATTTCAGAAGACAAGACTGGAGGACAATAATAGGTCAGTTTAGTGCAATTTCTAGGAGGAAGGTAGAGCCTTCCCTCTTAGAATTATGCAATGTTGTCTGGGTGAGGTAGAGTCTAGGCCAAGGTTTCCGGGACCCATCGATCGGTAACTGAAAGCATATGAGGATGTGAATGCATGTCCGGGCCAAGGTTGTCAAGACCCACCAATAGGTAACTGAAAGCATATGAAGATGTGAATGCATGGTGATGCTCAGTGTAAGTAGGATTGAATGATTGTGCATGTAAATAGTGACTGAAAGGTTCATAAAATAGAATAATATGCATGTGTCTGAAATGAGTCGCCGAATCAGTGATCGTTCATGCAAAACAGTGTCATGCATGCAATAATAGTGATATGCTAACAAAAACTGAAATGGTGCTTGTACAAGCTAACATGCATTCAAATGACAAGAAGTGTTCAAATAAATCAAGCAGACAACACTCCCACAAGCCAAAACTTAAAAAGTAACAGAAATGGTGCAAAAGACAATTGAAGTAGACTTACCCTAAAATAGTTGAGCTAGATGTGCCAAAGACTCCTCGATGTACTGTAGGATGTTATAGCTCTAGGATCTATGTGAAGAATGAGCTCTGAAGCAATGAATAAACAACTTCGAGGTTCATGACGTGTATGCCACAAATCTAGGAAAAATCGATAGTTGGAAGAAAGTTTATAAAATGATCTTTGCATGTAACCTCTAGCTACAAAAAATAGCTCCCTAAAAATCCTAGCGATGCTTTTGGCATGTTGCTTTATTCTATTTCGATAAAAAACAGCCCATGCATGCAAGTCAATTTTTCTCAGTCCCGGAGGGGACCAACCAACTTGAAGGCACATGCAACAGTGTGCTTGACTGGTAGGGATTTTTGTGCAATTTTTGGAAGGAAGTTGGGTTGGCTATCTAGAGGATTGTGCAATTTCTGGGAGGAACAGTTGACTGATGCGCAGAATTGCGCAATTCTTGGGCTGAGGTGCATTAACAGGCTAGATTGTGCAGTTTTCTTTGGGAAGACTATTTGACATGATTGCGCAGTTTCTGGGCCCAACAGGCTGCCAGTTAGATTTGCGCAATTTCTGGAGGGCGGGATGGTTCCCCTCGAGAATCGCACATTTTATTGAGGGAGATGCTCAGCCAGTAGTTGGCCCAAGTCCAAAGTGGTAGCTTGTGAGGGGAGTGAATCAAGCTATCATGTACAGGCTAGAAGGCTACTGAAAAACCAATGAAGCTCATGTACTTGATAGTGCAAGACATGTTGTTGAGGATGGTTTGTAGGGAGGTTCCAAAAGTGAGCTAAGGGAAAATTTTGGAGGGTATTTGTAGCCACTACAATAGGACCCAACCAATCTGATAGGTTTTCATATTATTTCCTTCTGCTACCTTTATACATGCATATGGCTTCATTTGGTCTTACATTATCTGATGGGTTTCATTCATCTCTCCCTGAGATCCATTAACTCTCCTCTTTTTCCAATGAATCTCCAAGGCCCTTAAAACATAAACTGAAAGAACAAAATAAAAGCATGAAGAAAACAATGGAAAACCAACAACAATACCAAACCAAAAACGAAGTGGCATGGAAATGAACTAGGCATAACCAAACTACAAATCAAGCACAAAAAAATCATAAAGAACCAAAAGAAGAAAACTTTTAACATACACCGCGACTTAATCCCCACGGGTTCCTAATGCTTCCAAACAAAATATCAACCTGAGCCTTCTTCAATATTTCATGGTTGTCCCTTTTTCCATGCAATCCCCTGCATCATATTAACATAAAAAAATAATTGTTAGTGCATAAATAAACATAACAATATACCAATAATTGTACCGAACATGTTGACCTATAACTGAACACGTACATATATCATATCTCAACTAACTCCAATCCTTGGATGAATCTATCACAACACCTATAGCCACTAGCATAAATAAATAAATTAAAAAAGAATTAGCACCATACTTAACCATTTTTCTCTAAGGTATGTAGCCAAGAATAGTGAAAACATGTATTCTTTTTTCTGTGTATTTATGCCTAACATATTGGTTTCCCCATGAATATATTTCAATAAAGAAACCTTTTTTAACATCATCCTAGGAATTAGTATGGAGATTATCACCCTTACCAACATATATATTATGTGCCACACCTTGGTTAATTCAGTTAACTATACTTATTATTCCAGGTCTAAGGTTTATATGAGAATGGCTAGTGTATTTGATGTACCTTTCATTGGGTGGGATTATGTTATGGTTTTAACCTTTGGTACCAAGTCTCGCTCCCATTCGATCCCACTAGGGTTAATATATGAGAAGTTCCACTCCTCACTCGCCACCTCATCTCATTAACATGGGCAGTCAATAGGTCTTTGGTCTGGTTGTGACATCGTAGATGTACGAGTTGGAGATTGGTGGTGGAGATTAATGTCGAAACCTAACTTATCATTACCCTTACCTACCCCTCCTTTTTTTCATTTTTGTCATTGCTCTTCATGGGGAGACCATGCCCAACTCTACTCTTAGATCACCAGTAAAGGCTAGCCCTTACCCTCATTTTGCACTACACACTATCCCCATCCTTAGTCCTTCCTTGTCACTCATTATGGGCAATGGCCTGCAAACCCTCATTATGTTATTGTGGTTTCTCACCTAGCTCTTGGTCTCATTAAAAGTACAGGGTTGTCTTATGTTCAGAAATAACTCTATGACCCACTCTTCTCTAGTCATATAATATAAAAAAAATTGTATGTTGATCTTTCTTCTCTCCTTTGAAGTAGGAATTTCATCAATGGTGCTGCAATGGGTAAGAGGGTTTTTCTTTTACTCCCCTATCATATTTCTATTGACAATTTCTGAGGCTATTAACTTACCTCTTGGCTAATTGATTCAGGTTTCTAGGAATGCAGGGCGATCTTCTTCTCGAGGATGAGGATCTAGTAGTTTCTTTGCTTTACAACAACTCTTTGAACGATCGTTGCAACAATTACGCCAATGGGACAAAGGTTCAATTCTAGGCCCCTACATGTAAAGAGGATGGCGTTTTCATATTCTTTTGGTCGCATGGCTAAGCCCTGAATGGTTTTCCTCTACTTGTAGAATGAATATACACTAACCGAGTTTCATTTTCCTCTTACCTTGATAAGGTTTGGTTCATTTCCAGTCATACTACTGCCTCTCCAATTTAACAGGTAAAACTTCTAGCCATGAATAGGGTCTTAACATAATGTTTTTTCCTTTTTTCTTTGCAACGTTCAGTTGAGTCATAATTTTAGTGTTTTGGGTTAGGCACAGTCTTCTTTACAGGTTCATGGTTTCGAGGCTTCCTAATTTCATTTGATTTTCATAATTTCATGCAAAACTATTCCAGTATAATCTCGATTTACTTTTTTTGTGGCTTATCCTAGATTGCACACACTGTCATTCATGGGTTATCTCCTTACTACTTCTTTCGAGGTCATTTTCACATTTTCCGTGCTGGACTCTGGGTAATGGAAATGCAATGACTATGTGTTATGGAGGTTGTAAACGTATTTTTACACGTTAATGTTGTGAATGGAACCACCCTTTGCGACATAGTTGAATTTCTTTAATTCATATTTCTTACAGTTTTTGTCCACAGATGGCATGAGGCCAATGGTGATGCTATAGGAATCATCATTTTTCCTCCAAGGGCTTTCCCATTTTTTATCATTTCTTACAGTTAAAGATTATCTTAATGTACAGTTACATGTACTCAAGAAACATTTTTTGTGATCTATATAGAGCTTTGTTCTCACTATTTTCCTTTTGTCTGGATGATGTTTTCTTAAGAATGTGGATCAACTTTCTATGAGATTTCACTCGGTTATTCTTTTCGAGTACTAAGGACAATGACCCTTTGTAAATAAGAAAGATATGGAGTTGAGCGGAAGGGGCAACGATTAGGGTTCTGAGAAAAGCTTCAACGACGCAGACTGCACAGTACTGGATCTATTCACAGGCCTGACCAAAACACTTGTTTAGTAACAGCGTTGCAGGGTACTAGAGTAGCACAATGGAATCTCCTTAGGGGAGGGCGTCAGAGCCCTCCCCCAAAGCAAATACCTCGCAGCACGGTCCTGAGCAGGCATTTGTCTTTGGATCTGTCGATAAGGAGGTAATGAACAAAGAGAACGGGCAACAGCACGGAAACAAGGAGATAGGCGGTCGGAAGGACAAAGCTAGCGTCACACAAGATAGAGAGGAAAAACCAGAAGAAGTTCCGAAAGTCTCCTCAATAACATGCAAGCCTATAGCTAAAGAACGGTCCAGAATAGAGCTGCTGGGACATAAGATTGACAAGCAAATCGAATACATGAGGGATCATGCCCTTATTGGGAAGTTTATAGGGTTTTGGCCGACAGAAAAAGCCTTATATGGATGGATTGCGGTGAAGTGGAAACCCAAAGGAGATGTTACTCTGCAGCTAGGGCCGAAAGGCTTCTTTACTGTGATTTTCTTCTGTCTTGAGGAAAAATACAAAATTTTGGGAGCAGGGCCCTACTTTTTTAACTCAGCGGGTCTGTATTTGAGGGAATGGATACCAAGATTTAACCCGGATAAGGAAGATCTCACATGGGCGCCAGTCTGGATCAGAATGTACTCACTTCCAGATGAATATTGGGATGAGGACATTCTCAAAGATATAGGAAATGGATTGGGGGAATACATCAGGGTGGCAGAAGAAACAAAAATGCGCAGATACACTTCTTATGCCTGCATCTGCGTCTTCATGCGCCTGAACGAAGCTTTGCCAGAATCGGTAAGTCTCTCTCACCGTGACGAAGAATGGATTCAACCTCTGGACTATGAGCATGTCCCCTTTCGTTGTAGAAAATGCCATGCTCTTGGGCATCTATTCCGGGACTGTCCTCTGAATGCCAAAGCCAATACTCCTGATCCCTCAGAAACCCTAACCCAGGATGGCTTCACCAAAGCCCCTAGCCGAAAGCGAGTGCACAAAAAACCCACAAATGAGAATAAGCCCCAACAAAATAATACCCATGGCCTAGCTACAAAGAACAGTTTTGAAATTCTTACTCAGACCTCTGATGAGCAACCCCCGATCTCTGAGACTAGCCCTGCTCCTCCTTCTTCCTCCTCCCATGCCCCTCCTACAGCTTCCCCCTCCAAACTTCAAACCCCCATTGTCATTCCAGCAAACATCAAAGAAGGAAAAAATGAGTCGGCAAGGAAATACAAGGATATGGAAATCGATGGAAAGCTAGACCCCCTTCAAAGCTCAGAGATTAATATGGAAGGAAGCAGCCAAGTGCAACAAATGGAAGAAGAACCAGAAAGCATAGATCTGAACGGCCTAGACATTCTAGAACTAGAACTAGCATGCAAAAAGAAAGCATACGACAGTATACCAGAGACTCAACTCAACAAGCTGGAAGTGGTCATTTCAAGGGCCTATCAACAGCAACAACTAGGTATACAGCCAGGAAGCCATTGGGATGGAAGCCTTCCCCCAAAAGACACCAAAAAGAGAGGAAGAAGAACGGATCTTCAGCGAACGATCGAGATTGGGAAAATCCTGGTAGACTCAGGCAGGTATGCTAAATTGACGAAGTACTATAAACCCTCTATTAATAGTTGAACCATGAAGCTAGTATCATGGAACCTAAGAGGGCTCAATAGCCCAGGAAAACTCAGAATGTTAAAAAACATGATTAAAATGGAAAAGCTACAACTATGCTTTCTCCAGGAAACCAAATGTAACAGCTCTACATTAGGCAGCATTCTCTCCAAAGCATGGCCAGGTTGTCGATCGGTAGCGGTGGATGCCTCTGGAGCTTCAGGAGGGCTTGCTATAGCATGGAACACACAAGCGTTAACTCTTTCAGATTTTCACGCTTCTCATCACCTCATCCAGGCAGCCTTCCACATTCTAGGCACGAATATTCATGGAAACCTATCAAATGTATATTTCCCGCAGGATACAGGAAGCAAAATTGCACTTCTCGACACCATAGAAGCTTTGAACAACAACAGGAGGCACCCGCTCTGGATTATTGGAGGGGATTTTAACATGATTACCAAGCTAGAGGAGAAGATCGGGGGGAGAAATAGAATGGAACAAGAAAATGCCCATTTCAAGGATTTCATTCAGAATACCTCTCTCATAGATATGCCTTTTTGTAACGGCACTTTTACATGGAGCAATCGAAGGGCAGGTAAGCATCAAATTGCATCCAGACTGGATCGCTTCCTCGTATCAGATAACACGGTTCATCTCAGAGGAGACATTTCAGCTGCTATACTTCCTCATACAGGTTCGGATCACTGGCCGATTGCCCTCCAATGGCAAAGACCAGGCGACCTGACCAGAAGACCCTTCCGCTTCGAAGAGTTCTGGCTCTCACATCCCTCATTTAAAGACTTTGTCAAAACTACATGGACATCCTTCATCCCGCCAGAAGGGTCCAAGATGTATCAGTTCCAACAGAAGCTCAGGTTTTTAAAAAATCACCTAAAGCGTTGGAATAGGGAGACCTTTGGAAACATCTTTAAAGCGCAACAAGACCTAAACAAGGAACTGACGGAACTCCAACAAAAGATAACCACAGAGGGGCACACTGAGGTAACTCTGGAACAGGAACGACGCATCCACAGCCAACTTGAGGAAAGGAGGAAGCAGGAGGAAATATATTGGAAGCAAAAATCCAGAATCAGATGGCTGAAGGAAGGTGAGCGAAATACCAAATTCTTCCACAGAACCACTGTTCAACGAAGAATGCACAACAGCATCCCTTTCATTCAAAAACAAGGGGGGGCAAAAGTAGAGAAGCATGAGGAAATTGAGGAGGAATTCCTTAATCACTTCAATCATGTCCATCAAGAGCCTGAAGGAGACAGGCGACCTGCAATTGAAAGAATAACCAACAATGTGCCAAAGCTCATCACGGAGGAACATAATGAGCTTCTCCTTCGCCCTATTCTGTCTCAGGAGGTGGATGAGGCAATGTCCCAGCTTAAGGAAGGAAAAGCCCCTGGCTCAGATGGATTCACCACTACGTTCTTTCACACCTTCTGGGAGCTGATAAAACTGGAGGTCTGGCAAATTGTAAATGAATCAAGAGCTCTCCATTGGCTGCTTCCCTCTCTCAATTCTACCTTCATTGCCCTTATCCCTAAAGAGGAGGATTCAATCACCCCTGACAAATATAGGCCGATTGCTCTCTGCAACGTCATTTACAAAGTCATATCTAAAGTTATTGCAAACCGGTTAAAGCCCCTCTTGCCTCTGCTCATCTCTCCGGAACAGTCGGGGTACGTGGAAGGGAGACAGATCATGGATGGCATTCTCCTCACGCACGAGATAATACACTCCCTCAAGCAAACAAAGCAGGCAGGTATGATTCTCAAACTGGATCTCTCTAAGGCTTTTGATAAACTCAGCTAGACTTACATTCAGCAAATGCTAATGGCCTTTGGATTTTGTTCTATGTGGATCCGCTGGATCATGAGTCTAATTACATCCACACACTTCTCCATCCTAGTGAACGGAATCCCCTCCCGCCCCTTCAAACCATCCTGAGGAATCACGCAAGGTGACCCCCTATCCCCCTTCCTCTTTGTTCTAATGGCTGAAGGTCTAGGTCGTCACATCAAACACGCCCTCCACTCTCATCAGCTCAAAGGCCTCTCTATTCACAACACCCCTGCAACCTCTCATCAACAGTTTGTTGATGACACCATGCTATTTGGCTACCCTTCTGTCCAGGAAGCCTCCTGCTTCAAAACCCTGCTCAATGATTTCTCTGAAGCTTCAGGCACTAGTGTCAATAGCTCCAAATCGCAGATCTTTTTCTTTCACACTCCTCCATCTCTCAAGACAGCGGTTGCTCGTATCCTGCGATTTCCCACTGCTACCCTCCCCTCCAAATACCTTGGAGCCCCCCTCACTGCTTCAGCCATAAAGCATTCCTCTTGGCGAACTCTCATTGAGAAGCTCGAATCCCGTCTTAACCTTTGGACATACAGAACTTTGAATTTGGCCAGTCGTGTGGTGCTCATTAAGTCAGTCCTTCAGGCAATGCCACTTTATCTGTTCTCAATCCTAGCAGCACTGAAATGGGTTTTAAAAAGAATCAGGAATCTTCAGCGTGGCTTCCTATGGGGCATCTCGGCAACTAACCGTAAATGGGCTCTTGTAAAATGGACCACCGTCTGCACGCCCAAAGATAAAGGGGGCATTGGGCTGAGAGACCCAGAGCATAGCAACTCCATTATGAGCGTCAAAATTTGGTGGCAATGGGTCACTAACCCAGAAAAACCTTGGGTCAAAATCTGGACAGCCAAATATGCCAATAACAGACCTCAGGAAGAGCTCATCAGGTTCACTTCCAATGACAAAGGCTCACTAATCTGGAATGCAGCCAAACAGCACTTCCAGTTAATTCAGCAGCACAGTTTCTGGGAAGTGAGGGACGGCAAAATGGCAAGATTCTGGACAGATGCATGGAACCAGATGCCAAAGCTCAGCCGCGTTCTTCATCCATCTCCGGAATTCAATAGGCAGGAGCAGCAGCAAGAAAAGATCCGACAGTTTTGGATGCAGGAAACGGAGCACGGATTCAGGAAATGGAAACAGGGTAATCAGTTAATCAATAACACAAACCTTCGGGATGCTGAGGAGCTGGAGAAGGAGTTATGGAAAAGAAGCATTAGACATGACGAAGGCAGTGACATTCTTCGATGGGGATACCAACCAAAAGGTGCCTTTACCACATCAGAGGCTTACAAGATCGTATGCAATATCACTACCCCTTCTGACCCAATCTGGAGCAAAATCTGGGGTCTCGGATCCTGGCCCAAAGTCTCTTATTTCCTATGGTTGGTAGGACATAAAAGAATCCTCACTTGGGACAAACTAAGGAGCAGAAACTTTCATGGTCCATCCATTTGTCATAATTGCAATCATAATGAGGAAACTCTCCAACACCTCCTGGACACCTGCCCCCTAGCCAATCAGCTATGGGAAAAGGCGAGCTTTAGATGTCAAAGAAGATGTAGAATGGAGAATGACATAACCAACTCCTTAAGACACTGGCCACAGAATCCTTATAAAAGCGAGCTTCTCAACTGTTTGTGGAACATAATCCCAGGGCTCATCCTCTGGAGCATCTGGAAGGAAAGGAACAAACGCATATTCAAAAACCAACGCTCTCCGATCGAAGATATATGGAATAGGCTTTGTGGGAATCTCAAAGAAACGCTGATGCTCCGATCTTGGACACAGGAGGATCTTCCTTCTCTAAACAATGAGAAAGGCATTCTAGACAATTGGCAATTGCATCTACCTCAGGGACTACACAAGAACGGCCCTTCCAAAAGCAGCATCATAAACAAGGGCACATGGACCGTTCCCCCTAAGAATTCCTATAAGCTCAATTTCGATGGTGCCTCCAAAGGCAATCCTGGAATGGCCGGCTTTGGAGGAATTCTGAGGAATCATGAAGGCACTCCCCTGCAGATATACTTTGGAAACATAGGGTGGGATACCAACAACTCAGCTGAGCTAGAGGGACTTTGGCAAGGGCTCCTTCTCGCTTGGAATCTCAACCTTCAACCCCTAGTCATGGAAGGTGACTCCCAGATCCTTATAAACATGGCCAAGCGCCTCCAGAATGGATCTCAAGCAAGGAAAATCGCCGCCAGCTGGAGGCTCGAAGCAAGGCTGGAGGCCATTGAACAAGCACTCCGCAGCAACAGGGCCATCTCCTTCAATCATATAAAAAGGGAAGGCAACAAGGTTGCTGACCTCCTGGCCAACATAGGGGTGGAAAACGAGAATACCCTTCTCACAGGAAACACGACTATTATACCAAATAATGTCCAGGCTCAGGAATGCGCTAGCCTGGTCCAAAGCGATGCTGCTTCCCCGGATGCGGGTGACAAGACGCGTGGTAATGAGGAGCCACATGCTAGCCATGTGCTGCCTCAAGCTTAAGGCAGGCAATTGATACGATGATCGCCGCCAAGGAATAAAAGCATGGGAGAACAACAGAAGCAATTCAATGCTCTGTCCGGTTTACTGGTGCGACTGCAGCTAGCAGTTATGGCGAACAGGACTCGAGGTGGTGATGAAGAGGTTAAAAAAGGTGGTGGGTCGGCTCTCCATGCGCTGGTTCACGCTCAGTATTTGGTTTTCGGAGTTCAGGCTCTTGCCTGGTCTATGGTTTTCCAGGCAATAGCTCTTGCTGTCAAAGCCATCTTCCTGTCTGTTGGGTGCCGTCTCAAGTCTGAAAAGCCTATTGGGTGTCGTCTCAAGTCTGTTGGGTGTCGTCTCAAGTCTGAAAAGCTATCCTATTCCGCATTTCTCCATAGCCCCGGTGCTCTTGCAAAGATGGTTAGGCCTCGAGAGCGATTGCTCAGCCGTCGAGGTTCTGCCCGGGGAGGGCCTTCACGTCCTCTAGTCGATGTGTCCCAATCCCACTATTGCCGTTGCCATTGCCATCGAATCGTTGAGGCCAACCCCCTCCAAACAAGCCAATTCATGGACTCCAGTAGCCCAGACTCTGATCCGGCACCTATGCCTGCCTTCAGTTCTGCCATTTTCACCTTTTGTAGCTCTCTAGACAAACCCCGTATCAATGCCCATGTATCGGTTCTCTTCCTTGAGGAATCTCAGGATGGTGGCGATGGTCATCACAGCAAGGGGAAGCACCCGGGCGGAAGCTCAGAGGACGTCAAGGAGATGCCAGCAGATGCTGCAGAGCATGTTTCTAACCTTCCTCAGACTCAGGAGGTGTCGACATCCAAGGGGGACAATGTCAACATGGACTCCTTTCCCACTGCAGAGGAAATGGAGAAGTATGGCTGGTGCAGGGTGGTCGAGGAGGAGCCGGACGAATAGCCGTCCATCTGTTCAGAATCATATCCTCCATCGCTGCTCAGGTCTTGTTTTGGTTTTCTGTTTATGTCATGTTGGCTTAAAGTCTGTTCTTGCTATGTCTGTACTGCCCGAAAGGGATATTGCTGAAGGTCTTTTGATGCCCCTACGAGGGATGAACACTTTTGGTCCAGCGCCCCTGCGCGGGATGTCTAGTTTCGTCTGGCTGCACTTTTGTGGTATAGTGCCCTTGCATGGGTTGTTTTGCTCAGACGTGGTGCCCCTGCGAGGGCTGCTCTTTTTGATTACTCCTATTCCAAAGTGCCACAGTTGGCCTCTGGTAAAATGACTCTGTGAATGTAACTGTTTTTCTTGATCCTGTAAATAATAGAATAGTTTTAACGAGAAAAAAAAAAAGTGACTCTTTGTAAACATAATTTAAATTATACCTATAATTTATCCATAATGTCATTTGTGAATACCACTCTTTATGCCCGAAGAGGTGTAGGGATGGAATTAATTCTTGTTTTCTTAATATATTGTACTAATTTAGTGAGGCTTTAATGCACCTCTACAGTAGCTCAAGACCCTACTTGGCTAGGGCTACAACTACCTTTTTATTTTCCTTCATTCTATTTCAATTTCTGAGACCATTCACTTTAGTTGTTCCCCTGTTCATTTCAAGGGTTCCCATGCGCTGCACTTGCATTCATAATTATGTTTCAATTCGACAAAAAGAATGAGATAATGTATTGTTACTATAACAAATTACAATTAATGATTCATAGCCATATGTCCTCATTTCCTATGCATTTTTTTCTCTTAAATGGTGGAGAGTACTAGTATGGTTTAGAGTGCATGCCTATGTTTTGATTGTTTTATTTTATATAAATGCTCTTAAATAACAAATTCTTCTTTCTAACATGACTAGTGGATAAATTGTTTTCCATTTATTATTGTATAGATGTTACACATAATTAGCACTTATGCATGAAATTGTGTCCATACATACAATTCTATTTTCAAGTGTTCATACAAATCTGTAATAAAATATACATATAGAAAGATACTATACCTCTACAATTTTACTAAATTTTATCCTTGAATGTGAAGTTTTTAGTATTTTGTTTCTACAACTAATAGTACTCAGATTTTATGATATTACCTTCATCTTAAATCACGTACTATTTTACTATCTAGAATGATTAGCTATTAGTAATCTACATATACTGTAAAACTAATCATATTCCTCCACATCCATAACAACATATCAAGTATAAAGTAACTTAAAATTAATCTTCCCTAGTAGACAAAATTTATAGCAGAAATAAAATATTACTACGCAAATAAAAGATGAAATTCATTTCTTCAACCTTTATCACCCATATCAACATTTCTTGTTACATAAATCCTAACTTGCATGCAATTCTAACATTCGAATTGGAGAACAAAAATCTGTAGATATATACTGACAATAAATGCCACATTGGTAATTGTAATATAACCAATGTGTTACTAATGGAATCCAGTTGGAAAAGGGACATTGTTTTCCTCCCAACCGTAGAACTATATCTTCCAAGTTCACCCCTCAGAAGAGATTTCCTATCGAATACATCAACAACCTATTGATTCTTGCAATAGGAATTTTTATGCCTTTTTTCCAAGTGAACTTTTGGAGAAAGGGGAAAAATCCCAGAAAGTGGGACACCGCCTGAAGAAAAATAAACTCACCCTCCCTTTTATTTATGTCGTCCTTAGTGTCTAAATTTCAGTTTCTATAAGCTAAAAATGTTGGGTACTTATTTTTTCATTTCACTTTCCAGTTCCCATGTGGCCTCCTTAGCAGTAACATGTCAGTACTAAAGCTTAAGGTGATTGACGGTTCAATTCCTGAGCCATTTATCTTTCTTTTCTAGAATGCAAAGTGGTTATGGTAGGAAATCACCTTTGGGTTCCACCTATAGCATTTTCAAATAATTACATGAGTAATATTATTTACATTTTTTTAAATAAAGATACATGAAAGACATTATGAATTTCAATGTGGCTAGGAAACGTTATTTGATAAGCTATAGCCCCGACTCGATCAAAAACTTCAAATGATCAATAAAACCATGCAGATAGTTTTGAACAAGTCCCTATATATAGAGTTCTCTTTCGGGTTTCACTCTTAAATAACCATGATCCTTGATCTTAAATTCCTTATGCATCATTTTTTTATATGTGTAACTCTTTTCATGGTCCTGTGCTGCTTTAACGTTTTGTTGAATTTTACGTACTGTTTGTTCCATTTCCTGGAATAATTTTGGCCCCAAAATCAATATTTTCGTTGGTTGACTCTACGTGAGGGGTGTATGGTGTTTCCTACAATAAAGAACCTTGAAGGGTCTCATTTTGATGAAGCTTTGGTAGTTATTATTATAAGCAAATTTAGCTAAATGTAAAAAGTCCTCCCACTGGCTAGGACTATCCATCAAATACATTATGAAAATATCCTCCAGAATATGATTGACTCTTTCTATCTATCCATTAGTTTGAGGATAGTAGGTTATGCTAAAATTTAACTTAGTACCCATGCTTCCAAATACTGCTCTCCCAAAGGCTGAGGTGAACCATGCAATCATCATAAGGACACCATGCAAGCGGAAGGTTTCCTTCATAAATACATTAACAAATTGAACGGTGTCGTAGATAGATTGTAGAGGTATGAAATGGGAGGATTTGATAAGCGTGTCAACTACCACCATGGTGGAGTCATAATGTATTTTTTTTTTGTGGTAACCCTGTGATCAAATATAGCGATACTATCTCCCATTTCCATTCAGGAACGTGCAGTGGATTCAACAACCCAGCATGGTGTTGATGTTCTACCTTAACGTGTTGGAATTTTATACATTTTGTTAAATACTCAACCATCTCTTTTGTCATTCCTAACTAGAAGAGACTTTTTCCCAATGCTGTGACCATCTTATGGTATCCCGAATGTCTTGCAAATGGATTTTTATGATGCTCATCTAATACTATTTCTTTCAATTCTGGAATGTCAGATATGTACAATTTTCCCCTACAAGTCAATAAAATTTCATTGTTTTATGCGTATCCTGTTATATGGGCTCGTTGCAATATTTGATGCATTTCTAAGTAAGTTAGATCCTTACAAATAGATTTTTTAATTTTTTCTAAAAAGTATGTTTTAATTCTACTAGCAACTATTGTTGTTACAGTGTGAGCATGTATTCTTAGAGCATCAGCCATCTTATTTTCCTTCCCTTTCATATGCTTAGCATCAAATTCAAATTTGCTAAAAAATGCATTCCATCAAGCCTTCTTGGAATTAATATCGAGCTCGCTCAATAGATACTTTAACATGAAATCATCTATTAACAATGTGAATTTATTTCCCAACAAATAATGCCTCCACATTTTCAAGCAATATATAATAGTTGTTAATTCTATATCATATACAACATAATTTTTGTCATGTCCTTTCAACTTCCTTGACTTGTATGTTATTACATAATTATCTTGCAACAAAAATCCTCTCATCCCTTCCATACATGCATCTATACACATTGTAAGTTATTTGTTTAAATCTTCCAGTTTTAGGATAGGAATTATGGTCAATAAATGCTTTAGTTTATCAAAACTTTACTTGGAGTCAACTGTCCATTCAAATTTCACCCCCTTTTCTATAGAGATGTGATAGGATGGTCTATTTTTGAAAATTATTTAATAAACCTATGATAATACCCAACAAGTCCCATAAATGATCGGACAACATCTGCGTCCTTACGTATAGTCCAATTAACCATTGCCTTACTTTATCGAGGTCCACTACTAATCCCTCGTTCAAGATTATATCCCCAAGATACTGTATTCTAGTTTTATATAATTCACACTTACCAAATTTGGCATATAGCTTATTTTCTCTTAATTTTTGCAATACAATGCTTAAGTGTTCCTTGTGCTCCTCCTCATTCCCGGAATAGACCAAAACATCATCAATAAATTCCAATGCAAACTTATTCAAATACTTGTTGAGTACATTGTTCATTAGACACATGAAATTTGTAGGAGCATCAGTCAACCCAAACGGTAACACTACAAAATCGTATTGTTTGTATGGGGTTATAAATGATGTCTTATAAATATGTTCATTCTT
The DNA here is from genome assembly GCA_031772625.1 of Pinus tabuliformis. Taxonomy (NCBI): domain Eukaryota; kingdom Viridiplantae; phylum Streptophyta; class Pinopsida; order Pinales; family Pinaceae; genus Pinus; species Pinus tabuliformis. The sequence goes on from CM062813.1 coordinate 624,050,113, forward strand.
TATCCTCAAATGATGGTATCCTATCCTCAAACCAATGTTTGAGAAAATTGTGGCTCCCCTTACCTCATCAAATAGATCATCAATGCGGGGTAAGGGGTATTTATTTTTTATAGTCAGCTTTTTTAACTGATGATAACCAATACACATCCTAAACTACAATTATTTTTCTTAACAAATTGTATTGGTGCTCCCTATGGTGACACAATAGGCCTAATATACCCTTTATCTAGCAGCTTATGTAGTTTCATTTTCAACTCTACTAATTCTAGTGTGCTTATCCAGTAAGGTGTGCTAGACACTGACACTGCACCTGGTACCAAGTATATGGATAATTGTATATCTCGATGGGGTGGTAAACTGGGAATCTATTTGGGAAAGACATCCAAAAGTTCATTAATTATTGGAACAACATTTATTTCCAGCTCCTCACTTTGTTGTCAAGTTTCTTCTAACTAAACCATAAATATTTTGCATCCTTTCCTAGAACTCTGCTTCATTTTTAGAGCATTATTTTTCATAATTGCGATTGCTTTTGGTACACCCTCAATGGTATGAGTTTTCCCATACGGGTTTACATAGGTTACAATTTTTTCCAAGAATTTTATGAGTGTTTCCTATTACCCTAGTCAATCCATTCTAATTAGGATATCAGAAGACCAAAGGGGAAGTACGTTTAGATGTTTTGTGGTTATGTAACCATTGAAATTTAACGGACACTGCTTCACCTAACTAGTGACTCTTCTCTTGGTCCCATTGGCCAATTGTACCATCCACATCATTTTATATTTTTATATTTTATATTTACGACTTTCTTCTATTTACAGTCCCACATATTTTAAACTAGCTCTTGGGTAAATTAAAATTGGGAGAGGTTGGTTAGCGAGAATACCTTCTAGCTCAATCATGGTAGACTCATGTTCTACTTGTCTATCCTCTAGGGCTATGTTTATCATTGGAATGCTCCTAGGCATGTCATTTACTGTAGATGCTTCATAAATTCCTTGTTTCATTGACCTGGGATTATGTGGCAAGTCGCATAGTAAATGAGTCTCACCACATCCCCGACATTTCAGTTCTCCTTTCTCCCTATCTTCATTTTCTTTCATAACATTTAGATTAGTGACTTTCGACCGTACCTAGGAAGTTTCTTTCTTATTTACATTCACTTGAGCAAAACTTTTCCGCTGATGATCCTAACTAAAATTCTTGAGGTACCTTAGTTTTGTTCATCTTCCTCCCATGTTGACCCTTGTCCTTTCCTTATTTGGGCAAATCTTGGATCCTTTCCTTTTATTTTTAAACTGTTGGTAGCATAAAATTTTCTTTCTCACTACCACATCCATGGTTTTTGGGGTATCAAATTCGATCCACTGCGCTTATAATGTATGCAATTAGATGAGGCACTACACTTTACCTTTTTCCTCGTTGAGATATGGAACATATCTCAGTAAGTTAGTTAATTTGAATACAAGCTCATATATAGTGAGTAGTCCTAACCTTAGCTCATGAAACTTTTTGGCATGGTCATCATAGTATTTCTCAAGTAGTAATTCTTAAAGTGTTTAAAGAATTCCTCCTACAATAGTGTTTTCGCCTGCATTCCCTGTATATTATTTTCCTCCTCCCACCACAAGGTAGCTTTGCCTTGTAGTTTATAGACAACTAACCTAGCTTTTAGGTTACTTTCATAATCATAAACTTAAAAATATTTAGTCATATTTATTAACCAGGCCTCTGTGTCCTCTTCCTTTTCCCCATAAAAAGTGGGGGCCTTGATATTCTGGAATTATTCTTGGAGTTCTGGTTGCCTTTTCTTCTTAGACTGCTGGAAATAGGTCTTATCTAATTCCTCTTCACTCTCATATTTTTGAGGCTCCAACTATTCTCCTTTTATGATATCTAGTTTCACTTATTTATGGCTTGATTTCTCTCTTAAAGTTCTGATCATTCTTTCTTGCTCCTCGCTAGTGTGTAGCAACCATTCATTACTATCTCTTAGATGTGTTAGTTGTTGTAAATTTTGTATGACCTCCATGAATGGGTGTTTCGTGGTAATGGATCCTTCCCCTAGTTACACATATATCGAGTCTCCCACAAATGCTTCCTCTCTCATCTTATTAAATATACCTTTCATCTTAATCAAGCTTAATAAATGTTGGGCCCCTATAATACTAGTGATTCCCCCATTACTATTGTAGTCACATCCCTTATTAATATTGTTGTGCCCCTATTGTCCCCATATTGTTATCAATTTGCCCTATAGAATCCCCTATTGCTATTTTTGTGCCTTTATATTATTATTGTTAGGTCGGCTTGGTTATATTGTGACCCCTTAGACTCCTATATATAGAAATGAGGTTTTGTCATTTGATTCATCGAAGAATTATTCATGTGTGTAATGTAAAGAAGTTTTCCCCCCTCGAAGAGGTTAAATTCTAAGGCATTAATCTATCTTTTCTATCTTTTTGTGAGCTAGTTTCATAACATTTGGTATCAGAGCTTTGGATTCTAGGGTTTTGCTGCTCCAAATAGGTCATTGTGGAATTTGCACTATAACTTTTTTCTATGATGTTTCAAATGCTAAAACAAAAACCGATTTGGGCTGAAATCGTTCTAAACCTTGAGTCCAAATTTCAGAGCTTTTCGCGCTATATTTACAGATATATGATTTGAGGAAGTTGGCCTTTTTGCAGATTCCCGAATTACATTCCAAACAGGTGACCTAGGGAAAATCATCATAACTTTTGTGTTGAGCATCAGAATGAAATTTCGTAAGAAGTTACAAAAATAGAACGAACTGTAGTATCCTGTATATATTTTTTAGACTCGAAGATCAAAATAGTGAAACGTGGCACTTCATACAAGTTCGCTCTTCTGAAAAGGTATATAATCAGGTCACCTTGGGAGATTGTGCATAACTATTTCTTGGTGAATCTAAATTAGATCAAACTTGTGGCAACTGAAAGAGGACATAGAGGGCTACTGTAGATCAAAATTTGAGAACTAGATGATTCGAAATTACAGAGATACATCAAATTCAATATCGAGCTCCTACAAGGTGAAAAAAGGTGTGTAATTTTTTTAATTTTGCATAAAATTGGCTTGAAAAATTAGTTTCAAGGAATTTGAAGGGAATAGTGAAGAGTTATTAGCATTAATTGATGCCCAAAAGAAAGAAAATCAAAACACCTAGTAAGAAACCTGAAAGCTCTAGCGTGACTCGTGAAGAAGAGGAAGAAATGCAACATGATATATAAAAATTACAAGAGCAAGTACAACAAATTTCACTCGCACAAAAGTTAGCTGAGAAGAAGATGAATGGCATGGAAGCTAATATGAATGGAATGCAAGTTAATATGTATGGCATGGATGCTAAGATGAATGGCGTGGCCGATAAGATGGAAGAATTGAGGTAAATTTGAATAAGTTGCTACAAGAAATGGTCACTAATGGTGAAAGGGTAGTAAAGGAAACTCATGATGAGAACAAAAGAAATGTTAATCATGATTTCATAGATTCTAATGTTGGATTAAATACCCACCATATCCCAAAAATCAATATAAGGAAGTTTTATGCCAAGGAGCCTGCAATATGTATAATACAAATGGAGCAATTTTTAGATCTCTATAATGTGCAAAACACACAAAAGGTACATATTTCAACTTTATATTTGGAACCAAATAAATTTGTATGGTATCGATGGATTTTCTCTCGTAAACAAGTTGTCACTTGGGAAAATTTTAAGAAAGAAATGACAACACATTATGAGGATAAAAAAAGCAACACCTTTTTTAGCCAATTGATAAGTCTCAAACAAAAGGGTTCAACGATGGAGCACATTGAGGACTTCCTGATCCGGACTTAAACAGGAACACAACAAATTACAGAGATAACCATAAACACAAAGATGCAATGGAAATAATATTTCATTTCATTACTGTAAAATACTGAAATATGCTTACAAACAGAAATGGAAATAAACCAGCTAGGGCGATGGTAGCTTATCTCTGAGAAGAGATGTGGTGGCTACATGCCTCTAAACTGTTCTCAAATCCATTACAATGATGCTCAAAGGCATATTTATTGTTGAGAGCCAAAGGAAAACCCTTCACATCCCAGAGCCTAACCCTAGAAGATGAAACGCCAAACTATGGGCCCTGTTTGGGTAAATTGGTACATCAATTTTCCAAGGTCGTAACTTTGGCATACGATCTCCGTTTGACGTATACGATAGATCGTTAGAAAGATCTATCCAAGAACTACCACTTTGGGAAGGGTCACATCGGTCCATGGACCCATGTTGCCCCCAGATTCCCAAGAAAACGTAGTTTAGGGCCTCGAAACAACGCCGGAAGTTTAGGACCCGAAAAACTGCTAAAAATAGTAAACTTTGCTACATTTTAGGAAACTTAAAAACTGAAAGAGACAATTGTGGGGGTCCAGACGGGATAGGTGGGTGGCCACCAACATCTACCTAGATCATTCCTCCCCCCTTAGGAAGCAATAGTCCCCATTGCATTGAGTTCCTCCTTGAGATGAGGAAGCTTCTACTGAGCTGGGTCTCTGGTGAGTTGTTCTGCAATCTTTGATGTGTCTAGAAATGGTGGGAAGCATGGTCGATGATGGTCCACATTGAACACTCGGTGCAAGACAAGGAATGGAGGAATGTTGTGCTTCAAAGCATTGTTTCCCGTAGCCTTGGTACTGATGTAAGGACCATGTCGGAGTCGCCTGAGTTTCTGATGGGTTCTAGTAAGGCGTTCTCTCTGCAGATGTAACCAGAATTTGTTGCCCACCTGAAACTTGTGTGGTACCCCTGTCGGTGAGGAGACTTTGTTCCCGTGTTCTGTCATGACTGTATCCCTTTATTTTTGCTGCTGTGTGGAGGAACCCTTTGCGGGGGTCATGGATGTAGCAACGATATTCCCCTTACTTTGGGAGCGAACTAGATAGAAAATGAATTTCCTGGTCTGTGATATGAGCTTGTTGCCTTTCTTGGCAGTGATCAAAGAGGTGGTGATAGGTGGGGCTACCTCTGGTATCCTGTATAATGAATTATCCAAAGAAATAATGACAGCACGAAGCCTTGACTCATACATAGCATGTCATCTCCACAAGTATGGTTGGCCTAATAGTAAATTGCAAACATCTAGAGGTGTAACATCACACAATACCTCATCTATGAAGGGCTTGATGCTGCAGGGAATGCGGCACTACTGGCGAACTTTGAGATCTCATCCTTCATGAAGCCACCTGATACTGTACGGCTGTGGGTGTGGTGTAGTTGGTAGGCCTAAATACTTCATGACCTCTGCTAAAACAAGGTTCTTTTGGCTACCACTGTCGACAATGAATTGCAGCGGTGAACCCTTCACCAACATCTGTGAGTAGAAAAAACGCCCCCCCTCCTCTGGATCTTCGGGCTCACTTTTTTGGATCTTGGCGGTGGCAACAGTGGCACTCGGATCTGCATCAGTGATCTGCTTCCCTTTGCAATTCCCCTTGTTGGGTTCTGGATCAGGGTTGGAATATGCATCTGATTCGGAAGCCTTCAATTCGGCCACTGGTGACTGCTTCGTCCAACACTCACTTGTGTTATGAGTGGGACTCTTGTTGAACTCACACCACTTTCCTGTGTCCTTCCTTGGCTTCGTAGTGTTTTTATTTTCTTGCGGCTTCAACAGGTTGTCTTGGGTCACCCCGCCTTGGCTTTGTCCATTGGGCTTCGGATTTGCAGATCCAAAGTCTCGCTTCTTCTATTTGAACTTTTTCTCAATGTTGACAGCGTATCAGTATGCTGTGCCGAGTGAGCAGATGTTCAAGAACTCCATCTCTTCCTGGATGTATATGTGTAGGCAACCACGGTTTTTGAGTACCAGATGCAGCCTAGAATCTTTGATACCCAACTGTGTGCGAAGGGTATGAAAATTTTTTGTGAACTCCGGCACATCTTGGTCTCGCCCCTGCCGCAGTGTGATCCATTTGATGTATTTGTCCTCATAGCTTTTGACAGGGTAATACTGCTCATTGATGGCATCCCGGAAGTCATTCCAAGTGGGTGTGGCTGAAAATAGTGAGCCAGTAATTTCATACTTCTGCTCGCAGTAGGTTTCCCACCAGTCCTTGACGTGGGGGGCTACTTTGAGAAGAGCGAAAACAATATTTTCCTGGCTTGAAAATTCATGAACAGAAAAATACCCTTCTAGCAGATTTAACCATTTATCTACAACATCTGCGTCTATTTTACCCTCAAAGATGGGGATTTCAAAATTGACTTGTAACTTAAAGGGCGTGGTGTTACCAGAGTAGCTGCTGGAAGCCGATGCGTCACCTCTGGGTAGCCGCTGAAGGATCTGGGCAAAGTTGTCCATCATCGCGTTCCTCTGTCACTCGAGGGCTTCTTCGAGCAAGATTGTGATATGATCTCCTACCCTCTCATCTTTCTTCTCATCCGCCATGGGAGGCTGTCGGGATTTGCGACGCTGGTCTTGAAAAGGTTTGACCAGTTCGAGCCCTAACTCCTTATATCTCGACCTCGCTCGGGACATGCAAAGAAAACAGAGAAAAATCAGACTTCTCTGATACCACTTGTTGGAGTCACGATTATCGTTACACCAAACCCGTAGGTTTTGTCGTTACACGAAAATCAGCAGATTGGCAATCAGTGGATCAGCGTATCGGCGATCAGTGTATTAGTGATCGAGGATCAGTGTATTGGCGTATCGGCGATCGGTGTATTGGCAATCAATGATCGGAGATTCTCGATATACATGGCCATTGATCTAATCCTTGATTGGATGACTGTGATTTCATCACATGTTGCTATCGCACTGTTCACTGATCCAGAATTAAACAGGAATGCAACAAATTACAAAGATAACCATAAACACAAAGATGCAACGGAAATAATACTTCATTTCATTACTGTAAAATACAGAAATATACTTACAAACAGAAATGGAAATAAACTAGCTAGGGCGATGGTAGCTTATCTCTGAGAAGAGATGTGGTGGCTACATGCCTCTGAACTGTTCTCAACTCCCTTACAATGAGGCTCGAAGGCCTATTTATTATTGAGAACCAATGGAAAATCCTTCACATCCCAAAACCTAACCCTTGAAGATGAAATGCCAAACTATGGGCTCCGTTTGGGTAAATTGGTACATCAATTTCTAGGGGTCGTAACTTTGACATACGATCTTCGTTTGACGCGTACGATAGCTTGTTAGAAAGATCTATCCGAGAAATACCACTTTGGGAAGGGCAACATCAATCCATGGACCCATGTTACCCGCAGATTCCCAAAAAAACGTTCTTTAGGGCCTCAAAACGGCTCCGGAAGTTTAGGACCGAAAAAACTGCTAAAAATAGTAAACTGTGCTACATTTTAGGAAACTTAAAAACATAAAGAGACAATTGTGGGGGTCCAGATGGGATAGGTGGGTGGCCACCAACATCCACCTGGATCACTTCCAAAAATTGAACATAAGGGTAAAAGATATTCCAGAGGAGCATAGGATTGATGTGTTCATAGGGACTTTAAAGAATAATATCCAACACAAGGTTCTCCTTTGGGAACCTGATTCATTGGAGAAGGCATTCAGGTTAGCAAGAAAAATGGAAAGCAAAATTATGGTAACTAGGAAGCCTACTACTCACAACTATAAAGATGGAAGTGTTGTTGTCCCTAGTCTTCCACAACCTATAAGGTTGACACCACAACAATTGTAAGAAAAAATAGCAAAAGGGCTTTGTTAGAGTTGTGATAGAAAATACACTAAAGGTCATAAGTGTGCTGAGAAGAAATTATTCTATATAGATTGTGAAAAGGAGGAAGAAAAGGAACAAGAAATGTCAAAAGAAGAGGATATACTCTGGAAACAAACCCTAGATAAAGAAGAAATGAATCCAACCATATCTTGTAATGTATGGCTGGAATTACCACTGCTTAAACTATCAAGATAGAAGGACATATCAAGAAGAGAAAGGTAATAGTGTTGATTGATTCAGGAAGTACCCACAATTTTATTCATTGTAAGATACCAAAAGAATTGAATTTCTTCCTATATCCACCATCAGAGTGTCAAGTGATGGTTGCAAGTGGAGGAACCATAAATTGCTTTGGAAGTGCCATAATATCAAGCTATCCATGGAAAAATATGTATTGAATAGCCCAATGCTTTCCATTCCAATGGGAGGTGCTAATGTTGTACTAGGAGTCTAATGGCTACAATCCTTGGGTACAATAGCTTTTAATTTTCAAGAACTTTTCATGAAATTTTTTGTGGAAGGAAAGGAAGTTGAATTAAGGGGTATTGCAGGGAAACTAGGAAAGATAATGAGCTCTAACTGTATGAGAAAGCTTATAAAAAAGGAACAATGAGGTGTAATTGCACAATTATGTTCACTAGATGTTTCCACATAAAAATCACCTATTTCTCCAGATCTCCAAAAAGTCTTGGACAATCATTCCAAGGTATTTAAGACTCCCAAAGGTCTCCCACCTATTCGTGATCATGATCATGCTATTCATTTGATTCCAGGAAGTGTTCCTCCGAACATGAGGCCGTATAGATATCCCTATGCCCAGAAGAGTGAAATTGAAAGTATGGTTGTAGAAATGCTAGAGGCCAGTATAGTATTGGTGCACAAGAAGGATGGATCATGGCGCATGTCTCTGTATTATAGGGGGCTCAAAAAGCACACTATTAAAGATAAATTTCCCATTCCTGTCATTGACGAATTATTGGATGAATTGCATGGATCAAGTTACTTCACCAATTTGGATCTTCATTCAGGATATCATCAAATCAAAATGAAGATTGAAGACATTTCGAAAACAACATTTAGAACTCATGAGGGTCATTATGAATTTTTGGTCATGCCTTTTGGCCTTACTAATGCACCTTGTACATTTCAAGGTTTGATGAATTCCATTTTCAAACCCTTCCTTAGAAAATTTGTGTTAGTATTTTTTGATGATATACTAATCTACATCAAGTATTGGAAGGATCGTGTTGAACATGTTGGCCGAGTGCTACAACTATTGGAGGAGAAACAATTATATGCAAAAAGCTCCAAATTTTTATTTGGAGTACAAGAGGTGGAATATCTGGGTAATATTGTATCTCATGAAGGTGTTAAGGTAGACCCTAGCAAAATCAAAGCCATTAAGGAATGGAAAATCCCCACATCGATAAAGCATCTGCGAGGATTTCTCGGGTTGATAGGGTATTATCACAAGTTTTTTAAGAATTATGGGAGAATAGCAACACCTCTAACAACATTATTGAAAAAAGATGCATTTTCATGGTCTCCAGAAGCAACAAAGGCCTTCGAACATCTTAAAGAGGCAATGTGCCAAGCACCAGTCTTAGCTACACTGGACTTAACAAAAACCTTTATTGTTGAATGTGATGCTTCAAGAAATGGAATTGGTGTTGTTTTAATGCAAGATGAAACACCCATTGCTTTCAAAAGTCGTCCAATCAAGTGAAAGTGTTCACACAAAGCTATTTATGAGAAGGAAATGTTGGCAATACTCCATGCACTTAAGAAATGGCGACCCTACCTAATGGGAAGACACTTCAAGGTAAAAGCGGATCATGATAGCCTTAAATACTTTTTAGAACAAATATTATCCTCTAAAGAGCAACAAAAATGGGTCACAAATATGTTGGGTTATGACTTTGAAATCATCTACAAAAAAGGGAAGCAAAATGTTGTGGCGGATGTACTCTCAAGAAAGGATGAGGATGTGGAAGCATTGTTGTACACCATTTCTATTATCCAACCATATTAGATAAATGAAGCAAGGGAGGAATGGAAGAATGACGAAGAAGTGTGGGCACTTATTCAAAAATGACAACAAGATTCCAGTACATCTCATACATTTAGCTGGAAAAAAGATTCCTTATGGTACAAAAATCGCTTATACCTCTGTAAGAATTCCCAACTCAAACAAAAGATCTTATGGAATTGCACACTTCTCCCTTAGGAGGGCACTGAGGATTCTTAAATACTTACCACAAGGTTAAGAAGGATTTTTTTTGGGATGGCCTTAAATCGGGTATTCAAAATTTTGTGGTGGAATGTTTGGTTTGCAAACAAAATAAAGTTGAAACAATTAAGATCCCATGTCTATTACAACCTTTATCCATTCCAAGCCAACGTTGGGAGGAGGTTTCAATGGATTTTATCACAGGTTTACCCAAGTCTGAAGGAAATAGTGTCATCATGGTGGTATTTGACAGACTTACCAAGTATGCACACTTTTGTGCATTATCACATCCATTTAAAGACAGTACAGTTTCTACTGCATTTATGGAAACAATTCAAAAGCTACATGAAAACCCAAAGATTATTGTGACAAAGATCCCATGTTCACTGGAAATTTTTGGACAAAATTATTTTCTTGTCTTGGTACTCAGTTAGCTCATATCTCATCTTATCATCCTCAATCCGATGGGCAAACTGAGATAGTAAACAAATGTTTGGAAGGATATCTTCGTTGCTTTCTATCTGATAACATAATGGGTCAAATGGTTGCCTCTAGATGAATGGTGGTATAACACTTCCTTCCATAGTGCAGCAAAAATGACCCCATTTATGGCACTTTATGGATATCAGCCACCATCCATCAAATTATATTTAAGAAAAAATTCTAAGGTTCAAGCAGTGGAACATCACATGGAGCATCAACAACGAGTTCTCCAACTCTTAAAGGATAACCTCATGTTGGTGCAAAATAGAATGAAACAATAGGTACATCAACATCGCAGCGAAAGAAGTTTTGATGTAGGTGATTGGGTATTCCTACGGCTGCAACCATGTAAAAAAATGTCCCTCGAGCAAGCTAAGAAGGATAATAAATTATCACCAAAGTATTATGGTCAATACAAGGTGTTGCAAAAGATTGGTACTATGGCTTACAAATTGGAGCTTCTTGTAGCTTCTCGAGTACACCCAGTTTTCCATGTTTCATGTTTAAAGAAGGTTATAGGCGACAAGCTCCCAGGTCAAACAATATTTCCAGAACTTGACAAGGAAGGAAAAATTATATTATAGCTGGAAGTAGTAACAGAAACAAGAACTCGACAGCTACAAAATTGATCAATTTCGGAGTATCTCTTCAGGTGGAAGAACTTATTTGCTGAGGATTCCACATGGGAGGATGAGAATTTTATACAGAAGCATCCAGAACTACTCAAGCGTTGAGGACAACACTTTTTTGAAGGAGAGGGGCATGTTGGGTCCCTATAATACTAGTGATTCCCCCATTACTATTGTAGTTGTATCCCTTATTAATATTGTTCTTCCCCTATTGTCCCCATATTGTTATTACTATGCCCCATAGAATCCCTCTATGGTTATTTTGTGCCTTTATATTATTATTGTTAGGTCAGCTTGGTTATATTGTGACCCCTTAGACTGCTATATATAGAAAAGAGGTTTTGTCATTTGAATCATCGAAGAATTGTTCATTTGTGTAATGTAAAGGAGGTTTCCCCCTCGAAGAGGTTGAATTCTTAGGCGTTCATCTATCTTTTCTATCTTTTGTGAGCTCGTTTCATAACAATAAACCTGTTGTCCACATAGCACAATGAAGCATCTATTAGTTTACTGTACTTTTCGTATCTACATACTTTTTTGTTATGGTGGTCTGTTAAGGTCCAATTGAGAACACGGGCTCCAATATCATATGTCACAACTTCTGTAACTACCATCATAAATATATAGATATATATAGTACTATAATTAATCGTTTTTCTCTAAAGTATGTAGCCAATAATGGTGAAAACATGCATTCTTTCATCTTTCTATTTATTCCTAACTTAGTGGTTTCCCCATGAATATATTTCAATAAATAAATCTTTGTTAACATCATCCTAGGCATTAGTATAGAGATTATCACCCTTATCAACAACTATATCAGGTGCCACACCTTGGGTAATTCATTTAACACGCAATGTATTCATTGTAACATGCATGGGGTGGGATTAGGTTCTGGTTCTAACCCCTATTTCCAAGTCTTGCTCCCATTGGATCCCAATGGGGTTAATATACGAGAAGTACCACTCCACAGTAACCACCTTAGATCATTCACGTTGGCAGTTAGCGGGTCTTTGTTTAAGCGTGACGGTGTAGATCTACTAGCTGGAGATTAATGATGGAGATTAATGTCAAAACCATAACCTATTTCTACCCTTACCTTTCCCTCTTGTTGTTCAGTATTTCCATCACACTTTGTCGGTAGACCTTGCTGAACTCTACTCCCAAGTCACTGGTAAAGGCTCGTCCTTACCCTCACTTGGCACTATACACTATCCCCACACTCAACCCTTCCTTGTCGTCAAGTCTATGCAGTGGCCTATAAACCCTCATTTTTTATTGTGGTTTCTCATGTATCTCTTGGTCTAATTCATAGTACAGGGTGGTCTTGTTTTTAGTCATGCCTTTATGGCCAAGTCATCTCTAGCTGTAAAATGCACCAAATTTTCTTGGTTCATATTACTGATCCCCTCTCAAGCATGAATTTCATCAATGGTGTTGCAATGGGTAAGAGGGTTTTTCTTTTATTCCCCTATCATATTTCAATTGACAAATTCTGAGGCTATTAACATACCTCTCGTCTAATTGATTCAGATTTCTTAGCTTCTAGGTTGATCTTCTTATCCATGATGAAGATCTACTATTTTCTTTGCTTTACAACACCTCTTCGAGTGATTGTTGCAAAAATTACACCATTGGGACAAAGTTTTAATTTCGGGACCCTATAGGTAAAGAGAGTGGTCTTTTTCTATTCTTTTAGTCCCATGGATAAGCTCTGAAGGGTTTCCCTCTGCTTACAAGATGAATCTATGCTAAACTCCTTTTATTGTCTTCTTTCCTTGATTTCTAGTCCCAACGCTACCTCTCCAATTTCGCAGGTAACCCTTCTCGCCATGAATAGGATCTTAGCAAAGTTTTCTTTTTGTTTCAGTGTTTACAGTCTTCAATCGAGTCATAATTTTAGCTTTTGGGGTTGACCAGAGTATTCTTTATAGGCTCATGGCTTCGATGCTTCCTACTTTCATTTTATTTTGTTAATTTCATGCATAGGTATTCCAGTATACTCTTGATTTACTTTTTGTGTGGCTTACCCCAAATTTCACACACTCTATCATTCATTGATTATCTCCTTACTACCTCCTCTCAAGTTAGTTAAAATTTCATCTTGTTGGACTCTGGGTAATATAAATGATATGAATGTGGATGGTGGTTGTAATAATATTTATGCATGTTAATGTTGTGAATGGCACCATCCTCTGTGACCGTATCGAATTTCTTTAACTTATATTTCTTACCTTTTTTGTCCACGGATGGCATGAGGCCAATGGTTATGATGTAAGAATCATCATTTCTCGTCCAAGAGCTTACCCATTTTGTATAAGTTGTTACAATTATATATTATATTAATGTACAATTGCAGAACCTCAAGAAACATTTTTTCTGATGTATATAGAGCTCTGCACTCACTATTTTCCTTTTGTTCAGTTGATGTTTTTTTCTAAATTTGTAGCTCAATTTTCTATGCGTTGTGGTTGGGATATTCTTTTACCTGTAATCTTTATAATTCTAATTTAAATTATGCTTATGATTTACCTATAATGTCATTTTTGAATACGACTCTTTACGCATGAAGAGTTGTATGGATGCAAATTATTATTGTTTTTTTAACATGTTGCACTAATTTATTGAGGATTTAATGGGCCTATGCACTAGCTGAAAACACTGCTTAGGTAAGTCTACAATTTCTTATTTATTTTCCTTCATTCTATTTCAGTTTCTAGGACCATTCACTTTAGTTGTCACCCTATTCAGTTCGAGGATTCCCATACCCTTTGCTTGCATTCATAATTCTATTTCAATTGGACAAAAACAATGAGATAATTTATTGTTACCGTAATGATCTAAAATTAACGAATGGTAGCCATAAGTCCTGCCTTCTTATGCAGTTTTTTTCTCTTACATGGTTGAGAGTGCTAGTATGGTTTAGAGTGCATGCCTATGTTCTGATTGTTTTCTTTTATATATAAATGCTCTTAAATAACAAATTCTTATTTCTAGCAGTACTAGCGTAGAATTTCTTTTCCAGTTATTTTCTTATAGATGTTACACAGATTTAGGACTAATTCATGACATTGCATGCATACGTACCATTCTATTTTCATTTTCTCATACAAATATTCAATAAAATATAAATATAGGAAGATACTTTATGCTACATATTTACTAAATTGGATCCTTGAATCTAAAGCTTTTAGTATTTTGTTTCTACAACTAATAGCACTTAGATTTTATGCTATTCCATAACCATGTCATAATCAACTCACAGCCATTAATCATAATATTACAACTAGCACCCACTTTCATTTAAGTACATATCAATTGTGTTAGTACAATCGTCTAAAAACAAGATCATTCCTTCATGCAATCTTATAGACACATACTCATATCATGCAATTAATCAAACATCAAACAAAGTGTAAAGATACCATGTTAGATAAACCAAATAGATGATATAATAAAACTCATACCTCAATGTATCTTGAGGGAGACTATCACATCTGCACAAGTCAGTCCAAATTAGTATGACACAATGTTACAAGTATATCAACTATACCTAGATATCATAATGATAACCATCTACACAAGCCAATCAAAATTAGCACAATAGACATAACACTGATATCTTAAATGCAACGACCATAATCATCATGTATACAACCACAATCCATATAAAAACAAGTTAAGTGACATGCATGACTAGTCGATGCACATGCATATGACTGCACCGATCAACTAATACCTATCATGCATGTAACCAACAATAAAATTACAAACATTTATATAACCACAATGCCTAAAAACCACTAACCATCATCATCCTGTGCACTAAATATATAAACCTATATGGCGATCTTCTTTTTACCCTCATGTCTAGTGATGCAACATCACCTTGCTAATCTGCATCTCATGTGCCATCTCAGCCAACATATCAACATCATAAATAACATTATAATCATAATGACAAAAACTATATAATTACCATCAATATGCATGTCTAACCTTCTATGCATTCATAACCATATACATTTAGCTTATCGAGTCCATGTTTGGACATGGAACCTCTAATACCAATCTCTAACACCTCCACCCAAAATTTACCCATTTTTACAAGCTCTCGATAGAAATGACAAGAAGAGTGACACTATGACATCAACTAATTTCCAACCTCCAATTATGGAAGTGGGGCCAACGAGCTAACCATCGAATGACAAATCACAACATCCCTCAACACTACAACACACTGGGGGGGGGAAGACCACCATAGATGAATAACCTTAAGTTGAGGTGGCCGAGGTGGATATTGGTGGCCAACTACCTACTAAACTTGGACCCCACCATTATTTCTTTTCAATTTCCTTAATTGTAGCACAACTTACTAGTTTTGACAATTTTTTGGGTCCTAAACTTTCAAGATTGTTTTGTGGGACTAATATATGTTTTTAGGGAAAACTAAAATACTAGAAAAGTCCCAAACTACTCTCCTTACTCTTCTTGTTTATTTTTTGCTTCCTCTTCAAGATATTTGAAATGGGGTATTATGATAACCAAACTAATATTGTATGCAAAGTTACGAACCGAATAAGTGGATCTACCAATTTACCCAACTGGGGCCCATAGTTTTGGTGCTTCATCTCCTAGGGTTAGGTTTTTGGGTGTTTAGGTTTTTCCATTCTTTATCAATAATAAATGGGCATTTGAGCCTCATTGTAACACAATTTAGAGGCATTTAGATGCTATGTCTCTTCTCAAAGATAAGCTACCATTTCCCAAGCTAGTTTATTTCCATTTCTGTATGTAAGCATATTTCAGTTCTTTGATATTAAGGAAATAAAGTTTTATTTTTGCTGCATCTCTGTGCTTATCTGTACATATTTGTCCTCTTTCATAAGTTTGGATCAATGGTATAAGAGCGGTCTACTCTTTCTCTAATTTTCTTTGCATGTCCCCAGCGAGGTCATGGTATGAGGAGTTAGGGCTCGATTTGGTTAAACCTTTCCAAGACCAGCCTCACAAACCCCGATGACCTCCCATGGTGGAACAAATGAAAGATGAGGAGGCGCACAATGCTTTCATAATAATGTGGGAGGAAGCCCTCGAGTGACAAAGGAACACAATGATGGATAACTTTTCCAGGATCCTTCAGCGGCTACCCATAGGTGACACATCTTCATCAAGTGGCCACCCTAGAGGCACCACTCCTTTTAAGGTAGAAGTTAACTTTTATATTCCAATATTTGAAGTATAAATAGATGCAGATGCCTTAGATAGGTGGTTAAATCTATTGGGAGGATATTTTTTAGTTATTCATTTTTCCAATTGGAAAAAGATTAGTTTTCCACTCCTCAAAGTTGCCAATGTGTCAAGGAACAATATTACCTTTTCAGGGGCTATGAATATAAATACATAAATTGGACCATGCTGTGGTAGAGGAGGGACCAAGATGTGTTGGTTTTCACAAATTTTTTCCATACCCTTCGCATGAATCTAGGTATCAATGATTATGAGTGGAATTTGTTACTTAGGTACTGCTTCTATCTACATAAGTACATATACGATGATATGGAGTTCTTTGACATCTCCTCTCTTAGCACTGCCTATCGATACGCTATCAAGATCGAGCAAAAATTTAAACAAAAGAAGTGAGACTTTGGATCTGCGAATTTGAAGTAAGGGAAAGGTGCCCCCAAAATGTAGAACAAAGGACAAAGCTAAGGCAGAGTGACCGATGACAACCCACTGAAGTTGCAAGAAAATAAGAATACCACGAAGAAAAAGAAGGAAACAGGGAAATGGTGTGAGTTGCATAAGAACCCCACTCACAACACGAGTAAGTTCCGAGCTAAGAAGTCACCTGTGGTCGAGGTGAACAGTTTCGAATGAGATGCATGTTCCAAATCTGATTCAAAAACTAACGAGGCGAATGAAAAAAGGAAGCAGATTATCGATGCACATCCTATTGCCACCACTGCCACCACCATGATCGAAAAGGATGAACCCAAAAATCCACAGGAGGGGTAGCAAATCTTCCACTCATAGATGTGGGTGAAGTGTTCTTTGTTGTAGTTCATTGTCAATAATGGGAGCCAAAAGATCCTCATTTCAGTAGATGTCATGAAGTGGTTGGGCCTACCAACCACACCACACCCATAGACTTATACCATTGGGTGGCTTCACCAAGGGTGAGATCTGTGCATCAGCCAACAATGTTACCTTCCTTACAGCATCAAGCCCTTCACAGATGAGGTATTGTGTCATGTTTCCCCTCTTGAAGGTTTTTAATATTTAATAGGAAAACAATACTTATGGAAGAGGAATGTTGTGCATGAGTCTAGGCCTCATACTGTTATTATTACATTGGGCAATAAGTTGTGGAGGATAATAGAGGTAGCACCACCTACTGTCCTTTCTTTGATCACTGCGAGGTAATGCAATAAGATCATTTCCGAGACCAAGATTTTTTTCTTTATGATTCGCCCTCAGGGCAAGAAGAAGATTGTGGCCATGACCTATAGACACAGATTCTCCACATGGTCGTAACAGATGGATAAGGTTGTAGAAGAGTACATGGACATCTTCACCTCATCTGTAACGGTGCCTCAACACCATTAGGTGAGGCACTACATCAGTCTCACCTTAAGCCCACCACTACCCATCTATCAATGTTCTGTTCAGAATAAAAATAAAATCAAGAGGCAAATTTAGGAGATGTTGCAAAAAGGGAACATCAATCCAAGTTCATCACCCTCTGGGAGCCTAATCATGTTAGTACAAAAGAACGATGAGGCCTAGAGTCTCTGTATTAGCTATGCGGTGCTAAAGAAGAGCATTGTCTAAAATAGGTATCCAATCCCATGGATTGATGACCTTTTGGACCATCTCAAAGGGGCCAAATATTTCAGCAAGATTGACTTGAAGCCTGATTATCACCAGGTACTGATCAAATCCTATGATGTGTGGAACATTGTCTTCAAATTCAAGGAGGACCTTTTTGAATGGTTGCTCATGCCTTTTGGGTTGGTGAATTCCCATGCAACCTTCATGAGGCTTATGGATAACATCTTCAAACCCTTCAACAACTCATTTGTGGTGGTCTATTTGGATGACATTCTAATCTTTAGCTAGAGTTGGGAAGAACACTTCCACCATATTTGAAAGGTCCTCCAAACCATGCGGCAACACAAGTTGTGTGCCAATATGGAGAAATGAACTTTTCGTATGACCCAGGTTAAATATTTGGCATACATCATTAATGACCAGGGTGTGAATGTAGACCGAGCCAAGATACAAGTCATTTAGGATTACCTAGCCCCAACCACTCAAGGAGATCTCCACAACTTTTTGGGTCTTGTCAAATTCTATCATAGGTTTGTGTTGGGGTTATCTCATATAACTTGGCCTTTGAGTTAAGTCATAGAGGGAGGAGAGAAAGCAAATTTACTTTCGTATAAATCCCAATAGAAGTTGTTTGTTGAGTTGAAGCATTGCCTCTTCTCAACACTAGTGCTCACATTACCACACCTCCAACAACCATTTGAGATCAAGACAAATGCCTCTGACTATGTTATTACCCAACAGGGGCATTCAGTGGCATATCACAGTGAGACACTTTTAGACACAGTCCAAAAGAATCCTACCTATAAAAAGGATATGTTTTTCATTGTGCAGGCATATCAACAATGGAAGAATTACATTATGGGTAAGGAAATGGCCATCCACATAGAGCACTTAGCACTGTAGTTGATACAAACGCAAGGTAAGTTGCAGAATGATCGTCATCAAAAATGGTCGACATACCTGCAACATTTCCATTTCAACATGGATAGCACCAACAATGTTGCAGACTTCTTCAGCCAACCACTAGTTATGGTGCTAACCACTGTGATTGACTCTTGTGGGCATGAGACTGCAGGGTGGCTGCATCTTTACAAGAGTGATCGATAATTCAACAACACATGCCAGATGCTCCTCGAAGGAAAGCAAGTTCCAAATTTTCACCTCCAACATGCATTGTTAGGCCACCTCGAACACCTCTCTATTGCTTCAAGTGAGAATGCCAATATTATTTGGGAATCACACTACAATTGGGTCACTGGATGTTTTGGGGTAGATAAAATACTGCCGGTGCTGCAAAAGTCATTTTAATGGCTGAACCTTCGACAGGATGTTGGGAAGCACATCAGATCCTGCACTGTCTATGCCATTTCCAAACTGACCATCAAGAAGAAATGCCTATATACCCCTTTCCCCACTCCTAGTGGACCTTGGGCATCCATCTACGTGTATTACATGTTAGTTATTCCTTCTACTAAGCATGGAAATCACTGCACTTTCGTGGCCATCAATAGATTATCTAAGATGGACATTGAGGCATCCTACAAGAAGAACATCGCAACATAAGCCACTGCTAAGATCTTATTTGAACTAGTGTGGGTACATTTTTTTATCTCACGATCCATTATCTCATATCAGGACAACAATTTTCTAAGTACATTTTGGTCAAGTCTCTCATCGATGTTTGATACCAATCTCACTAAGTCCACGACTTTCCACTCCCGAAACGATGGCCAAACAGAGGTCATCAACAAGATGATCGTACACATTATGTGTATGTAAAATTTGAAGCATCCACACACATGGGATGACATCCTTCCCTATGTCGAGCACAACTACAAAAGAGTTCTCCATAGCTAAACTGGGAACAAGAACTTTCAAGTGGGGTTTGGATTCGAGTCACTATGTCCCATTGATGTGGTCATACCATTTGCATCTACTGAGGCAAATTCAACTCATATCAAGTTTGAAGCTGACAAGGCTAACAACTTCATCTAATGCATTCAACACATTTGCCAGCATCTCCATCATAGCAAGCTTTTCCCACTCTAGTATGGGCCTCACAATATCATTAAGGTTGTGGGGGAAAATTCCTTCGAGCTTAACATTCCACCATTCCTTGGCTTGCATTTAGTGTTCAATGTGGTCCGCCTTCGAGCATACTTCCTACCATTACTAGACACATAAGACATTTAATACCAACTCACACCAACAGAGTTAAACCTAGACTACATGCAACATGCCACAACTGATTAGATCATGGATACATAGATCAAGAACACTCACCAAAAAAAGATCCAACTCCATCGGGTTGTCAAAGTTGGCCAACTCCTGCACTAAGGAAAGTGGCTCACCAAGGTTCTGGTTCAACAGAGCTTTCCCTATCTAATGGAGGCACTCAACACAATGGGGACCATTGCTTCCTAAGGGCGAAGAACTAATCCAAGTGGATATTAGTGGCCATCCGCCTATTCCACTTGGACCCCACCATTGGTTTTTTTCAGTTTCCTTAATTGTAGCACGAATTACTATTTTTGGAATTTTTTCACGTCTTAAACTTCTGGAGTTGTTCTAATGGATTAAAACACATTTTTATTCAAAACGAAGAGATCAGAAAATTCTCTAACCAATTTTTTACTCCGTTTCTGACCTCTCCTTTGATATCTTAGAAACGAGGTATTATGATAGCTAAACGAAGATCATATGCCAAAGAGATGACCCCAGGAAGTTAATATACCAATTTACCCAAACAGGGCCCACAATTTTCGTGTTTTATCTCCTAGAGTTAGGTTTTCGGATGTTTATGGTTTTCCATTGTTTCTCAATAATAATTAGGTCTTTAAACCTCATTGTAACATAGTTCACAGGCATGTATCCACCACATCTCTTCTCAGAGATTAGCTACCATTACCTGGGCTAGTTTATTTCCTTTTCAATACGTAAGCATATTTCAGTTATATGATATTAATGAAATGAAGTTTTTATTTTGGATGCATCTATGTGTTTATGTGTATATCTATATTTTTTGGCATTCTTCCATAAGCCTCGATCATGATGCTCCTTTTCTCATAGCTTAACCCCCAACCACATGCATGTAAAGGCCTCCATGTGGGTATAGGCCTCCAAGCGCATGCACAAAACTGCCTCCATGTGGTTGTGACCCAATATTCATAGTTCAGAGGGTGAAGTCCTAAGATCCAAGCAAAACTTTCAGGCCAACCTCCATGCCACTACCGAAAATTTACGAAGACTTGTGAAAATAATAAATGACATAATAACAAGGCTAAACATTAAAACTTGGGTCAAAACCTTGACCTATACTAACTAGAGCATACTATAGAATTTTTTTAAACACATTGTAAACATGTATGCTACATGTCATGAATTCATATATAAGTGTAAATCTCCACTCTTTAGGTGTAAATGACCGAGAATGTGTAATTCCATCTCAAGTAGGTCCAATGACACTTGTTATACCATGTGTTCATCAACCATTCAAAAACTTATCAAAGCATAAT
Organism: Pinus tabuliformis; assembly: GCA_031772625.1. Lineage (NCBI taxonomy): Eukaryota > Viridiplantae > Streptophyta > Pinopsida > Pinales > Pinaceae > Pinus > Pinus tabuliformis. Next base: position 624,071,574 of record CM062813.1, read on the forward strand.
AAGAGTCATAGCTAGACCACATGGTAAACCATGCTTATAACCATCATATAACCAAATTATTAACCATGAAAAAACAACCATCAAGCAACATAATAACAATACAAATGTTCATAGTTTACACTAGGAAAGTAGCTCTTATTAACATATGCAAAATCCAACCAAGTTAGGGACTTCCATGTACCACCCGACCATAGATTGGATTGAACTAAATATTTATTTCATCCAATCGCTCATGTTCCATATTCCATGCATGAATGTGGGATCTCAATACATAAATAATGAAATATTCCCTAAGATTAAACCACCTCCACCCTTACCTACTTCAATATCACCAAAACTGATCAAGAGATCATGAAGCCCAAACAAGCTTAGATTCCTCAAAATTTATTGACCATTACCTTGAAGAATTTTCTTATCTCTACCCACCTATTGAGGGCTTCTTGAAGATTAAACCTCCTCCACCCTATCCCTTGAAATTCTTTAGATCACCTCACTCAATATCGCAACACACAATGGCTATCAAGGATATGGAAAGGAAAGGATGCAACTAGTGTCAAACAAGTAAAAGTCCATGCAAATTACAAGAAATAAACCAAACGAACAAATGCATATATCGTACATTCACACCTGAGCTAGGAAATTTAATGTTCAAGTTGTTACATACAATATCTTTGTGCTGAAGCTGTTGATCCAACCTTCCCCTTCTCTTCCTTAGCTTTCTTTTTCTTGTATTTTCCAAGTTCTTTCTCTCTTTCATTTTCAATAGCTACTCTAAAAGTCAAAAAGACATGTCAATTGTTTATGATGTTCCTTTTTATCATTGAGGCCTCTATATTCTTGATTTTCCTTGATTTTTCCTCTAATTTCCCGTACATGAAAATATATGTCTCCCCGCCTTCGTTTTCTCCTATTTCCTTTGTTTTCATAATTAAAATTCTAATTATTGTTTCTTTGCGTTTGTGAGTGCCTTTGACAATTTCCTTAGCCATAAATAAACTTAAAATGATACCCACTATAATGTCTTCCCACTTTTCAACTTGGAATACATGTCCAATGACCTTGCTATTATGTTTTTCACATGGAAAATTAATGATAGCATGTTACATTTATCCTGATTTATAATTTTATGTAACCTCATGAAGTGATATTTGATAAAAGAATGCACACAAGTGAGAATAACTACTATATTGATTAGAATTGGTAGAGCCAACAAACTTTACACTACCTATAATTTGTAAAACTTACCAGGATTCATTCATGGTGCGTATTTGTGCTTTAACAAATCCTCAAAACACTATGAACACCTTTGTCTACCTTCTTTACTTGTTCATATTTCTACCTCCTTTACTTCAAGCCTAACCACAAACCATTAAGTCATTCTTAATAAAATATACTAAAATTGTTTAGTAGGAGATAACATTATATATATTAAATGCATGTCACATTTGTTCACTAAAATAGAAATGAATTTAAAAACCAAGAAACAAAGAAGTCACCTTTTTATTATATGCCTTGGGTCAGTTGGGGATGCATGTAGATCAAGAATAAGCTCATTGTAAACTTCCAATACACTTACATAGATATCATATTTAAATCATTCATTCCTTTCATTAGACATGGTAGAGATATAACATATTTAAATCATTCATTTCTTTCATTATACATGAAATATCTCCTCCAATGTGAAATATTTTTCTCCCCTATTGTCACGAGTTCCCTCCATGGTAAATGTCTTAACAATTCTAGTTTTCTCACAGGAAATGCTAAACACATTATACCCAATTGACATGACAACTAGTGCGATCTTGCCAAAAAAAAAATTGGCCGTGGAAATAACTCTAAGTATTAATAATAAATTTCGTATCCAAAAGATATTATTTTTTATATATTACCTTCATCATATTGAATAGTAAAAACAAGATCAAATTTAAACACCTCCTTTAACCATTAATACATTGTCTCTAGTTGTATCAAACTCTACTAAAGAATCTCTCATTCAAATTTCTCCGTCACTGAATGAATGACGTCTACATAATATTATGATGTTTGTTTGGTGAAAAGAATGAGAAAATCAAGTTATATAACCTACTAATCCTTGTGTTATACACACAAAAAAATGAAAACAAAAACTTTCATGTAATCTCCAACACTTTATTATAAATTTTTTTCCTTTCCATTTCCTCTATGTTGAACTTCCACTTCATGTACTCACATTTCAAAACTGCAGAACTTAACAAATTCATTAAATCTAATAAGATATTAGCAACTATTTTCTGAAAAACAATTTTTTTATCACCCTTACCCAAAGATTACACAACAAATGTCATCCCAGCAATGTACCACTAGTACATTTATTTGCCTCTTCCAAAATTTATAATAATTTCTCTTTAGTATTTGCTACCAAGTATTACACAAGATTATTTATAGAATATCTTATGAGCTGAAATATAGGAAGAATGCTCAACTTAAATTTGTACGCTAATATTATCCAATACCTATCTTACTTGAATTTTCACCTTCAAGTCTTGAAGTGATAAAGCCCAATTTTTTCTTTCATTGGTATGTGTCTTGAAGCTCCATTAACTAAGAAGTTTGACCTTACAAATTTTTTACATCATATAATTCCAATTTGTTGTCTTATCAGTAATAAGAAAAAAAAATCAATTTGTTTCACATATACATTCAACACGAAATGACATGTTATTGAGTTCAATCCTCAAATTTTCATTTTGACTATTGGAGTCACTAAGGGACATCCAAACCTTGTGGAATTCATTTTTGTTCAACTCATACTCGCTAATAAGCTCTTCAATTGTCCTCTCAAACTTAGTTGTACATTTGGGAGTTTTCCTTCCAATCTGTGAATAGGTCAATAAAACTAATGAGAATCCATCAAAAGACTATTTAAATGAAGCACAATGATGTTTTCTCAAGCATATTTAAATACCCTATGTTCCGATTTTTCATGGATCCTTGCAATCTGGAATCGAGCATTCAAATGTCAGCCATTTGGATTTCCTATAAACACATCAACACTACTTTTGAGAGTGTTAGGACTTCCTGCTTTCTGTGATCTGGCTTCTGGACTTGCAACATGATGCATCATCAAATTAGAATAATGAAACATTTCACAAAAATTTATTGGGAAAATGATAAAGCCTGTAATTGTAGTAAAGCTTAGTTGGATATCCCTAAGAGAAGGGAATCATTGCAAGGTTATTTGAGATTTTCAAGAGCTGAGAAATCAAGTTATTTTAGAAAAATATACCAAATTTGAGTGCAAATCTAGAATATAACGTGAATAGTTGCAAGGATGTTTTGGTTGCTAGAATGGTACATACTAGCTAGAAATTCCTCTAAGTGAGATTTTGTTACTTAATCTAGAATATAATGTGAATAGTTGCAAGGATGTTTTGGTTGCTCGAGTGGTACATGCTAGCAAGAAAATTCCTCTAAGTGATATTTTGTTACATCCAATGACATGGAACATTGCCCAAACTTCCTCCCATAAAAAATGACTTGGAAATTGGTTCTTATTGGAAGGATTCCCATGATCATCAAATAAGCATGCTAACCAATTCTGAATACTAGGGTCAATTTTCAACATGGTGTAAAAACAAGGTGTGGAGATTGATTGGAAACTACTAGGAGATATAAGTAAAAGTGAGGCTGGAAGAGAGGTGTTGGATCATCACAACATTATCATTTTTACCTCCTTCCACCATAGCTTGGACTAGCTTCTTAGATTCCTTCAATTTGCCTTCTTTTCATAAAACCCCAAACCATCTATGATAAATAAAAACATCTAGTTTAAATCCATCTTCAAACATTTTGCTAAAGATCCTAAAGGTTTCTTCTAGTTTACCCAATTTTAAATACTCGTCTACTAGAATTACATATATGACCTCATGAGGATCATATCATTCTGCCACCATCTCATCTAACAACCTCTTGATACCTGCAATCATTCCCTTTTTGAAGTACTTATACAACATTGTGTGTTATACCACAACATATGGCCTACATCCCTTTACCACCATGATCCAAAAAGCCTCTTCAATTCCTACAATTCACCATTTTCAACATACCCACTCATCTAGATTTCATATGAGGCGCCATTAGTGCTTATATTCTTCTCTCCCATCTTATCAAAATACTCTAAGTCCCCTTGCATCTGATCAACCTTCTATAACCCATTGATCATCACATTATACAACATAATAGTCAATTTGAACTTCTTAGGAATAAAGGAAAACACATCCAATGGCCCTTGAACCTCTTATGCCTTGAAATGTACCCAAATCAAATTACAAAAAATTAGTTCATTGAATTTTGAACCCCATCCCATGCCCTCGAAGTACAACTCATCCGCTTGTTGCATTGCTTCCCCCTTCACAAAACCCTAATAGTAGTAGAATATGTAGGAGGATTCACCCCTTGGAATTTCTCTAACATTTGCCTAAAAATCCTCAACACCTCCTCTTTCTTGTTGAGCCTAAAATGGGCCTTCATTAAATGACTGAAAGTTAAAGTACCTGTTGTCATCTCTAACTCGTACATGGATTTCAGCATATTGAACGAGGTTTCCATGTCTAGCCACTCATAATTCGGGCTTAGAATTATATTATATGTAATGAGACTTGGGAAAACACCAGCTTGTTTGATAAATTTATAAATAAAAACAACATTATTGTTATGACTTTCTCGGTGTAGGTTGCCAACAATGGAGTTGTAGGTGGAGACAATGGGGCGATAATTAGAGTACATGGAATTCTCGATGTTGAGCATGGCCTCATTGAGATTTTCAGCCTTACGTGGTGTTTGTATGTAGCTGAGGAGGCTCAGGCAGTCGTCCAACAGGGTATTAACGACCCCTAGGAGCTTCTAGTTTTTGTTAGTCATGGCATCCATTTGGACACACTCATGGTTACACTATAGAGTGTTCAAGGGTGGCTCAATGCCGATCTTCCTCTTGTTGTGGTGCGCCTCTCAGCTATTGCATGCAAGGCCAACTGTGATGTTTCCACAATTCACATGCCTCACATCAATGTTGTCGTCAATGATGGTGATGATGAACCACCATGTGTTGGGTATACGAGTGAGAAGGAATGGATATTCAATATATGGGTGAGAAAGAATGGATATTCAAACTTCTAATGAGCCTCCTATTTTCCCCCATGGATGCTCTAACCTACTTTCTCTCTGACAATGTGAGCTGTAAGAGAAACCCCAAACCACTGTAATGAAAGCTATACCATTCAAACCCAAGGACTTAGTGTCTTAACCGAAGTAAGCCAAGAAGCTTTCAAAAGGGTGTGATAAGGGTCCGATGGCAATTTTTAATTTAAAATAATTAAGACCTATCAAAATAATAATTTAATATAAAATAAAACTTAAGTCAATAAAAATTCATACAAAATGATAATTTTAAGACCACATTTTGTTTTAAATACCACTTCTTGTTAGTAGTGCGGTCACATCTGGAAAACTTGTTATGGCAATTCCCTCTCTTCTTCCAATCATTATGTTCTATGAAGAAAAAAGACTATTGTCATAAGAAGTCTAAAGGAATTCCTATAAGCAAAATATCTGGTACTGAAGTTCTCCCTAGATCTAGACCCACACATGATCTAAGATTCGACTATGAAACATGTTAAAACTTTCATGCACCCAACCCTTCTTGGAGGTTCATGGGGAACCGACCAACCACTAAACATCAACATTGTAACACAAAGAAACTTATCATATATTAAGAATTAATGTTAAGACTACTTGATATTTGATGACAAATGTCAAGGGCAAACAAAGAAATACAACCATGATTCCTATGTCACCATGGTTGGTACTAATAAAGAATTTGATAAATAACATACACAAGGTAGGAATGAATATTGAGAAAAATTGAAAAGATTCCCATCTTGTGTTATTTAAAAGTTTGATATGATTTGACCAAGATCATAGTGTATGCATGAAAATACTCGCAACTCGGAGCGTCAGCATCCATCATAACTTGATTATGTGGATGTATGAAAAATGTAGTAAGAAAAACTTCAATTTAAGAGAGTGTAAGTTGAGATCAAATTTAATCTTCAAACCCTAGTTTGCAAGCTGTGAAAGAAGAATTTCCGAACAACAAAAAAAACAATTAAATATATATATATATATATATATATATATATATATATATATATATATATATATATATATATATATATATATATATATATATATATATATATATATATATAGATATATGTATGTATATATATATATATATAGATATATATATATATATATATATATATATATATATATATATATATATATATATATATATATATATATATAGATATAGATATATATGTATATGTATATATATATCTATATATATATATATATATAGATATGTATATATATGTATGTATGTATGTATATGTATGTATAATTTATTTAGTTTTAGTTAAATTAAAAAGTTAAAGGAGCATAATTAGCTATTAAAATGGAAAAATCGTACACACATTTCAACAATACAAATGACACCGAAAGTCCTTCACCAGATAGTATAGGTGAAGAATTTCCAGCTGAAAAATTCATGAAGTATAAAAATCAAAAATTCTCCAAACATCCCAAGTATAAAATTCATCTCCGCAGCCTACCAAAAGGAAGAAATTAGCGCTCGTGCAAATTTTCCATTATAGTATTGTAGTCAACCAAAAGTTGAAATCAACAGTCTAGGACCACTTCGAAAACTTAGAAGAGGGGATTCCTTGACATGCTCCACTTAAGGACAATATATTTCAAGTCACCCTAGAGATATGCAGCCCGCAAAGGATCCTCTTGTCCTACTCATAAGTCATTTTCTCATTAATGGACCAAGAGAGGGAAGAGGGATTCAAAATTCTATATAAACATACCAGTGGAAGACCAAAAATAAGGCAATGTTATGTTGGAAAGATTTCTCTCAAGCAATCCTACATTCCATTATTGAAGAATAGGTAGAGCATTATTGTGTTGGCCAAATTGTTTCTTAAAAATCCAACATTTTAGTGTGAAGAATATTTCACCATTAAGAGAGACTTTATTATACTTTGAGAAATAGGAGAATATTGCAAAGAGAGTGAGGACAAAAACCTCCTCTTGAGCATTTTCAGTACCACTGCTCAAATAATTCTCTCCAAGTGTTTGACATCCATCTTTTTTATTCATCTTCTACTTTCAACAGTAGATGAAGGGAGATCCTCTATTAATTTGTTGACTTGTCTTCTTCACCAAGAATTATATATGTGTTTGTTTCTTAGCTTTTAGTTTCTTTCTCTCTATGCATCATCTTAACAATTTATAGTGTTTTGTTTACTCATGCTTGTCCACTAACATAAACCAGCTATCTTTGATTTATTTGCAGACTCAGAGCAACCAACTGCTAAGAAGGTGTCTTTTGGTACCCCATAGCAACAAACACACCGCTAAATATTTGGAGGCTCCACTCATTTCGTTTCTTTACTATAACGATTGTTTTTGCACGACCTCCTCTCTACATTATCACTACGTGGTGCATTCATCATCTCTCTAGAAATTTTGCAAGACCTTATGGACCTAATTTCGACTAACAAGTTTGATTTTTCACTCTTTTTCATCATCCACACAAAATTTTGTTTATAAGGACACACACACATATCTATACAGAGGAAAGCCTATGTGATTTGCAGAGAGCACAAAAAATCATTTTAATTTTATTTTCCTAGGTGATTAGTAGCATTTAGTGAATTTCATTCCCCTCTGTAATTTCTTACAGTTAGTTCATATTGCCTAAGTGCTTTACTAATCATTATTACAAGAGTAATTACATTATCTTTGCTTTTTAATTACATTTCTCACATATCTTAATTAGGGGGAAAAGTAAGTGGCCAGATTCCACAGATATTTTTAATTTTTTTTATATTTTTCACAACTCACATAGTTCAATTAGTAAAGGAGTAATAGGCCCGTTATCAACAACTTTTTTCTACTAACCAATGAATCTTTATTTAAATATTTTTTGGGACTAGGACCAAGTTTTACTACAATAATTAAGTAAAAGTTTCTTCCCTTATGTCTTTTAGGCAAACCTTGACTTGCATATGAACGCTTTCTTAAAGAACTTTAGTGTTCCATCTCCGTTTAGGTATACATAGTTTCATAGCAAAAGAGTAAGTGGCTTGTTATCCACACAATATTTCTTTTTCATCCGAGGAATAATCAAAACTTATTGTAATTATATAGTATTGTAAAGGATCACCGAATATCCACATCTTATCACACTTTGTATGTTCACTTTGCCACTTGCACACACAACACACATCACACTCTAAGATTCTATAAGCTTTGTACAAAAGGTCATCTAGTTTCTGGATATTTTTGTGGTTAGTTTATTTTTGCTTACATTATCACACCACAAGTGAAGGAAGTCTCCTAAAAGCAACCATAACTTGAACCAACTGAATTTCCCCACAAGGGCCACAAAATAATTTATAGTTCACGTTAGGACCATTTGGTGTAGGCATCCCATAAGCCACCATGGTCATGTTACATCTTTGAAACATATAAGTTGACTTTTAGGGTGCTTAATATCCTTCATCATTGCAACGAAAAGACTATCTGAGCATTCCAGAGACCTAATTCAAATGGGGTTCAGTTTATGTCTATTCCTTGTGGTACTATCTGGGGCTACCCTACCTGCCTAGTGCTTTGTATCGGTAACTGACTAAAAAGAAGCTAAATACATGACTTCTCCTATGCGATGAAGGTATCTTAGTGGCCAAAATTAGGAAATCCTTTCCCTATAGTTGGAGTTGTGGAAAACACTAAAGCCTCATCCATTACCTTGGTTGATTCTCTGGCTCCTCGAAAGTCCGACCTATTCTCTCAAGATGTTTCCCCAGTACCCATAAGAAGATATTTCCAATAGGCCAAGTTACATTGAGAGTAATAAGGATAAATAGGCCTTCATAGGATCTTTTATTGTACATTAAAAAAAAAAACCTTTTTTTTGATTGATTGATCATTTTATTTTTCACTTTTTTTTATGTATGCGATTTACTTTCTTTGATACTTAGCTACATCCGTCATCATATGAGGTGACACACACTCTACCTGACACCATACGGGACCCCACATCTCCCCGTCTCTCTAGACATTTCCAAAACCTCCCCCCATTACTGGGAGGTGTGCCAGGTCTCTTGCCATTTAGGGGTAGAAGACACCACCTAGCCACTCTTATAGGATCACCCTTTATTGGTGCAACTTTTATTGTGACCCCTCCTCGTGAAAGCACTCCTTTCATTACCACTCAAGGGACTCCACATGCTACCTCTCAAGGGACCCCTCACACTACGCCTCTAGGAGGCCCACACACCACCCTTCTAGAGAGTCCAGGTGTTACCGACCACGGTAACCCCTCTCATACTTTGCTATAGGGAAGTCCTTTACATACAGCAATTCAAAATTATCATTTGATGGAAAAAAAATTCTAGGACTCATTTTTAGATTCCTTAAATCTTCTCAATTTAATTCAGTTAACCAGTGACCCTATTTCTCATGGAAAAAATTGGCCACCCATGCCAACCAAGCTACCTTCAGATGTTCTAAGATTTTAATGGAAATAAGGAGAAGATCCAGGAAAACATGTTATGACCTTTGACCCTTGCTACTCATCCAACAATATAACAGAAGATATTGTTTTCCTGCTATAGTTTCAATGCATTCTCACAAGGCCCACAACAAGATTGTCCATAGTCCAACCCTTTGGGTCACAGGAGAACTTTGGTTCTCTTGCCACAAAATTCCTCACATTATTCCACCTCTCGGTTATCCAATACTCTAGAGGAGAACTTCTAACCGATTTCAAACAAACATCTACTATGCACATGTAAGACCACATCCAAGAAAAGAGAAAACATTATAGTTTGTGCAAATCCAATATGGGGTCCAAACTCCTCCTCAACTTATTTTTAAGATATCTCATGTCGTAAATCTCTAAATATGTTGCGAATTCATTGCCATAAAATTAGGAAAAGGATATCAACAAATATGAATAATTAGAGCTCATACACACGCAATCTAGATACCTCATCTATGTCCTTCGAGATGCCCCCTGCTGATGAAATTTCAAACCCGAGTTACAAGGTGCATCTAGTGCTACAGATGGGTTGATCTGGACCATAGCCCAAAATAAACCATGAAACACCTTCCAATACTCTAAAAATACATACGGTAGTCAGCCATTTGGTGCCACACTCGCAACACCTCTGCCGCAAAACATAGGATATTATCCTAGTCAACCTACCCCTCTGCAAAAGCCTACTATGCAGGTTAGCCCACACCATAACATGTAGGATAGTTGACATCCCCCCACATAGGGTAGTTAATATATTCATGCACAGGCAAATGCATATCCCCCTAGGGCATAGAAGCATTTTGCACATCTGAAAACAGATATGCTAACCAAGGACATGGGAAACAATATTTCCCTTTTCCAACACATCAACATAATAATGTAGGTTTTAACCCCCTACAGAAATTACCTGCATACGAATTTTAAAACACAGAAAATAAACAATACGAGAGCATAACACATATACACATAGATTTTCCCTGGATACCAAAACTGGGACTACCAGGTTGATTTTTCATTATGTTCCTTTCAATGTTACAACACATATATAGACATGCCAAATCATCCAATACCATAGAGAAAAAACCATCAGGCCCAAAACCATGTATGTAAACCATGCACAAAACCATAGGTAGGTTCACCCAACCTAATATAGGGTCAAAAAAAAATTCCCAGGGGCACTGCCCTGATCCCATAGAGGGAGGCTACCCGCCCCCCTCAAACCCCCTAGACAGGGGGGGCAGCCAACCCCACTGTGAAATCGGCACAATGAAGGGGGGCTCCACCCCCCTCTAACCTCCTGGTTAACTAGGGGAGCTTGTCATGGAAATAATATAACACAACCCAACATTTTGCCACTTGTTGTTTTCTTTCCATAGGGGAGCACATGATAGCTTAGTCAATTATCCATCCCTACAATGCCCATTTTTTCTCTACGCCAAGGGAGCTTCTTAGAGCTCACAAATTTTGTCAATGAATCTGTAGTATTCTCCAAAGCATCCACATTTACCAGCAACACCTTTTTGTCTTCTATCATATCCCTCACAAAGTGATATTGAACATCAACGTGTTTTGTCTTTGAATGGCAAGCAACGTTATTTTCCATGAAAATTGCACTTTGGCTATCATAGTCTATCCTTATAGCTCCCTACACTAAACCCATACTTGAACACAGTCTCTGCAACCAGATTTCTTCCTTGCCTGCATGATTGGCTGCCATGTATTCTGCCTCTGTAGTTGATAGTGCCACTACAAATTGTTTCTTTCTCATCCAACTGACTGCACCTCCAAATAAGTTAATCACATACCCACTTGTAGATCTTTGATGATCCATATCTCGAGCTGAGTCTGCATCAATAAAGCCATGAATATCCAAAACATTTTCCAATCCTCGTCTTCCTTGGTAGCACAACCCATAACCACTAGTGCCATGCAAATATCTGAAAAACTACTTCATTGTTGTCTAATTCTCCTTCCCCGGTTTTGAAATAAACTTGATCAATACTATTATTGCATGTGTAATGTTTGGTGTAGTACAAACCATCGCATACATCAGGCTACCGATTTCACTTGCATATGGAACATGGGACATGTCTTCTTCCTCTTCTTGTGTCTTGGGACACTAATCAGCAGATAACTTTACACCTACAGGAATATGAACCTTCATCGGTTTAATATCCTGCATATTAAACCTTTGCAATATTGTCTTGACATACTTCGTGTGGTTTAACCACAACTTCCTCTTTGCCCAATCTCTTTTAATTTCCGTGTCCAAAATATAGTTTGCGGCACCAATATCTTTCATGTCCAATTTGGACGACAATTGGGTCTTCAAATCCCATATAATTTCTTTGTCATTTCCATCCAGCAACATGTCATCCACATACAAGACCAAATAGATAACACGGTCACCAATTAATTTAGAATACACACAATGACCTAGTTTGCTTTCGGTGAAGCCAATTCCTCGTATAAATGTATCAAATTTATAATACAACATCCTTGGTGATTGTTTTAGCCCATATAGACACTTCTTTAACTTGCATACCATTTCTTTCTTACCCTTCATCACAAATCCTTCAGGTGTAGATCTCCTCTTCCAGATCCCCGTGGAGAAATTTTGTCTTCACATCCATCTGTTCTACCTCAAAATCAAAAGCAACATCAATAGATAAAAGTAGTCTAATAGAAGCTACCTTGGTAACAGGAGAAAAAAATACCACCAAAATCAATTCCCCGCACTTGAGAATAACCTTTTGTTACCAACTGAGCTTTGTATTTCTCCACCTTTCCTTCTTCTTTTGTCCTTTTCATGAATAGCCATTTGATTCCAATGGGTTTCCTTCTAGATGGAAACTCCACCAAATCCCAAGCCTCATTTTTGTGCAAATATCTCATTTCATCAACCATGGCCTATTTTCATAGTTTTCCACCATCTGAATCTACTGCTTCCTTCATAGTTCTAGGATCATCATTAGTAATAGATAAAGAAAATTTTGAATAGAAAGAAAATGGGCTATACCTTTCTGGCTGCCTTATCTCTCGAATTGATCTTCTCACAACTGGAGTTTCTCGCTCTTCATCTTTTGATTCCTCTTCTGTTGTAGAGTATGATTCTTCCTCCTTTAGCTCAAACTCAATCTCCCAAGTCCGTTTGATGGGAATTAATATTTAATAACATTTTTCACCTCTCTGAACACCACATCTTGGTTGTACACAACCTTCCTTGTTACTGGGTTCCAAAGCTTATAACCCTTTAAACCATCCTTATACCCAATAAAGATGGACTTTTAGGATTTACTATCCAACTTCATTCTTTTCTCCTTTGGAACATGTACATATGCATCACATCCAAATACCCTCATATATGAAAGAGAGGGTTTCTTAGCAGTCCATATCTCTTATGGAGTCATATCCACCAATGTTGATGAAGGTGATATATTGACTAGGTAACATGCTGCCTCCACTACCTCTGCCCAGAATTCTTGTCCTAACCCAACACCATTTAGCATGCTTCTTTCCCTTTCCATCAACGTCTTGTTCAACTCCATTTTTCTCAGGTGTGTATGGAGTAGTATTATGTCATGCTATACCACACTTCTTACACAATTCTTCATATTCCTTACTGCAAAACTCTCCACCATTATCAGTCCTTAGCACCTTTATCTTCTTCTCTGTCTAGTTCTCCACCAAAGTCTTAAATTCTTTAAACCTGTCAAAGACTTCAGATTTCTTATTGAGAAAATATATCCATGTATTCCTTGAGAATTCATATATAAATGATACATAGTACATAAAATTACCTAGTGATGGAACCTTTAGAGGTCCAAACACATCACTATGCATAAGTGATAATATATGTTTCGCCCTCTTACCACTAGAGGGGAAGCTCACCCAATTCTGCTTCCCATATACACAATTCTCACAGAAGTCAAAATCCAGAGAGCTATTAGTCATACCTTCTACCATACCTTTACCATGAAGAATTTGAAGGCCCTTCTTTCCAATATGTCCAAGCCTTTGATGCCATAGCATGGTCTTTTCTCTAGAGACCACTAGATTTTCTAGTCCACTTTTAGGAACCACAAAATTCTTGCACCCATCAATAATAGTGCTACCTTGCAGCTTGTACAGAGTTCCAATACAAACTCCCCACATCAATACCAGTGCTCCTCGAACCATCTCATAGGTATCTTTCTTGAACACTATTTTTACACTTTCATCATCCAGCTTGCTTACAAAAATTAGATTTTCGGCCAATGTAGGAATATCTAGAACACCTGAAAGTGTTCTAACCCTTCCACCCTGCAACTTCAACTTAGGTTTCCATAGACAATGATTCTAGACTTCCTAACTTTCCCTAAGAAGACATCACCACCATCATATTTCTCATACTTGCAGAACCACTCTCTATGGGGAGTGAACTGAAAGGATTCACCTGAGTCAATCAACCATGCCTCATGATCTACATGTGTACTTGAAGAAGCCAAGTATACATCCCCACCTTCATCTGAGGTGGTTCTCTCCTCCGTAGAAGGAGCATCATCAGATCCCTTTCATTTGTCAGGAGCTTTAGATTTACAGTCTGTTTTATAGTTCCCTTCCTTTTCGCATTTCTAGCACACCTTTATAGGTTTTCTTGGAGATTTATATCTCGATCTAGATTTAGATCTCCCACTCGATCACTTATTTTTGTTTCTATTATGGGACCATCCCCATACTAACAAGGCAGCACTATTCTAGCTCTCCATATTTTTCCATCTCATCTCCTCCATCAATGAGGATGATACTATTTCATCAAACTGTAAGGTAGTTTCATTGCTACCTATTACAATAACTTGATTATCGCACGAATTGGGTAGAGAACATAAAAAATTGATGCACTTATCTTCATTTTAAATTTTAATATCAATAGATAATAACTGAATTATCAAAGTATTAAATGCATTTGGATGCTCTGTCACTGAGTCTCCATCTTTCATCCTCAGGTTATACAACTTTGTCCATAGGAACATTTTATTCACCAAAGACATATATTGGTAAAAAGTCCCTAACTTGTCCCACAAAGCCTTAGCCGTAACTTCCCTTGATACATTCAACAATACTAAATCTGAGACACACAATTGTATGGTGCTCTTTCCCTTCCGATCCAACTTATTCCATTCTTCATCGGACACTCTCGTTGGTTTAGTACCTGGATCTACCATGATCCACTGATATTTATCTACCAACAGATCCTCCATATTGAGTTTCCATAACTCAAAACTCTGACGATTAAATTTATCGATCTCTATCTTTCCACTGCTTGCCATCTTATTTCACCACCAAAATGTATCCCACAGATCTCCCACTGAAGAGGGTCTACCATAGGCCAAAGTGAAACCCCTCAGCAACAAAGGCATCCCCTTGAAGCCAAAACAACTTTAATATGAAATGTAGGTTTTAACCCCATACAGAAATTACCTGCATATGAATTATAAAACATAGAAAATAAACAATGCGAGAGCATAACACGTAAAACACATATACGCAAATATTTTCCCCATAGATCACAAAACCAGGACTACCAGATTGATTTCTCATTATGTTCCTTTCAATGTTACAATACATATATATACATGATGAAGCATCCAATACCATGGACCGAAAACCAACGTGCACAAAATCATGTGTGAAAACAATGCACAAAACCATAGCTGGGCTCGCCCCACCTAATATAGGGTCCAAAACAAATTCCCCCCTAGCGCTACCCCAGAACTAGTAGAGGGGGGCCTACCACCCACCCTGTGACCCCCCCGTTGTGCAATCAACGCAACAAATGGGGGGCTCCGCCCCCCCCCCTCTAACCCCCTAGTTAACTAGGGGAGCTAGTCGTGGAAAGAATATAACACAACCCAAAAAATAAGCCACCAGCACAAAATAATGTAGGCATTTATTTTGTGCCACCTTCTCTCCATCAACAAAAATAATCATTTCAACAACGAAACAAGGTTAATCCACCCAAGACTGCTAAAAAGAAAGTAAAGAAAAATTCAAAGGTAGAGCATGGATGAGGTGGAGAAAATAAGCAATAACCCCATGAGAACCAGCTTTGGGAAACCCAAACTGTTACAAAAACTAGGGACAGACCAATAATAAGCCATGAAGGAAAAATAAGAATCCCAATCGATCGAATAATGTTGCTTGTGCAATTTGCAAGGAATACGGTCATTACACAAATCATTGCCCTCAACTCCCTTAGTTGAAGAGAATCAAAGATATTAGGGGCATGGGGGAGAAAAACAAAAAGATGTAGTAATGAAAAATCCTTCCCCTGATGAAGGAGTGGTAATACTCTGCAGGAGCCCTCTGAGCAATGCTATCAAAAAACGTCTAGAGGAAGTTTCAATAATTTATCAAGTCATGACATTTATGGCAGGGAAATATATTCTCCTACAAATATGGAATCATGATTATGAAACTCCAGGAGAAACTAATCATCCCACCTCGACCATCGTAGCACCTACAATGCCTTTGATAGTCCCTCTATCCCCCATAGAATCTGTCCCAAAGATGGTCAACGGGCCTTTACAATGAACATGGAATAACTCAAAGGATGCTCACAGCTACAACATAGTGGATGGCTTATCCTAATTCTCCTTCAGCTATGTCAGCATTGGAAGTCTTGCAAACATGCCCAACACAACAAAAAGCCCTACTTTCTATGTTAGGATCAATCGACCATGCCTATTATCATTTAATTTATTTTTACTTAGATAATGCTACCCCACGTCTTCCATCAATAGTATCATTCCAAATTCCCACCTCAGTCCAGAATATCACCATCCACCACTGCATAGTTGATGAGGGAGCATCCACATGTATTATTTCAAAAACAATTTGGAAAAAACTTACACCTCCTGAACTCAAACCATCTGACATTACTCTCAGATGATGTAAAGTGCACACTTCTACTCTTGTAGTCCTATACCAAGATGTTCTAGTAGAACTTGTTGTTAAAATGATGCTCAGAGACATATAAGTCTCAGACGTACAGTTGGATTACAATATCGTTCTTGGCTGAAGTTACATCTATGCAGTGCCTGCAGTGGCATATTTTGTATTCAAGATAATGATGTTCCTTCATGATGGAAAATTTTTACAGTTTACCAACTCACATACAATGAGAAGAGGACATTAATTGCCCCTGATGGTGTGCTACCTTTTGTAGGATCCTCCCCTAATTTTATCACAACCTACACTGAATTTAGACCTAGACAATTTAAACCATCGATGCCCCTCCGTACATACCCTTGAGAACCACCTTTTCCAGAGGCCATTCTTGCACCCACAAGAGCCTGAGTGTGCATGTTGAGTTCATAAAACACCCTTCAACATCACAAACCAGTTTTAGACACCATCAACACTGCAATTGTTAATTCTACATTCCTACCATATGCCATCACCTAAACACCATTCTTATACCCTCCACCTAGTTTTTCTCACACTTAGTCATGGCAACACTCACACTACCAAATATGACCCTTGATATACCACACTAGTATTTGGCCTCTGCGGGCATCTTGGAAAACTTAGGTATCACCTTGATACGCATCATTCCTACAACCCCCCCAGGAAACCATGCCACAATCAGCAATGCCTACATCGACACCAACTGGTGTCAGCAAGAGGTATAAGAAATAAGGGAAGAAGGTGAAAGATTTAAACTCTTCCTCATCTAGGATACCTCCACCCTGTGCTTTATGTGAAGTAGTTGAACACCCTACCGACATGTGCCCCAAGTCAGAAGAGTTAAAAACTCTTCTGCATACCTTGAAAACACAAGTGATGCCACCTCCACCTACTAGATAAAACGATACATCAACATGAAATAAGGCATTGTGAACTAACCATGTATATGCTCTACTCAGAAAGTACAAGAATTCCACTCGTCATTGCCCTGAAATCCGTCAATATCGAGATGCATTAAGTGCACTTGCCTAAGCCAACATCTTGGCTCCATCACTTATCACCACACCAATGGTGGATGATTGATTGAAAACCATGTTTTGTGTTTTTCAGGAAGAATCTTCATGCTCATATTCCATTAACACCCATGGTCACGAAACCTCCCACCATACAAGGAGGCAACCAAACTTATTGACACCTCAACCTACCTCCTTGTGCGCTTGATGTGATGAACTAGACCACCTTACACTAGTAGAAAATGACTAAAACATTTAGTCACGAAAACTTTTCCAAGTGAAATACTACAAAGCATGAGCAATAATAATAAAGCCAACTAAAAAATACTAACATAAGTGACTAATTTAGTCCACGATTAAAATATACAATTAAAAATGATTAATGTGAATAACTAATTTAGTCTAGGAACAAAAATATGAATACTTAACAATTACTACAATAAGATGAATTAGTCATTAATTTATTTTAGTCATTGTAATTATGCCACTTCAACAATCTCAACTTAAAAGTGATAGCGGATTCAAATGATGTCATAGATTGGCTAAAAGGTTATACTTCCTTAATCGATTCTTTATTGGATCATTCGATGATTAGAGTTATCAAGTTGATTAGAATCTTCAGGGTTATATCCCTTGCTCTTATTCATAGGGAATTCATTTCAAAGACTGACAAATTATCCAAAATGGGAGTGGGCCTATACCTAGGTCAAATACATTATGAAGAATACCTGCAATAAGTGTTGTGTAATTTACCTCATTTTCACACTAAACAAAGAGTTCATCACTAGCATAAATATAGTTTAAGACCAATTCCTCTTCATCTTGACATATCTCTAAATGATTTAATTGGAATACTAAGTACATTTTTCCTTTAAATTTATGGCTATTATGTTGACACTTACACAATAGTTTCATATACACTACTAGAGTTCCATTATTTATTCATTGTATATCCATGTCTATATATTATTAGACGCATAGGTAATAGGTAACTTTCTAAAATCCACTTTGTCCCCTTTTGTTCACCCAACATCTTCCTCTATATCATGGGGGATTCACTCAATGAACCTCTTTCATATCACGTGCATTCGTGGGATACTACACAATACCCCTAATTTGACTACATATTGGAAAATACCTCTAAAAATTACATTATTTATCCTGCTACCAATACAAACCCAATACACATTCCCAATTTGAAAGATCCCTACTTCACTAGATATTGCAGATATTCATTTTTTCATTAACATTTTTTATACTCTTTTATATTGTTTCATTAATTTTGAACTCCATTTTTTATATCTGCCCATATAAAAACCCTTTACCACCTATATATCCCCCAATACATTATGTCATTTTTTCGTCCATATATATCCCCCAATATGAACACACATGGTATAATATTTCTTTCCTGGTGAAGCACCATGCTCTATATACTACAAGGAAATAATATTATACCACTTAAAAATAATAAAATAAAAAATAAATTTCCATTAAGCATATAAAAATAACTATATAAGGAACAACAATTATACTATGGCACTTAAAAAAAATGTCCACCTCGGCTTATAATTATATAAAAAACACACAATCAATTAGAAAAGATTAGCACCCAAACTTTATTTTATTTTAGAAAAGCTTCACAAACAAACTTTGAAATTATTTTTAAGAAAAACGTGGTGGACAATCTTGATTGAATAGTGTGATTTGCAAGAAATATACTTGGCCATTATGTAGCTTAGTCTAGTAGATAACAATTCTCAAGTTCATGGACTCATAATTGTTGCATTACCACACATGGATGTTAGCTACATGTATGCCTTCAAATCTCGATTTCAATTTTATGGTTAAAGTCTTTAATCAATCATAAAACTACGCAGAGTAATGTAGGGTTGTTGTGCAAGAAAGGTATAACTTCCTCAAACATACTATTTTTTGGTTTGATAAGGTATTACGAAATGGTTACGATTCATTTGGAAAATCTTATCATCATACTTCTAGTAGTAGAAGTTCCCACATGTGTACACACATTCACGTTAGCTATTTATTCCATAAGACTTGTCATTGTCTACTTGTAAAAATTATTTCTATTTTTTTTTTGTTCATATTAACTCTTTACTTTCCATCAGAATCAATTCTGAGACATCTAAATCCTCATTGAATTTCAAGAGGAACCTAGCAAAATTGAAGCAGATGTAGAACCTATGAACGAAGCCCTACTTGAGCACATGGATGCTACCCTCCACGTAGAAGGGATGGCTTTGCTGAACTTCACCAAATATTCCCAAATATTAGCAACAATTAGATTCAACTGCAAGGTTGGTCCCATGGGAATTTATAGTATTTAGATATCTACCTTTAATCATGTGTATTCGTTTAATGAATAGATGAAAATGTTGTCTGTAAATATATACAATTGCAAAAAGGACAAGGTGTGTTTGTACCAAAACCTTGCTTTTGAGGTTCCCTTAAGTGGATTTAATGATGTTATTAGCGATAAGGAGGGTTTCTCTCCCATAATATGCTAGCTTGGTAGTGATCAAGGACTTATAGGTCAAATTTTTCATAGGATTTTCAGAATTCATGATCCCCTAGTATCAAAGGAAGGGAATGGTGACACTAACCCACCAACAACAACACTTGTTTCTTGTAGGTACTCTTATTTTAGAATTTCACTCTTTTTCATGACAACCAAACACAGGGGAAAGGGACATTGCAACCTTCAGATAATGAAGTGGTTTCATTGGATCATTGATTTTTCCTTAACAAATCTACGTTGACATGATCATATCTGAGGATTCTCAAAAACTACTTATAGAGAACTTGCCCCTAATTTGGAGCCATATGCTATCTACCAACTTGCACATGGATTGGAATATATATTCTAGAATTTGGAATATAAGGGGATTCATGTAGAAGGAAGCATATGATGATAAATATGAATGAACTCAAGATTATAGTTTTATTGATGTCTACATGACATAAGAGAAACTACTGCATGATTCAATGTGATTTCCCAGGGAAAAAGCTATTAACTGGAATAATTTTCTTCTTACAGTGAAAATGACCTTGGTAAGACAGTGCAAATCACCTCTTGTATCCAATATTATGGTTCAAAGGCAAATCAATGCTTTCCCTCATTATGCTATAATGTTCAATAGGA
Source organism: Pinus tabuliformis (assembly GCA_031772625.1). Lineage (NCBI taxonomy): Eukaryota > Viridiplantae > Streptophyta > Pinopsida > Pinales > Pinaceae > Pinus > Pinus tabuliformis. The sequence continues at coordinate 624,092,350 of CM062813.1, forward strand.
AGGAGGGTCCTTGATATGTACCAACATTGATTACAACATGGCGAAGGACGGTTTGGTGGAAGCTATAAGGGTGTAAAAGACATGTTTGAAGAATCTTAAGATGAAAAATAACATGATGGTGTCTTCCTTGTTACAAAGGGGAGTCGTATGGGCTCCATTGAGGATGATAACGTTGAATAAGAAGAAAATTCTAAGAATTTTCAGTTTAATTCCTTTACCGATAAATATGTTGCTGCAAAGGAATATCAATGTGGTTGGCATAAAATAACCACTAGAGACAAGAAAATGGGCATCAATTATAGGGTAGGCAATCATATTTTCATCATCATCAGAGACCACCATGAAATTTTTCTGCCCAATGAGACAGGGTTATCTACAATTGTAACAAATGAAGAATCAGAACTAGGGTTTAGAAGAGATAACATCATTGACCTCATGGGATATGATGATATGCTCATTACTCAAGAAGGACATTACATAAAAATTGGTTAGGCTAAAGAATTTAGGTGCATAGAATATCTAGGATATGAAGTGCTTGGGGCTTAAAGGCATCAACTCGTATTGAAAAATGTAGACCTCAGACACCAAACCATTCTCATTATAATTACAAAATTATCGTTGTTTTGGACCCCAAAATTGAGCAAAACAATTACACATTTATATCCTTACATCTCAAGCTTGTTAACTTAAATTCTTCATGCATTCCACCTAATGAGCGCACATGAAAGGAGTTTGTGTAGAGGGCTAAGGTTAAGCGTGTTAGAGTCGAGATTTTAGGAGAAATAAAATGACCCTCAAATTGACCTTTGGAATGGTTGCTATGTGAATCTAATTTTGTAGATATGAATAAAGGTTTGATTCAAAAACAACACCATGGATGATATGATAAGGTTTTCCTGATAAGAAAGACAACCATTCTTCAAGCTCAATCCATGATTAAAATAGGAGTGTTCTTGGCCCTTGAGATAACCTTTCCAATGCTATAATGAAAACATATTTTTCGTTAACTAAAGAGAGTCTGAACGTGGATGTTTTCACAAGAGCTTTAGAGAGTGGATTGAGTGAAGTTAACAACAATAAGGAGGGTCTCTCTCCCATAATATGTTACTCTGGTAGTGATAAAGGACTTATAGGCCAATTTTTTCCTAGAATTTGAAAACTCATGATCCCATGTTATGAAAGGAAGGGAATGAGGACACTAGCCCACCAACAACAACACTTGTGACTTGTAGGTACTCTTATTTTAGCATTTCATTATTTTTCATGATGACCAAACACAAGGGACAGGGACACTACAACCTTGAGATGATGAAGTAGTTTCATTGTATCATTTATTTTTCCATAACAACTCTACATTGACATGTTCATATTCGAGGGTTCTAAAAAAATCCTTAGAGAGAACTTGGCCCCAAGTTAGAGCCATATGCTATGAACCAGCTTTCACATAGATTGGAATATATATTATGGAATCTAAAATATAATAGGATTCCTCTCGAAGGAAGCCTATCATGATAAATATGCATGACCTCCGATTACAGTTTCATCGACATGTCGATGACACATGAGAAACTCCTACAGGATTTAATGTGATGTTGTCCCATGAAAAAAGGTATTAACTGCAACAGTTTGCTTTTTACAGTGAAAATAACCATGGAATGACAATGCAGCTCACCCTTGTAGAATATCTTATGGGTTGAAAAGGGAATCAAATATTTCTCTCATCTTGCTATCTTGTTCAGTAGGAAGGAGGGTCCTTGATTTCTTTTATTCCATATCCTATCAACCTCAATAATTCATGAATACTAATAAATTTTACTTCCTTGAAAATGCCATTTTAAGGTGTGACTTTGTATTACGAAATGGTTATGATTCGTTTGGAAAATCCTACAATCATACATCTAGTTGGAGAATTTCTCACATCTACACACAAATTCACATCAGCTAATAGTTCCAGAATAATTTTCTTTCAAATGTTATTTATTTATATGTTATTTTCAAGTTGTAAAATTTATTCCCTTTTTTTGTTCATATTAACTCTTCACTTTCCATCAAAATTGATTTTGAGATATCTGAATCTTGATTGAATTTCAGGAGGCACCTAGCAAATTTGAAGCAGATGTAGAATCTACTGATGAAGCCCTAGTTGAGCCCATGGATGGTACCCTAAACTCAAAAGGCTTGCCTTTGCCACACTTCACCAAATATTATGAAATATAACAGCAACAGTTAGAGTCTACCACAAGTTTGGTCCCATGGGAGTTTATAGTATTTAGATATCTATATTTAAACATGAATATTCCCTTAATGCAAAAATGAAAATGTTGTGTGTACACATATACTATTGTAAAGACGGCAAGGTGTGTTTGTACCAAAACCTTATTTTTGAGGTTGTTTCAAGTGGATTTAATGATGTCATCACTAATAACGAGAGTTTCTCTCCCATAACATGATAGTTTGTTAGAGATCAAGGAATTATAGGTAAATCGTTTCCTAGAATTCTGAGAAGTCATGATCCCATGTTATCAAAGGAAGTGAATGAGCACACTAACCCACCAAAAACAACACTTGTGGCTTATAGGTACTATTATTTTATAATTTCACTATTTTTCATAATGACCAAAGACAAGGGCAAGGCATGTTAGAAAATTATATATTACAGAGCAATGGAAAACATAGAATATAGAAGAAATATAAACAGAGAGAAAACATAAAACCAGAGAGACACAGATATAGATGGTTCACCCAGTTTGGGCTACATCCACCCCGAACATCCAGTCCTTCCTTTCTATTATCCAGCAAAATGAAGAGACATAACCTACAACAGATCTGCTGTAATATCCTCTGTTTTCTCTCACAGTCTCACCTCTCTGTTTCTCGCTCGGAGAATACACATTTATTACACAGACTAAATAAAATGCCCTCATACAAAGAGCAGGGTTTCGTTCTAAGGCAAAAAACCCTAAACTAAACATAAGTTCTACTATCAAATCATCCGCCTAATGAATGGCCCAGATTGACTAGAAATTACTATACTTTTAGAAGGCAAATTCACATATTTTTTTAGCTTTGGGGGCACTACCCCCGAAACCCCCGCCGAGGGACCACTGGCCCCCAGACCCCCCAGCCAGGGGGGATCGGCCCGCCCGAACCCCCGCGGGGGGGACAAGTCCCGCCCGCACCCCCCTGCATGGAGGGGTGTACAAACTTGCTAGGGTATACATCTGGCTAAAGCAAAGACCTCTAAATAATCATGCTCCACACCCAACAAGGGACATTGCAACCTTCAGATGATGAATTTTTTCAATTGGATCATTGATTTTTCCTTAACAAATCTACATTGACATCTTCATATTTCAGGGTTCTCAAGAGCTCCTTACAGAGCACTTGCCCCCAAGTTAGAGCCATATGCTATCTACCAGTTTACACATGGATTGGAATATATATTCTAGAATATGGAATATAAGGGGATTTCTTTGGAAGGAATCCTATAATGATAAATATGCATGACCCCAATATGACATTTTGATTGATGTGCCCATGACATGATAGAAACTCCTCGACGATTTAGTGTGATGTTGTCCTAGGAAAAAAGGTATTAACTGCAACAATTTTCTTTTTACATTGAACACGGACTTGGCAAGACAATGCAAATGACCTCTTCTTGCTTATTTTATGCGTTCAAAGGAAAATCAAAGCTTATCTCATCATGATATCATGTGCAATAGGAATAAGGGTCATTGATATGTACTAACATTTATTACATAATAGTGAAGGGAAATTTGGTTGAAGTATAAGGGAATCGAGCACATGTTTGAAGAACATGAAGAAGAAAAATCACATGGAAGTGTCTTCCATGTTACAAGGATCAGTCTCATTGGATTCTTTAAGGATGATAATGCTAACAAAGGAGAAAATTATGATAATTTTTAGTTTAATTCCTTCAATGATAAATATATTCCTCCAAACAAGGATCAATGTGTTTGGCTTAAAGAAACCACAAGAGAGAATAAAATGGGCATTGAGTATTGGGTGGATGATCCTCTTTTTAGTATCATCAGAGACCACCATCAAATTTTGTTCTCTAGTGAAACAGGGGTTGTATACAACAGTAACAAATGAAGAATTAGAACCAGGGATTAGAAGAGATAACATCATTGGCCTCATGGGATATGATGATATTCTCACTGTGATAGAAGGACATTATAGAAAAATGTGTTAGGCTAAAGAATTGAGGTGCATAGAAGATCTAGGATATGAAGTCCTGGGGGATTAAAGGATTAATTTTCTATTGGAAAATTCATACCTAAGATACCAAACCATCCTCATGATAATGATGAAATAATCATTGTTCTGGACCCAGAGAGTGAGAAAAAAATTACACATTTATAACCCTACATCTGGATCTTGTTAACTTATAGTATTCATGCATTCCATCTAATGAGGAAACAGGAAAGGAGTTTGTGTAGAAGGCTAGGGTTAAATGTGTTAGAGAATAGATTTCACAACCAATAAAAGGGCCCTCAAATTAGCCTTTTGAAGGGTTTCTATCTAAATCAGATTTTTCAAGTTTGAATAAAGGTTTGATTCAAAAACAACACCAGGCACGACATGATAAGGTTTTACTTATTAGAAAGAACATCATTATTTGAACTCAATCCATGATAAAAATATGAGTGTTCTTGGCCCTGGAGATATCCTTTTCACTGCTATAATGAAGACATATTTTTCATGAACTAAAGAGAGTCTGATTGTGGATGTTTACACAAGGGCCTTAAAGGGTGGATTTAATCAAGTTATCAATAATACAGAGTGTTTCTCTCCCATAATATGCCATTTTAGTAGGGATCAAGGACTTTAGGCCAATTTTCGCCTATAATTTTGAAAAGTCATGATACAGTTTGTACTGAAGGAAGGGAATGAGGAAACTAACCCACCAACAACAACACTTGTGCCTTGTAGGTACTCTTATTTCACCATTTCACTCTTTCTCATGATGACCAAACATAGGGAAAAGGGACACTGCAACCTTAAAATGATAAAGTGGTTTTATTGGATAATTTATTTTTCCTTAGCAACTCTATGCTGACATGTTCATATTTGAGGGTTCTCAAAAACTCCTTACAGATAACTTCCCCAAGGTAGAGCCCTATTTAGCAGTTTTCACTTGGATTTGAATGTTATTATAGAATTTGGAATATAAGGAGATTCCTCCAGAAGGAAGCCTAAAATTATAAATATGTATGAACTCAAGATTATAGTTTGATTTATGTGTAAATGAGACACAATAAAATCTTTTAGGATTCATTATGATTTTTTCCCATGAGAAAAGCTATTAATTGCAATAGTTTGGTTTTTACAGTGAAAATGGCCTTGGAGAGACAATGAAACTTGCCTCTTGTAGTCTATATTATCGGTTTAAATGGAAATAAAAAATTTCTCTCATCATGTTATCATATTCAATAGGAAGGACGACCATTGATATGTACCAACATTTATTACATCACGGTGATAAAAAAATCAAGTTTTATTGAAGGTTTGATCTTAGAGTGTATGCAGTGTTATCATACAACTTGTTTTTATAGATTGTAGAAATGTCCTTTCATATCTTTGGAGTGAGTATCATCTTAGAATTTTCTGGAACATCTTTTTAGTAATATGTATCACCAAGTTCCCAACTAAGGCCTATGTAGAAACCTTATATTATCGATATTCCTAGTGAACTAATTAGAGATAACTTTATCATTGAAAACTTGCAAATATTGGAAAAGTAAACATATATTGAGCTGTAACTTGTTTGTTGTATTCCAAACCACAAAAGAAAGGGAATCTTAGAATTATTTTAAATAGGGTTATAAGATTAATTCAATACAATGGAATTGGTTACATATGTTGTAAATAAACAACAACTTCGCCATAGACAAGATTCATTAGTAGATTTCTTGGTGAATAATTTTCTAGTTGCATATTTTTTTCTTAGACTTTGAAACATAGAAAATTTTAGGGGCGAATGTTCGCCCTTTGGCGAAATTAAGGGGTTTTAAATTTTTAGTGGGCGAATATTTTGTATCATAGTACATTTTTACAAATCACCTCAAATAGCCCATCTTATTTTAAGGGAGACGGTAAAAAAGGTAAATTTAGCCCTTGAAATTAGGAGTTACAACCTTCCATTCGCCCATTTTCAAGAACAGGTTTTATTTAAGTGAATCCATTCGCCCATTTTCAAGAATAGGTTTTATTTAAGTGAATCCTATGGGCCAAAGGCCCAAATACCATATTTATAAAAGAGGTATGGTAAATTAATAAAAATATAAATAAATGAGAGGTATGGTAAATAAATAAAACATTTTTTATATTTACTCCATAAGTCACCTTATATACATGCAAGGGTGTAAACAAATAAAAATATAAGTAAAGTGGAGGTATGGTAAATAAATAAAACATCTTTTTATACTTACTCACAAGGTATGGTAAATAAATAAAAATATAAATAAACTAGACGCATGGTAAATAAATAAAACCTCCTTTTATATTTAGTCCATAACCCTCGTTCTATTTATGAAGCCTCAAGAAAGAGGTTTTATTTAAGTGAATCCTATGGGCCAAATACCATATTTGTAAAAGAGGTATGATAAATTAATAAAAATATAAATAAATGAGAGGTATGGTAAACAAATAAAACATTTTTTTATATTTACTCCATAAGTCACGTTATATTTACGAACACTCAAAAAATTCATTATATTTAGGTGAAACCTATGGGAAAAATATTATGGGACAAATACCATGGATTATATTATTATTAATACCATGCAAAAAAACATTATTAACCCTAATATTAGTATTAATAAAAATAAAAATGGCACATGCTATTGACCCATGGTATTCACCAAAATGGCACATGGTATTGACCCATGGTATTCACCTGGAATGTAGCCTATTTAAATTGGGGAATTAAACCAGCATAGATCCATCTTTACTCTTGATCTACTAACCCCCGAGAGGTATCAAATATCGTGATATGCAAACTAGCATAGGGTGAAAAAATATTTGATCCGATCAACAGTAAAAATGGATGTTGTAATTTAATGTATGTTAAACATTTTAGATTGGTTAAAATAAAAAATAAAATAAAAATCAACTATTAATTTTATTAATTTTTATAACTTACGAATAGTAATTTTTAAACTCCAGGTATATGATAACCCATGGTATTGACCCATGGTAATACCATGGTATTCATGTGAGCATAGACTATTTAAAGGGGAAATTCTATCATCTTAGATCCATCATAATTCTGGGTCTACCAAGTGCTCAGAGTGATAAATAGATTTCATCCCCCTAAGAGTGGTAGATGTGGAGTTAAGATGGATATAGGTTGGTTTTTATGATAATGAAGATATTAAATAGACTTAGGAAATTATATTGTCAAAACATCTTAAGGTGAATGTTTAAATCATAAACATTGGACAAGTATATTTGTATACTTCTGTTTTAAACTGAAACAAATCCATGGATAAAAGGAATGGATTGATTGCACTATTCATCCTTCTATAACTTTCCAACATATGTTGGAGTAAACAGATTGTAATTTGGGTAATTTTTCTAATTGCAAACAGGAACATACTTGTGTATGTGTATTGGCAGGGTGGTTACGAGGTCCCTAGAAGTGATGAATTTGAATTTTTCTTGGTTTTATATATAGTATTAGGTTTTTTCTCATGCTTTCTGTGAATGGCACAGATGAATTTTATCCTACACCCACTAGGTTATTGATATGTAATTTCGGTAATTTTGATTTCAAAAGATATTTTAAAGAAATGCAATGATTTCGTTTGTGTATTCAATAAACACAAGATTTTATAATTGAGTAAAATATTCGCCATGCCTGGTGAGAGATTCGCCAAAAAATTATATATACATATCATATTATTGATAAAATCGCCTTCCATTTTTCCTACATACCATGGAGATTCGCCCATTTATTATACATGCAAATTTGGGGGGTTCTTAAAATTTTCCCTGCTTTGAAATCACCGCAAGTGCCTAGATACCTAGAATAGACTCATGTATTTATAGTGAATTCAAGTTGTTTCATAACCTCATATCTGTGGTGTGTTCTGATATTAATAATAACACAGACATGTGGCTAGTGATGTATTGGAAACATCGTAGGCCATGAAATTACTCACTGGGGAATTGTAATGCCTAGCTAGCTATAGGAAATGGAATTACATGAATAGAGTATGAAGCATGAGGCAATAGTCAAGTTGAAGGGATGGATGAATTGAGAGAACCATTTGAGGGGATTGAATTTGGTCTTCTAGACTGGAGCTTTTCATCTTCTTGGTAGTTTGCGTCTCTTTGGACAAATCAAATCTTATGCCTTTCATTTTGAGATTCTGAATACATTTTCTTAGAGCCCTAGAAGTGATCTTGTAATTCACATATTCCCTTGCTACAATGATATTGAATCACCCTTTATGCGAAGGAATATTATACCTCTTACTACAACAATTTTTAGCAATCAGCAAAGTGTAAATATCTCTACTCTGTTATCAATACCAACATCAGCTATTGCCTTCAAAGTAACAATATGGTTGTGTCTAATAATTATATTGCCTCTTGCTCCATACTTCTAGGAATATCTTGAAAATCTTGATCAAAATATGTCCATGCCTTCAATTTGTTGATCTCATATTTTTTCGAACTTCATTGATTGATCTAATTTATAGATTTGCAAATACCTCCATATGCATATCTTACATGATGAACAACTTGTATTGGTAACATTTCCTTGGTTTGAAATATCACCTCACTTGCCAAAATACATGTTGGGAAATAATCTTGTCCCAATCTCAAGCACCTAAGTGAGAATGGTATTGTTGATAACTTTCCAATCCCAATTATCCCATGAGGGGAAAACATGTCACAAGAAGCATTTGAACCTAGGTAGGAGTATCAAAATGTCTCCTCTTAACCACCCATGTTGCACCTAATTGAGAGAGCCTCAACTCAACTTTCAACCAACCATCAATACTTTTTGAATATCAGAATGTTTTATAACATGTTTTGAGCATCCTCGTGATGCTTTATTTAATGCTTCCTAAAATGTCTTGAAAACTTAGATATTAATAACTATGAGACACCTAAACTTGTCTTTTGCAATATTTTTAGTCATCTATAAATCTAGTCTACAAGTAATTTTGTTCCATATTCCCTTGGCTCTATGCTTAATTTCGATGTCCAAATAAATGGTATTGAGAATAGTCATGTTGCATCGCTTCATTTCTTCCTACATAATGCACCCTGTTTGGCTATAAATTTGAGATGTCTCACTAAATGTTATTGTGAATAACTATGTTACATCATTGTATGGTTTTAATTTTTTGGAATAAATGATGTTGGGGCATATTTGAATACTATTCATTCCAGAGATGCTTGGAACACTATTGGAAAAATTCTTTTAGAGTGCTAGAATTTTTTTATTTTCTTGTTAAATGAGCAGGGCATTGCACCTATTATATTTTGGGGATAAGAATGAGAAAATCAAACTCCTTAATCCAGAATTGAAAAATCAATTGAGAATATATGTTTTTTTGGGGATTGACAGTTTCATTATTTGTTGGATATATTTTTTCCAAACGATTTCCTTTTATATGTTGTCTCCTTTAGGCATCTCTTCCACATAATTTCTCTAATGAGTGAAAAGGTTTTGTGACAAAAATAAGCCAATGAAACTGGATATGGATGTAATTTTCATTGATGGTACCTTGGGAAACACTACTTAGATAATATTTAAATCACTCTTTTATACGAACAAGACGAGAGAACCCTACAATAAGAGAAAAAATAAATTTTCAATAAATTCTAATACTTTTGGATAGAAAATTCTCGACTAAATACGATACATATGGACAAAAACATAAGATAGTTTGAAATAGTGAAGACTTTATTGAGGGGAAATTACTTCTTCTATTGAAATATTACACACTTCCATGTAGGTTTTAGGTTCAAGTAGTGAAATTATATTAATGGATTTGTCTTCTTTTGATATTGTTTGTGACAAAATTTGCAAGAATAATGGTGCACATTTGATTAGTCATTATACAAAAGGATCTTCATAATGAAATGTATAACATCATTATTCTTTTATTAAAAGCATGTTTTGTATTTGAAGAATATGGCATGTTGGATATCCTCCTAATCCTCATCACCTTCCTCCTCTATGACATTGTAACATTCTAAAGCATGTTGTAGCTACATACTCTAATCAGGTTGTACCATTTGAGATCAAGATACATGCCTCCAACTATGTTATTACCCAATAGGGGCATCGAGTGGCATATCATAGTGAGACACTTTCATACACAATCTGAAAGTATCGCACATATGACAAGTAGATGTATTCCATTGTGCATCCCTACCAATAACGGAAGCATTACATTATGGGGAAGGAAATGGTCATCCACATACATCACCAACCCATGCAATTAATACAAACACAAGGGAACTTGCAAAATGATCACCATAAGAAACGGCCCACATACATGCAAGAGTTCCATTTGAACATTAAGTATAAGATAGATAACACTAACAATGTTTCCAACTGCCTTTGCCAACCACCGGTCACGGTACTGACCACTATGATTGACTCTTGTTGGCACGAGACTATGGGATTGCTGCATATTTACAAGAGCAATCTAGAATTCAACAACACATACTAGATGCTCCTGGAATGAAAGCAAGTTCCAAATTTTCACCTCCAGTATGCATTGTTATGCCACCTTGGACATTACAGTCATGTCGCTAGGCATTTTGGGGTAGAGAATACAATGGCATTGCTGTAAAAGTATTTTTATTTGCCAAACCTCAATAGGATGTTGGGCAGTACATCAGATCTTGCACTAGTTATTCCATTGCCAAAGATATCATCAATAAGTAAGGCCTATATACCCCTCTGCCTACTCCTAGTCAACCTTGGGAATCCATCTCCATGGAGTACAAGTAGGGTATTCCTTCTACTAAGCATGGCAAGGACGGTGTTTTCATGGTCATCGATAGATTCTCTAACATGGCCATTTTGGAGGCCTACAAGAAGAGCATCCTAGTAGAAGCCAATGTTGAGCTCTTCTTTAAACCATTATGGGTACATTTTGGGATCCCATCGTCTATTATCTCATATGAAGACAATAGGTTCCTAAGTACATTTTTTTCAAGTCTTTGGTCAATGTTTTATACCATGCTCATTAAGTCCATGACTTTCCACCCCCAAACTGATGGCCAAACAGAGGTCATCAACAAGATGATCATACACATTATGTGTATGTACAATTTGAAGCATCCAAGCACATGGGATGAAATCCTCCCCTCTGTCCAACACAACTACAACAAGGTTCTCCATCACTCAACTAGCCATAGACCCTTTAGGGTGGGGTTGGGATTCTAGCCACTATGTCCCATTGATGTGGCCATACCATTTGCAACTACTCAGTGATATTCGACTCATGTCCAGTCCAAGGCTGACAAGGCTAACATCTTCATTAAGTGCACTCAGCACATTCACCAACATGTCCATGGCATAATGGACAAAGCTAATGCTAAATACAAGCAACCTCATGATCAACATCAAGTACGACACAAGTTCTTGGTTGGTGACAAAGTTTGGTTTCATTTGTAGAAGGAGAGCCTCGTTGGCTGCTAATGCAAGCTTTTCCTACTCTACTATGAGCCTTACACCCTTAGTAAGGTTCTAGGTGACAATACCTTCAAGCTCATCATTCCACCATTCCTTGGCCTGCAACTAGTGTTCAATGTGGACTTCATTTGACCATACTTTCCACCATTACTAAACACATAAGACATTTCACAACAACTCACACAAACAGAGTTAAATCTAGACTACAGGGAACATGCCACAACTACTTAGAACATGGATACGTAGATCAAGAACACTCACCAGAAAAGGATCCAACTATATCATGCTGTCAAAGTTGGTCAATTCCTCCACTAAGGCAAGTGGCTCATAAGGGTAAAAGCTCAACAGAGCTTTACCCATTTCATGGAGGCACTCAATGCAATGGGGACGATTGATTCATAAGGGAAGAGGACTAATGCAGGTTGATATTGGTGGTCACTCGGCTATTCCACTTAGACCCCACCATTATTTCTTTTCATCTTCCTTAATTGTAGCACAACATACTATTTTTTTGCATTTTTTCAGGTCTTAAACTTCTGGAGCTATTCTAAGGGATTAAAATATTTTCTTAGTGAAAATGGAGAGATTGAAAAATTGCCAAACCAGTTTTTTAGTCTCTTTTCATCCTCTTCTTCAAGATCTTCGAAAGAAGGTATTATGATAGCTAAAAAAAACTGTTTTCCAAAGTTAAGTCCCCAGGAAGTTGATGTACCAATTTACCCAAATAGGGCCGAAAGTTTTGGCGTTTCATCTCCTAGAGTGAATTTTTTGGATGTTTATGGTTTTACATTGTTTCACAATAATAAATAGGCCTTTAAGCCTCATTGTAACATATTTGATCGCCTTGTAGCTGCCACATCTCTTATCAGAGATTGGCTAGCATTGCCCAAGCTAGTTTATTTCCATTTGTGTATGCAAGCATATTTGAGTTCTATGATATTAATGAAATGAATTTTTATTTATTTATTTTTTTTATTTTTTATTTTTATTTATTTATTTATATTTTTTTCTCTGTTGCATCTATGTGTTTATGTGTACTTATTTACTTTTTTGCATTTTTCATAAGTCTAGATCATAGGCTCCTTTTCTCATAACTTAACCCCTAATCTGATCCACGATCTTTTGCTTATAGATGTATTAAATGATTACATGAAAAAATTACAGCAACCATATGAAATTAATGTGTAGATGAAAGAAGAGAGGGAACACATAAAGGAATGAAAAGAAGACAAGAGACTTGATAACCGAGTTCCTCCAATTTGGACTATGTCTTCAGGCACTGCTCAATCAATGGGGAGGCCTTCATTTATTAAAAGGTATAAAAGAGATAGAAGTACAATCAACATTTTCATAAGGAGCCCTATGCCTCCAATTTGGAAAATGGTCGAAAAATAGAGATCTTTGTTGCAGAAACTGATATTATGGTTGAGTTCCTACCACTGAGTGGTGAAAAAAGGATATAAAATTGGCCCAATTCTGACAATGGACCAGAATTGAACCTCTGAAAAATGTGTCACGCAAGGTTCTACCTCCTCCCACAAGTCGTTGAGGGTTCCGCCCTTCTGCAATAAAATAATAGTCTTGAAATTTCTGCCTCTCCCCCCCGGTTGCACTACTCATAAAGGTTTAAATATTATGTAGTCGACAGACCTCCCAATGGAGTCTATTGGTGTAATGGTTAAAAATGTGTAGTAGTTGAGGAGGGCTCGGGGGATCAAATCCTGTGCCTCCCATTTTAACCAAAGGTAACAACTATCCACTTTTGGAGATCAGGACCTAGCCTTCCTAATCCTCATAGAGGGCTCTCTCCTTAAATTTTAACTTTGTTTTAGTTAAGATGTTTTAGGCTAGCTATGATTATTCAAGGGATTTTGATTTTGTTTGAAAGGGTTTCAATTGGGGTGAGAGCGCAATTAAGGGTTCTCAAACCCGGATAATGAATTATGAAGGAAGGAGTAATCGAAATCAAATGGCAGTTAAGAATCCTTTAACTTGGATTATTTATGAAATCAATCTAAACCAAAGAGAAATTAAGAATTCTTTAATTTAAATATCAGAAGAAAACATTCAAATGCTTAACTGTTAAAATAGAGTGTGATTTAAACAAGTTCTAAAATATTATTCTAGTTATAGCATTCAGATTGAAACACATATAAGATTACGAATAACTTTGAGAAAATGACAAAGACACATGAAAATACATTTTGAAATTTTCTCAACACATGAATCATTGGAACAGTCTGATCTTTATTAATCAATCCAGCTTGCTAGCTCATCAACTAATATAATAACCTTCTAGTTCTTCTTGGTAAAAAGAGTCTATATAAATGTCTAATAGAGTCCACACTACATACTTCGAATTGTGAAGTATTTATACAAAAGTTTATTACAAAATATGTCAAACTAATTTAGATTTAATATAGGAAATAAAAATATCTTCTTGCAAGAAGATAGAGGTAGCTATTGAACTGCTTCATGTTGTCCCTTTTATTTTGGTACTGCTGGCTTTTATGGTTTTGTTTTTAGCCCTTTATGATGCTTTGTTGTTTGATCTTTCACGTTGGAAGCTTCATTTACTTAAGGCTTTCATCTGATACACTTTGGCACTGATACACTTTGATTCTGTTGATCTGTCTTCATCCGTTTACCTTGATTTTTTACTTTTACTATACCTTAACCTTTTTACTACATTTTTATACAATAAATCAATCAACTTTTCCCATGTTTCAGCATCAGGTAATTGGCTTTTTTCCATCCTCCTATATGTTTTATCTACCTCGGTGTATTTGGCAAAAGTAGGCTTACTGATAAACAAGTGTTTTACCTCATGCTTGAGGTAAAACAATTTTTCAAATGTCTGGTATAGTACTTTGCCTATTGGCATTGCCTTGATTGATGATGTATTGACATGTTCTTTTGCTAGCTCTCTGACTTTACTGTTGTAATCCTGCTGAGTTGTGAACTTGTTGTTTATCACTAAGTGACTAGGTAATCCTTTTTCTCTGAAAATTTGAAACTTCGCCATAAATTTGACAGTGGCTACCTGCATATTCTGACACTTGTCCTCCAAGTTCAGCATTCATTTTCTCTTGGAGTGGACCTTTCTCACCTCCAAAATTGTCTCTGTTTTGTCCTCTATTTCCAATTCCTGATGCTCATACTTATTCTTACAGTTAAGGAATTGGATTATTCTAGTAGCCTCTTCTGGCATTTCTCCTAATTCTTCTTCTACTCTTTGGATGGCCTTTGTATCCATCTTTATTAAATCTGTTTTTTCAAAAATCACCTGAAGAGATGGTTGAATATCATTAACCGAGTCAATGATATTGCCCCATAGTAGTTTCTTAGCCTGCCCAAGAGGTTCTTTTAGTGTTAGGTCCTTCTCCATGGCTCCCAATCTCTCACTCATCTTGGCAGCCTTTTGCACTTCTTTGTGCATGATTTTGGCGAGCTTGTAATCAGTTTCCAAGCTTGTCACCTTTTATTCGAGCTTATTCATCTCCGTTGTTTGTATCGACATTTCTTCCATAACTTTAACCAACCTTGCTGCTTCTTCACCTAATGTACCTTTTGTGGATGTAGACTCTGTAGGAACTAGTTCCTCTATGGTCACTGGAGCTGTGGTAACCAATGAGGCCTCCAATGTGGAAGAAACAGATGTCATGACTGCTCGGATGACATTCACTAATATAGTGCAAAGATCACTTTTGTTTCAATTTGACTAAATTTTCAAATTCCTTTTTTGTCTCCCTTAATTGGTCATTTAGTTTAAGTACTAAGTGCATCAACTCTTCATGCCTGGTCTAGTTTTCCAAGACTTCATGTGTCTTTGGGTGCTATAGTTGTGGTATCTTCAATTTCTTCTTGAGTGCTACTATGTCATCATTATTTTTCTTGATCAAATGTTCAGTAGCTTTCATTTCTTTGGGATCATGTCCCGATTGAATCACTAAGTCTTCCAAAGACTTGATTTTGGTGTCTCTGGACTATGAGGAGGCCTTTTCCAATTGATACTGGGCTAAAATGTTGTTCAATGAATTTTGCAACTAATGGGAAGCTATGGCTTTTCCTGTAAGGGTGGAGTAAATCATTTCTCCAGCCTGTTTATGAAATTCAATTTGGTCAATGGGATAAATATTTGTTTCCAATACCTCAAAATTGATCTTCTTGAAATCTGATGATGTCCTTAGTTGTTGTACAATTGGCTTTATGAAAGATATTTGTATCGTTCCTTCCTTGATGTCAAAATCTGACATCAACCTGGTTTTATTGGTAGGTGTAAGCTTGAGATATTGTGCATAAGACTGTGCCTTTAGTTTCTCATTTCTCATTTTGATTTCTTTGAACCTATCCTTTATGTCCTTATCCTTATCAGCAAGCCTACTATGTGAGGATACTTCTACACTAAGATGCCTTTCTAACATTTGAGTCTGTGATGTAGATAGCTCCTGTGTTTCTCTAGATGGAGTTGTGCCCTTTCCCATGTCTAAATTAGTATTAGTTATTCTCATTGAGCCTTCTGTGTCTTCTTGTTATGAAACATAATTGAGCCTTGGCCTTTTACTCTGGTTGGCTTCATACTGTACATTGGATGTGTCCATCCCTCTACGTCCCTTTTGGGATTATTTTCTTCATTCTAAGGAGTCTGCAAAATGGTAGGGGTACTCATGGTTCCTTCGTGCTCTGGTACCTGTAGGAGTGACTTTTCATCAAGTTGTCTCTCTAAATCAATCAAGGTGTTTTCAACATCTACCTTTGTGCTATCCCTGTCTATGAGAGTGTTTTCCAACCACTCAAATTAATTGGCATATCTCTCTATCTCTGGTATGGGGTGATGAAGGTAAGGTCCCAGTTTGACCTTTTGTCTAAGTTTGGTCATAAACCCTTGGGAGTCATACCTCCACATGAAACTATTTTGGAACTTCATTTGTTGCAGAATTTGATCTGCTTCTTACCCTCCTTCTCTAGAATTGCCAATGAGAGGGCCTAACTAATTTTTGACTTTGAACTTGGTTCTTTTCTTGGATGATACAAAGTTGACTTCATTAGAGTTCATTATCTTCCTATAATACTCTAGAGCAAACAAACTCATGGGGAGGTATTTGGGCAGTTTGTATGGGGCAAGTTGGAAACAATAAGTTCTTATTTCAGTGTGGTTTTGGTAAAGGTACCAATCTCCCACCTTAATTTGCTTGGACAATTGGAGGACTCTTTTGATTTCTTGGCTTATTTTGGGTGGAGGACTTCCTATCAGCATAGTCATGACTGGATGGACAAAAGAGTCAATTATATCTGTATAGGTGTATGGTGATGAATACTTGTGGAAAAGTGATGTGCAAAATATGATAAACCTGGGGTGGCCTCTACTATCCAGCTTCTAGAGGGTGAAGGGAAAACTGTCTGACTGATAATACAAAAACATATGGTAAAGTACAGATGAGTATTTGAATACTCTCTCATTGTGCATTCTGGTAAACTATTCATGCATCCTTTCAGCTATGAATTGGTCATAATCGTACAAAGTAGCAGGAGTCTTTCCTGGGGTGAAATTGGATGTGAAGGCTAGGACACGCTCATCAAAAAATTCATGAATGGTAGAACCCATAATACATGATATCATGGTTATAATTTCCTTGCCCATTTCAGAGAAAATGGCAGGAACATCTTTAGGAATGTGTTGCTATTCTACAATGAATGTTTGGAATATTTGGGCTAGTCTAGATGGACTCAACTTGGTGTACTGGTCTAACAAATCCCCAATTGAGAGTGGGGACTAGTTTAGACTTGGTTGAACTTGTAACATCTCATTGGTTGACTCAGCTGTGATAGTAAACAAGAGTTTTTGGTCAGGGGACATTATATCTCTCTGGCTGGGAATGTAATGGGCATGGCACATATGGACAATCTCAGGAAAGATATGAACTGGTGGAAATTGGTATTTGGGCAAATTGGAGTCCCAAAGGCTAATGTCATCATAATGGTTTAGATATCTGTCCTTAGTAAAATAATGAATTTTGAGCAGGACTTCATAGGAACTCATGTCTATGATTTGAAAATCCCTATCCGCTAGGGGGAGGTGGTCAAGGTCCAAATGGGGAGTTATGATAGGTCCGTCATCCATGGAGATAGGGTCAGCCATAATTCAGTTCTTGTGGATTTGAATTTGTAAATAATAGTTTATTTAGAGGTTTTGAAGGAAACTAGAAGCTTTCAAAAGGGTTTGGCTATACGTCTTAAATTTAAATTAATTTGAATTAATTTTACTTAATTAAAACTCTTTAAAGAATGAACGTTTTCAAATTGAAAGGGTTGTCTGGTAACTTGTCTTCAAATACCTAGAATTGGGTGAAATAGCTTCAAACTCGGTGTTCTCAGCAACTACAAAAGTTCGAATGGCTCTGGTAAAGACTGAGAGGTTGATTGGGGTCTCTACAACTTCTTCAAGAGTGGAAATTGAGGTTAATTGGCGATTTCCGTGTGTGCAAGTGTCGTAATGGTTTGCAGAGGCTTTACAAAGAAAATGAGTGAGAAAGGTGAAATAGTGCTTCTCGACCTTTTTATTGAGCAATGGTCACTTTTTGGCGGGTAATTTAGAAATGAATAGTGGGTAGTTTTTTTAGCTGAGCGGGGAGGTGGTTTCCCAAGCCATTGCACCGCTTTCATGGAGGAGGCAGTATTTAGGAGGGGTAACCCAATCTATGCCAACATGTACTAGTTGCAGGCCTAAGGAAAACAACCTTATCGGGTGGGTGAAGGTCAGCCATTGGGTGAATCCAATATCGCTGTGGACCATCAGATGTGGGCACTAATGATCAAACGATAGTCGAGCGAGGATGTGTGCGGATGATATGAGAATAGGTTTTGGGTGGCATGAGGCTTTAATCCTTGGTGGTTTTGGATTAATTAGGATTTAATCCTTGGATTAAATGATTAGGAGAGGCTTAATGATGGGATTGGTTTAGCTTTATCAAGAAGCAATAAATTAAGTCGGTAATATGGGATAAAGTATAGTTTATAACTAAACTAAGGGCTGGGATATTATATGGGGGATTTAATTATATATCGGAAAAGGTATATTGGGAACTATAATATTATGTTAAAAATTAATATGAAATGAAATGAGCAGAGTGAACATACCACTAAGCATAATGTAACATTTGTTCATTTTTTAGCATACACTTTATACTTAGGATAAAATATTTTTGTGGGTTATTTGAATGAAATGGAATTTTAACTTGAGGTTGTTTACATTTCCTAGGAAAATGAAATTTAACCTTAGGAAAAGGGGTTTTATTTGGGTAATGAGGGGAAATGAATTTTATGAAGGGAATTCTAACACTTGGTGTCCATGAATAAAGGGATGAGATGAATGAGGGGGAGTTAATTAAATCAACTTGTAAACCATTGTTTTTGCTTTCTTAACTACTCATGCACATTTGAAAGATATGAATAAGCATGATAAATGCTCTTTTATCCAATCAAATTTATACTTCAGCAACCTTTCTTCTACTTACCCATTATTTACCCTAACTTTTTTTCTTCATTTTATTTGGGTGCATTTAGGCTAGCAGACCCTTATCATTCATTTTTCTTTCGAAAAATAAACTATCTAATTCTAATCATATATCATCCAAGGGCTTAGATTAAGCGGATGAGCTCCTTTTATTTTCTCTACCTATCTAATGATCTGCCAAGATTAAACTGTTTGATCATATTTTATTCTCTAACTATAAACATAAAATTTAAAGCATGAAATAGTCAATATTAAACAGTTTGACTAACATGGGTTGTGGCATGTATGGCAAGCTACACACAACCATTATTTAAGATAGTAAAACAATAAAATATTAGTGGCATTTAGACTTTCACACATTCATGATCTATTTTTGTTTTGGGGTTCATATATTTTCCTTTTTTGATCTTTTCTTATTATTTTTGTCCTTTAATATTTCTTCTAGGACATACACTCTTTACATTTTTTAAATTTTTAATATGGAAAGCATTTTCAGAAAGTAAAGGTATGTACAATATTACAAGGCTTAACATTAGCCATTTCAAAATTATGAATATTATCACTATAGGACTCTAAAACTCCCAATAGAGTCTATTGGTGTAGTGGTTAAAAAAGTGTAGTAGTTGAGGATGGGTCACAGGATCAAATCTTGCCCCTGCTGTTTTAACACATAACGGATTGAGGTCAATGTTATGGGTGGTAGGTATGCTAGTCCGGTGGACCACTCCCCCCCATTTCACTGTTGTCTATATTGAAACAAATCAAGTGGAAGGTCGGTGGGGTTGACAACCCGCTCACCACACTATCTATAATATATATGTGGTTTTCTAGTTGCAAGGGCGATATGGTCATGGCCTCTTGCCCCGTTTATAACATAAATTTTGTTGTGGCAATTCCAAGATGTTGGGGTCATGGCCACCTTCCCCTCTTTTTTTTAACATAAAGTAGCTGTGGGCTCCATCAGGGACGACGGGGGTCATGCCATGTCGCCCTTTTTTTTAAATTTTTAACCATTATTAGAAAATTTCTCGAACCTTAGGGTAATTGGACAAATTAATGGTCCTAGAAATTCTCCTGGGAAATCCACTCAATTCTAGAGACAGGTTTCAGCCAAATTGCACCCTCCTTAAGCCTACCACATCTACAAGTGAACTTTAAATTTTGACTGCCTCTATCTTCCTCATACAACCTCAGATTGGAGTATCATTCACGTTGGTGAAATCAGAGCGATGAGTACTTCGATCTTGTCTCAAGTTCATCAACTTTCTACCACCTTGAATTCTGAGCCTTTTACCATGCCACTGGTATCTGGAGATCCACCTCGATCAATCCTCCCCATTGAGGAGCTTTTGGATTGCCAAAAGCTTTATTAGTCAATTGGTAAGGAAGGGAATTATTCCCTCACCCTTTCCTTTTACGACCGTTTTTCCTTGCTAGGGTGCATCCCTTTGAAACCAACTCAAGGGTACTCCACATCTCCCTGTCATGATCTCCTAGTTCTTCTGTCATGGATGATATCTTCAGGAAACTCGTAGAGATACTCTGGTGCGACATAACCAACTATAGGAACTGATCGAACCTTGTCAGTGTCTATTATCAATGGTGGCTCAGAAATCTTTAAGTTTTCCATGTTCATTATGAAGTACATTTGCATATATGCTGGAAAATCAAGACAGGAGGCATTGTATGAAATCTTCTCCAAGATGGTGAATGGACCATACTAGATTGATTGCAATTTTTTTCCTTTTGCCTTCGTTCTGTACTTTTTGATATGGAGTCACACTTTGTCTCACTCTTGAAATTTATGGTCGACTCAGCGTTTGTCATGTTGAGCCTTGAATCGAGCTTCACTTTTTTCTAGCTACTCCTGTACTTCTTGGTGAATCAACTAAATCCACTGAATGAACGGTTGTGTTTTGTCCCTATCACCATGTCCACTAGAGTCCTCTTCCTTGCCGAAGACCATATCAAAAGCATCTTTGTGTAGGTAACCAAAACATGTCTCAAATGGTAAATGATGTTTATATGAGTGCACTGCTCAATTGTAGGAATGTTGAACATATGGAAGCTGCTCATCCAACAACTTAGGATCTTTTCCACAATACTGTCACAACAAGTGTACCACAGTGTGGTTGACAATCTATGTATGTCCATCAGTCTGTGGATGAAATGTTGCACTTCTTTTCAACTTAATGTCCATCATCTTCCACAGGTTGGTCCAAAACTATCCAAGAAATAAATAGTCTCGATCTAACACATTTGATGTGCGAAACCCAAAATGGACTCAAACATGATGAAAGAAAAGATAAGTTTCCTGCTCTGCAGTGAAATGTTGTTTACAAGGCATTAAAATACATATCTTACTAAAAATATCAACATTGACATACAAATAGTCAATGACCTTTTGTAGACAAAGGCAAACCTCCTACAAAATCCATCGACACACTTTCCCATGGACAACATAGAATAGAGAGTGGTGTGCAGAGAACGATTTGTCTATTAGACGACTTTGTAACAGAACTCACCACAGATCCCTTTACATAGCGAGCCACAATGTTAATCATATGAGGCCAAAATAAAAATCTTTGCAAATGACACAAAGTATTTTCAACACCAAAATTACCAGATGAAAGGGAGGTGTGTGGCTCTTGGATTACATGTACCCTTTCTCTTGTGGGTATGCACAATTTTCCAAGGTGATATTGCAGTTTCCCCTATAGTTGTCCACATGTGAACCATGGGTTAGCTTTGCATAAATATCCTTAAAGTCATCATCGTTAGTATATCTTTCGACATAACTTTCAAAAGGTAATGAAGAATTATGAAAAATAACAAAAGCATAAATAGGATGAGAAGACAACATATCGACCACTTTGTTGCTATTTCCCTTCTTATAATTTATTACTAGATGAAATTGTTTAAGAAAACCCATCCACCTGAAATGACGAGCTTACTGCAACTTGGTTTGTGACTAAAGATATTTCAAGGGCTAATGGTCCATGTGGATGATGGTCTCCTTGCCGATCAGGTAGTGTTTCCACTTTTTCACACTTTGACCAAGGCATATAACTCTTTGTCAGAAGTGGAATAATTTATCACAACCTTAGAGAATTTCTCTGAATGGTAAGATATTGGCTTCTTTTGCTGCATCAATGTAGCTCCCCTAGAATATCCACTGACATCACCTTAAATGGTTGCTAGAGATCTCCTAACGCCAAGACCAGTGTAGTGAAAATCTTTTTTTTCAATTCTTTGAAGGAAATCTTTTTCTTTCCTCCCCATTGAAAGACTTGCTTTACACTTGTCACTATGTGTAGAGGTAATGAAATAATAGAGAAATTGGAAATAAATCTCCTCCAATACTTCACTGCACCCAAAAAGCTTCAAACCTGGGTTACACTAGTAGGCTTAGTCCAATTTACAATTGCTTCAACTTTAGAAGGATCAATTTTGAACTTACCATGACCAACAATATGACTTAGGTAAACCAAAGAGGTTTTCCCAAACTCACACTTTGACAATTTTACATAGAGTTTTTGTTTTTTCAGTACATGAAGCACTTGCTTTACATGGCATACATGTTCATTCCTATTTCTACTAAAGACAAGAATATCATCTAGATATAGAAGAACAAATTCATCAATGTAAGGCCTAAAAAGATCATTCGCGACCCTCATGAAAGTGGTTGGGGTGTTGCAAAGTCCAAATGGCATCACCATCCATTAGAGCAACCCTTGTTTCCTCTTGAAGGTGGTCTTCCGCACACCCTTCTCTTCAATTCAGACTTGGTAATAACCACTATGCAAATCCAAATTTGGTGAAATAGATAGCATTCTTTAATTGATCTAGCAAATCATGAATGCGAGGGAGAGGGTAACAATTTTTCACAATATTTTTTTTAGTGCCTGGTAATCCACACACATCCTCCATGTTCCATCTTTATCTAGCACTAAGACAATCAATGAGCCACACTAATAAGCACTCGTTCTGATGACCCCTTGGTTCAATACATGCCAATGTTTGGTAAAGGAGTGTCATGTTGCAAATGGATCTCATGTTGGATTTCCCTCTTTGGATGTAATCCCCTTGGTTCTTGAAACACCTCATAATAGTTAGAAACTAATTCACATAATTCCATTTTATGCACAAGATCACAACCATGGAAAGAATCAAATAATTCTTCATCCCTTCTGCTTACAAGCATAAGCATGCATCCTTTACTGGAATTCAACAACCTCTTCATTTGTCCTGCACTTACAAGGTTAACATTGATTCTAGTTTCATAATCCCTTACAATACATTCTACCCCATCTTTTGTGATTTGGTATTTGTTTTCATGACAGAAGAAGAATGATTTTCTATCATATAAATATGGACGCCCTAACACCATGCCACATATATCCAATGGTATAACATCAAGTTCTAACTCATCCAATAACATAGAAGAAAACACAAATTTAACCTTAGACTACTTAGTTACATTAAATTTTTCTTTATCATGTATCCATCCAAGCATATAAGGTTTTGGACGCAGTTTGGTTTATAATCCTAGCTTCTTTACCAAGCACTCTAAAAGTAAATTTGCTTGGGATCCAGTATGTAGTAGAGTTTCTACTTTTGTATGGTTTATCAAAACTCTAATATGAAATAACTAAATTCTCTTTCGTTCATTAGGAAGAGACTCATTTGTTCAACTAGTGCTTTCATGTGATACATAATTAAGATGAGGTGTAAGAGTACCTTCTGTTCTTGGTTCTGTGATCAATGCTTCATCTCCAGAATTAGATCCAAGGTGTTGCTACACATTTGCCAGTATCTTATGATTTCCCTTTCCCCCATACTTCTCTGGTCTCTTTTTTGGGTACAATTTCCAACAATGATCATCATCATGACATTCCTTTTTGCAGTGAGTGCAACATGGCTTTTCTCTTTCTTGGTTGATGTTGTCCTCTTTTCTTTCCCCATTCCTTTCACTTTGGATTTTCCATTTGGAGGTTTGAAAGATGGTTTCTTGGAATGATAATCTCTTTCATTTTTTCCCATGTTCTCAAGATGAATGGTTTTTACATAGGCTGAGTCAATATTAATTAGTTTAAACAACAATAATGAATTACTAATGTAACTATGTAATGATCCAATATAGTTATTTACTACATCAGGTGAGTCAAGTGCAATGCCAAAATTATGTGCTTGTTTTCTAAACTCCTCGGTAAATATTTGAACATCCTCACCTCTTCTTCGCCTTAAATATTTCCAATTCATTAAGGCTTTTTTCTTATAACCCAAGGGATAAAATTGTTCCTTTAATATGGAAATAAAATTAGACCATGAGGAAAGAAGATTACCCAAAATCTTAATGCTTCACAATTTTCTCTCCCACCAAATGAGAGCAGTGCCACTCAGTCGAAGAGAAGCCAACTCGATCTTTGCCTTGTCCTCTTCAATCTATTGAATCTTGTAATAGATTTCAATCCTCCTAATCGAGTTATTAAGCTCTTCTACATTACTTTCACCGTTATACATGGGAAGATCAAATTTGACATCTAATTTAAATAAGGTTTCTTAGATTCATCCCTTGAATTCCTATGGTCATGGTGATGAGAGGAAGAAGAATATTCACCTGTGGAATGAGAAGGAGGAGGCTTTTCTCCCCCAATTCCATTTGCCGAACCTTATTTTTCTGGCTTTCTCTCTTCTACTTTCTCCAACCATGAGAACACTTGATCGACCTTTTCTACCATTGCATAGAAGGCTTTGTGGTAATTGAACTCCTCCTCATAATGAGCCTCATCATCTTGCATGTTTCTCCTTCGATATGCATGCCTTGCTTCGAGATCGAAAGACTTTAGTTTTCCTTTACCTCTTCGAAGCCTATTTCTTGTTACCATAGAAATATGCAATTCATATCTACAAAGACCTACTCTGATATCACTTGATCCAAGATCTTTTTCTTATAGATGTATTAAATAATTACATGAACAGATTGGAGCAACCATGGAAACTTAATGTGCACCTGAAACAAGAGAGGAAACACATAAAGGCATGAAAAGGAGATAAGATAATTGATCACAGAGTTAGCACAAATTTGACGAACACTATCATTAAGCCTCCTATCTTCTTTTCATGCCTTTATGAGTTTCCTCACTTCTTTCATGTGCACATAAAGTTTCTCTGGTTGTTGCAATTTGTTCATGTAATTATTTAGTACATCTATAAGAAAAAGATCTTGGATCACAACCTCATGCATGTCAAGGCTTCCATGCGAGTATAGGCCTCCAATCACGTGAACAACACTACCTCCATGCGGTTGTGACCCAATATTCATAATTCAAAGGGTGTGGTCCTAAGATTTGAGCAACAATTTAAGGCCAGCCTCCACATCACTACCGAAAATTTCCCGAGAATTCTCCAAATAATAAATGGCATAATAACAAGGCTTAAAATTAAAACTTGGGTCAAAAACTTGACCTATACTAAGTAGAACATACTAGACCTTTTTTCAAACAGAAGGTAAACATGTAAGCTACATCTCATGCTACGCATATATGAGTGTAAATCTCCATTCTTTAGTTGTAAATCACTGACAAGGTGTAATGCCATCTCAAGTAGTTGCGACAACAATTTTTAGACCATGCATTTATCAACCATTCAGTAACTTATCAAAGCATAATAAGAGTCATAGCGATAACACATCATAAACCATGGTTATCAAAGCATAATAAGTGTCATAGCGAGAACACATCATAAACCATGGTTATAGCCAAAATATAACCAAAATATTAACCATGACAGATGAACCATCAAGAAAGATAATAACAAGTACAAATACTCATAGTTTACAAAAGGAGAGTAGATCTTATTACCATATGCAAAATCCAACCAATTGAGGGACTTCCGAGTACCACTAGACCATATATTGGGTTGAACTGAATATCTATTTCAGCCAATCAGTCATGTTCCATATTCCAATCATGAATGTGGAATGTCAAGACATAAATAGTGAGGTTTTCCCTATGATTAAACTACATCCATCGTCACGCTACAACAATCTTGCCAAAAACGATCAAGAGATCACGAAGCACAAACAAGCTTGGATTCCTCAAAATTTATTAACCATTACCTTGAGGAATTTTCCTCTCTCCACCCATCTCTCTAGGGCTTCTCGAAGATTAAACCTCCTCCACCGTAGCCCTTGGGAATTTTCCTAAGACCACCTCGACCTATATCCCAACACACCATGGCTATCGAGGAAATGGAAAGGTAAGGCTGCAACCACTGTCAAACAATGAAAAATCCATGCCAATGACAACAAATGAACCAAATGAACAACTGCATATACCATACGTTCACACCTCAGCTAGTAAATCATGCCTGCAACATGTTACATACAAGATCTTTGTGCTGAAGCTCTTGATCCAACCTTCTCCTTATTTTCCTTAGCTTTATTTTGATTTTCTTTTTCAAATGCTTACTCTCTTTCCTTTGTAATAGCTAACTCAGAAAAGGATGTCAGCTATTTATGAGGTTCCTTTTCATCTTAAGGCCTCCATTTTCTTCGTTTTCATTCATTTTTCCTCTCATTTCCCTTGCCTGCAAATATGTGGCTCTCCACCTTCCATTTCTCCTATTTACTTGATTTTCATAACTAAAATGTCAATTATTGCCTCTTTTCCTGTGTTAGTGTCTTTCACTATTTCCTTAGCCATAAATAAATTGAACTATAATGTATTCCCACCATTCAACTTGGAATACATGTCAAATGACCTTTGTATTATGTATTTCACATGGAAAATTAACTAGGGCATGTTACATTTATCCTAATTTATAATTTTATGTAACCTTATGAAATGATCCCTGATAAAAGAATGCACACTAGTGAGAACAACTACTATTCTCATTATAATTGGTAGAGAAAACACAGCTTACACTCCTTCTAATTTGTAAAACTTCCCAAACCTTGTTCATGGTGGGTACTTGTGCTTTAAAAAATCTTCAAAACGTTATGAACACCTTTTGCTACCTTCTTTACTTGTTCATATTACTAACTACTTTACTTCAAGCCTAAGGACAAATCATTAAGTCATTCTCATTAAAATATACTAAACTTGTTTCGAAGGAGATAACATTATATGTATCAAATGCATCTCATATTTGTTTACTAAACTAGAAATTAACTTAAACAACAAGAAAGGCATCAGTCAGCTTTTAATTATATGCCTTGGCTTAGTTGGCGATGCATGTCGATCACGAATTTGCTCATTGTAAACTTCTAATACACTTACCTAGATATCATATTTAAATCATTCATTTCTTTCATTGGGTACATGAAAGATATCCTTCAATGCTCAATGGCTTACTCCCCTATTTTCATGGGTTCAGTCCATGGTAAATGTCATACCCATTCTAGTTTTCGCATAGGAAATGATACACACTTTATACTCATCCAAACCTGGCATGACAACTAGTACAATACTGCCAAAAGAAAAGAAAAAACACTTACCATGGAAATAGCTCTAATCAATAAATTTGTATACCTATTAATAATAAATTTAAAATCCAAATATATTATCTTGTACACCTCCTTATAAGAACCATTAACACCCATCCTCAGGTCGTTGCCTCTAGTTGTATCAAACACTATTGAAATAGATGTCATTGATATTTCTCCATCACTCAATAGATGACATCTACATAATGCTCTAATGTTTGGTGAAAAGGACTAGAAAATCAAGTTATATGACCTATTAATCTTTGTGTAATACATAAACAAATAAATAAATAAAATTCTAATCAACAACTTTCCTATAAGCTCCAACACTTTATTGTAAAACGTTTTCCTTTTCATTTTCTCTTTATTGAAGTTCCTCTTCATCTATTCACATTGCAAAACTATAGAACTTGGAAACTTCATACAAGCTAATAAAACATGTGTTAGGTCCCTATACTACTATTGTAACCCCTTATTGTTATTAGTACAACCCCCTTATTATATTTTTGTGCCCATGTAGTCCCCATATTAATATTATTGTGCCCCATAGAAGCCCATTATTGTTATTATTGTGCCCTTAGATTATTATTGTTATGTCGGCTCTTATTATATTATGACCCCTTAGACTCCTATATATAGAAAGAAGGTCTTGTCATTTTTATCATCCAAGAATTGTTTATTTGTCTAATGTAAAGGAGGTTTCTCCATCGAGGAGGCTTATTTCTAAGGCATTCATCTATCTTTTCTATCCTTTTGTGAGCTAGTTTCATAACATTTGGTATCAGAGCTTTGGATTCTAGGGTTTCGCTACTCTAAACACATCATCGTGGAATTTTTGCTATAACATTTTTTATGTGATGTTTCAGAAGCTAAACAAGAAAACCATTTTAGAAGACATCTCGCTGAACAACAATTCCGAATTTCAGAGCTTGTCCTGTTATAGTTTCAGAGATATGATCTGAGGAATTTAGGGTTTGTGAAAGCTCCAGAATTTCAACTAAAACAGGTCATCGTGGGATTTTTACTATAATTGTTTCTCTACAAAGTTTCAGAAGCTAATAAAGAAACCCATTTGGGAAGAAATCTGTCTGAACCTTAACTCCAAATTTCGGATCCTGTCTCACAATAGTTTTGGAGATATAGTTTGAGGAAGCTAGGGTTTTTGTAGACACCCAAATTACATTCCAAATAGGTGACCAGAGCAAACTCGTCATAACTATCTCTCTGAGCATCAGAATGAAATTTTGTAAAAGTTACAGAAAGACGACATCCTATAGTTTTATGTATATCATTATCATGTACTAAGGTTGAAACAGTGAGACGTGGCACATCATACAAGTTCGCTCTACTGAAATCGTCTATATTCAGGTCACCATGGGAGATTTGGTATAACTCTTTCTTGGATAATCAAATTCTGATCAGACTTACGGGGTTGTAAAGAGAACTCAAGGAGCTACAACAAGAAGAAATTTCAGAACTTGGAGATCTCAAATTACAGAGTTACGATCGTTTCACAATCGAGCTCCTAAAATCAAGAAAAATCGAGATGAGGATGTTTGATGGCAAGATATGGTAAATTGGATACAACAGATGGAGAAATATTTTGATCTACATGGTGTACAATTGTTACAAAATGTATGTATTACATATTTATATTTAGAACAAGATCAATTTTTATGGTTTAAAGGGCTTTGTTCTTGTAAACCACTTGTTATGAGGTCAATTTTCATGGAGGAAATTATAGCACATTATGAGAATACAAAGAGCAACACCTTCTTTAGAGCAACACCACAACAATTGGAAGAAAAGAGAGAAAATGGGCTTTGTTACAAAATGGAAAGAAAAATTATGACAACAATGAAGTATACCCCTCACAACTATAAATATGGAAGTGCTATTTCTCCTAGCCTTCCACAAACTACAGGGGCTACACCACAACAATTGGAAGAAAAAAGAGAAAAAGGGATTTGTTACAATTATGATAAAAAATGCACTAAAGGTCATAAGTGTGCTAGGAAGAAATTATTTTACATAGAGTATGAAGAGGAGGAAGAAAAGGATCAAGAAATATCAAAAGAAGAGGATATACGCCAAGACTCAACCCTAGAGAAAGAAGAAATGAATCCAACCATATCTTGTAAAGCATTGGCAAGAATTACCACTCCTCAAACTCTCAAGATAGAAGGACATATCAAGGAGAAAAAGGTTCAAGAAGTGAAAGATCACAACAAGAAAGAAGAAATGAATCCAACCATATCTTGTAAGTGCATTCGTCGGAATTACCACTCCTCAAACTATCAAGATAGGACATATCAAGAAGAAAAATGTTCAAGAGGTGATAGATCACATCGAGCATCAAGAAATGAATCTGACCATATCTTGTAAAGGATTGGAAGAAATTACCACTCCTCAAACTCTCAAGATAGAAGGACATATTAGGAAGAAAAAAATTCAAGCAGTGAAATATCACATCGAGCATGAACAACAAGTTCTCCAACTTTTAAAGGATAACACCACTTTGGTGCAAAATCAAATGAAACAACAAGCAGATCAACATCACAGTGAAAGAAGTTTTGGTGTAGGTGATTGGGTATTTTTATAACTACATCTCAAGCAAGCAATTTATTAGAAGTAAATGTGGGCAATATTACATGATGTTATATACCTAGGGGGATAATATGGGGTACCAAGGGAGGTACCCAAGGTAATAATGTAATAATGGGATGGGCCATAGTAATAAATAAGGTGGTTAACCCATATCATGTAATGGACCACAAGTTGTTAATAATAATGTAATGGGCCCATGGTATTAGTTGATGGTATGAAGGAACCATGGTAATGACCCATGGTATTGTATGTATCAGGCCTATATAGAGTCTAGAGACCCCATGTCAAAGAAGATAGTGAAGGAATATTGTATGAACAGGCATATGGCTTGTGGAGTGCTCTGCTTCCTTAAGGAGTGAATGTATGGTGTTGCCCTACCGTAAGGGTTTGATCAATAAAGTGAATCATTTCTATCTATGTCTATCTTATTGTTTCTGAGTATATTTGCATTATCTTATATTTTCATATCTGATCTATAGTATTTCCGGATTAGATCTATAACAAGTGGTATCAAAGCACTTTCTTGGGCACAAAAGTGGAGAATTTTTTTTTTAATTTTTTGCAGGATTTTGGGGGCTACAAGTTTGCAGATTAGATATGTATGTTTTGGTGAAAAATATGCAAAATCTAATTGTTGATCTGTATTCTTTGTGAAAAAAATCCGATTTCAAAAAAAAAATCGGTTGAATCGGAGTCCAGATGAAGGAGATATCGCTGATCTAAAGATCAGTGGGGTTGCAGAAAAGTTTTCAGGGCAGCGAGTTTGCGGCGCAGATATGGATGTCCTGGTGCAATATCTACAAAATCTAATTGTAGATCTGGATTCTTTGTGAAAAGATACCCAAATTAAAAAAAACAATCAGTCGAATCAGAGTCCGGATGAGGGAGATATCGTTGATTTAAAATCAGCTCTCTTTTGCAGAAATTTTGGTGACGGCGGGAGAGTTGCAGCACAGATCTGAAATTCTAGTGTCTGGATCAAGATTTCTATCACATGGGAAGATGCAGAATGATTGTTACATTTCTGGAAACAGGTTATAATAGGGATTCTGAGCAATATTGACGGAATTGTGACCATTTCAAATTTTCGCCAATTTTTTGTGATGGCGCGCCTAGATCTGAATTTGAGGGACTTGTATCCATTTGATGGCTCTCATCCAGCCAAATGGATAGCAAAAATGGAGAAATGTTTTAGATTGAATTACATCATGGATGATGAGACTTAGTTGAATGTGGGAACAATGTACTTGGACATTGAAAGGTTGCAATGGTGGCAAGGGCATCAATGTTGTTGTCGAAGGCCCTTGACTTGGGACAAATTCACAAAAGCTCTTATGGACCACTTTGACCGTAAAGCTAATCTTGTGGATAAGCTCACATAGACAGACACACAACCTAGCAAAGATTCTATTTTTACAGGAAAGAAAGAAACCAAGGAACCTAAAGGGTTATTTTCTGTCGGTATCTCCTTATTGCAGGTTCATAGATTCATTCAAAAGGAGAAGATCGTTGTGTCCGTAAATCCTAGTTGTAAGCATAATTTTATCAGTGTTAATTTGGCAAAAAAATTGCAAGTTCCAACAAAACACATTGAAAACATACAGGTTGATAATGAGGATGTTCAAGTTTATAAAGATTTGAAGCTTTCTATGGATAAGTATGTGTTGCATTGTGACTTTTATACTTCAGATATGGATAACATGGATGTTGTTTTGGGATATCCTGGGATGGAATCTGTCGGTACGGTCAATATTAATGTGCAAAAGAAATTCATGAAGCTCTGGTATAAAAAGAAGAAAATTACGTTACAGGATATTTCCATCAATAAACAGGTAGAGTCCACAGAGGTTGATGCAGAAGATGTTCCAGGGACTGACATATCAGATGATAAGCATATGATGATCGACAATCAAACACAAATAGAGGCTGAAGCTAAAAAGGTAACAGGTGCTGACACATCTGATGAGGATTCAGTGGTTGAAGTCATATTGGAAGCAAAGACACCACAATAGGCACCACAGCAGGGTGAAGTAAAGAAAAAGGCACCGGGTTAAAACTTCAACATATCATCACCCACATCACCCCGCAAGAAAACAACCAACAATATGGCAACCAATTTGTCATAAGGACAACAACCCCCGTATGACGGATAGCGAGGAGCGACGATCCACCTTCTAGACATCAACACAGGAGAGCTGCCACGGTCAACTTCCATCTCAAGTGAGCGAGGCACCAGCGAGATCGAAGGTAATGGAAACCAAGGGGGGATAATATGGGGTATCAGAGGGGTGGTAAATTTCTCTCTTATTGTTTCTGGGTATATTTTAATTATCATATATTTATTGGTTAGAGCTACAACAAGTGGTATCAGAGCACTTTCTTGGGCACAAAAGTGGAGATTTTTTTTTATTTTTGCAGGGTTTCAGGGGCGGCGAGCTGCAGATTAGATCTATACATTTTGGTGCAAGATCTAAAAAATCTAATTGCAAATCTGTATTCTTTGTGAAAAAATAGCTGATTTCAAAAAAAAAATTGGTTGAATCGGAGTCGGATGAAGGAGATATCGCTAATCTAGAAATCAGTGGGGTTGCAGACAATTTTTCAGGGCAGCGCATTTGCAGCGCAGATCTGGAAGTCTTTATATGGTAATAAGGGGGTGGTAAATTTCTCTCTTATTGTATCGGAGTATATTTGCATTATCATATATTTCTGGGTTAGAGCTACAACAAGTGGTATCAGAGCACTTTCTTGGGCACAAAAGTGGAGTTTTTTTTTTTTTTTTTGCAGGGTTTCAAGGGCAGCGAGTTGCAGATCAGATCTATACATTTTGGTGCAAGATCTGCAAAATCTAACTGCAAATCTGTATTTTTTGTGAAAAAATAGTCGATTTCAAAAAAAATTGGTTGAATTAGAGTCCGGATGAAGGAAATATCGTTGATCTCAAAATCAGTGGGGTTGCAGACAATTTTTCAGGGCAGCGCATTTACGGCGCAAATCTGGACATCATGGTGCAAGATATGCAAAATCTAATTGTAGATTTGGAATCTTTGTGAAAATATACCTAATTTCAAAAAAACATCAGTCGAATCGGAGTCCGGATGAGGGAGATATCGCTGATTTAAAATCAGCTCTTTTTGCAGAAATTTTGGTGACGGTAGGAGAGTTGCAGCGCAGATCTGGAATTCTAGTGCCTAGATCAGGATTTCTACCACATGGGCAGATGCAGAATGATTGCTCCATTTCCAAAAACAGGTCATAATAAGGATTATGAGTAATATTGACTAAACTGTGACAATTTCAAATTTTCGCCAAGTAAGTGATTTTTTTTCAAAACTCTCTTCATGGCCTCTAGCAAGGTTCTTTATTTTACAGGAAAAGATAGTGGTCCTACTATTGAAGAATACATAAAACAAAAGAAGTGGGTACGGAAAAACATATGGAAATGGTGGGCAGTGGCGGATTTTAGAGATGAGGCGGCCACATGGTGGGGATTACTTAACCAAACGAAGTGTTACAACCTGCCTGATGAAGCATTTGAAAATTTCCTTTTAGACAGATGGTCTCATTCTAGAAAACAAGATAAGGAGAAACATATGGGGTTATTTCCTACCAGTATATCTTTGTTGCAAGTTCATGGATTGATTCAGATGGAGAAAATCGTTGTGTCTATAAATCCTAGTTGCAAGCAACATCTTATAAGTGTTAATTTGGCAAAAAGATTGCAAGTTCCAGCATAACACATTGAAACTGCACAAATTGATAATGAGAATGTTCAAGTGTATAAGGATTTGAAGATTTATATGGATAAGTATGTGTTGCATGGTGATCTTTATGCTTCAGAGACAGATAATATGGATGTTGTTTTGGGATACCCATGGATGGAATCAGTGGGTACTATAAATATTAATGTGCAGAAGAAATTCCCAAATCTCTGGTATAAAAAGAAGAAAATTACATTACAGGATATTTCCATCAATAAACAAGTAGAGTCCACGGAGGTTGACACAGAAGATGTTCCAGGGAATGACATATCAGATGATGAGCAGTTGATGGTCGACAATCAAACACAAACAGAGGCTGAAGCTGAAAAGGTAACAGGTGCTGACACATCTAATGAAGGTTCAGTGGTTGAAGTCATGTTGGAAAAGAAGACACCACAATGGGCACCACAGCAGGGTGAATTAAAGAAAAAGACACCGTGGGTTAAAACTTCAACATATCATCGCCCACATCACCCCACAAGACAACAACCAACAAGATGGCAACCAATTAGCCATAAGGACAACAACCCCCGTATGACGGATAGCGAGGAGCGACGATCCACCTACTACACACAGAAGAGCTGCCACGGTCAACTTCCATCTCAAGCGAGCGAGGCACCAGCGAGATCGAGGGCTCACCTTTCTCTTGGATGGTTAGATGCACGTTCATGGTACCAATGGACTACTCTTTTGAGTAGATCTTATTATTTTTGTTCTTCCCATGTTTCGGGGACGAAACATGCTTAGGGGGGTGGAATGTTATATACCTAGGGGGATAATATGGGGTACCAAGGGAGGTACCCAAGATAATAATGTAATAATGGGATGGGCCATAGTAATAAATAAGGTGGTTAACCTATATCATGTAAGGGACCACAAGTAGTTAATAATAATGTAATGGGCCCATGGTATTAGTTTGATGGTATGAGTTAACCATGGTAATGACCCATGGTATTATATGTATGAGGCCTATATAGAGGCTAGAGACTCCATGTCAAGGAATATAGTCAAGGATTATTGTATAAACAGGCATATGGTTTGTGGAGTGTTCTCCTTCCTTAAGGAGTGAATGTATGGTGTTGCCCTACCTTAAGGGTTTGATTAATAAAGAAACATTTATCTATATTTGATCTTGTTATTCTTGGGTTTATTTCTATTCTCGTATAATATCTTTGGGTTAGATCTACAACAAGTGGTATCAGAGCACTTTCTTGCGCACAAAAGTGGAGATTTTTTTTTTATTTTTGCAGGGTTTCAGGGGCGGCGAGTTGCAGATCAAATCTATATACCTAGCGGGGATAAAATGGGGTACCAAGGGTATCAAAGCTACAACAAGTATAGTCTCCTTACCCCATATTATCTATATTCAGATCTTGTTATTTCTTGGGTTTATTTTCATTATCTTATATTTTCATATCAGATCTACAACAAGTGGTATCAGAGCTACAACAAGTGGTATCGGAGCACTTTCTTGGGCGCAAAAGTGGAGAATTTTTTTTAAATTTTTGCAGGATTTCGGGGGCGGCGAGTTTGCAGATCAGATTTGTAAATTTTGGTGCAAGATCTGCAAAATCTCATTATAGATCTGTATTCTTTGTGAAAAAATAGCTGATTTCAAAAAAAAATCGGTTGAATCGGAGTCTGGATGAAGGAGATATCGCTGATCTAAAAATCAGTGGGGTTGCAGACAATTTTTC
This sequence comes from Pinus tabuliformis, assembly GCA_031772625.1. Lineage (NCBI taxonomy): Eukaryota > Viridiplantae > Streptophyta > Pinopsida > Pinales > Pinaceae > Pinus > Pinus tabuliformis. The sequence goes on from CM062813.1 coordinate 624,128,114, forward strand.
AGGGCAGCGAGTTTGCGGCGCAGATTTGGATGTCTTGGTGCAAGGTCTGCAAGATCTAATTGTAGATCTTGAATCTTTGTGAAAAAACACCTAATTTCATTAAAAAAATCAGTCAAATCGAAGTCCGGATGAGGGAGATATTGCTGATTTAAAATCAGCTCTTTTTTCAGAAATTTTGGATGACGGCGGGAGAGTGACAGCGCAAATCTGAAATAGATAGAAATGATTCTCTTTATTGATCAAACCCTTAAGGTAGGGCAACACCATACATTCACTCCTTAAGGAAGGAGTACACTCCACAAGCCATATGCCTGTTCATACAATAAAATACCAAGAGCAATAACAAGAGCAAAAGTGGAGATTTTTTTTTATTTTCTGCAAGATTTCGGGGGCGGCGAGTTTGCAGATCAAATCTATACGTTTTGGTGCAAGATCTACTAAATATAATTGCAGATCTGGATTATTGGTGAAAAAATAGCCGATTTAAAAAAAAAAAAATGGTTGAATTAGAGTCCGGATGAAGGAAATATCGTTGATCTAAAAATCAGTGGGGTTGCAGACAATTTTCAGGGCAGCGATTTTGCGGCGCAGATCTAGATGTCCTAGTACAACATCTGAAAAATATAATTGGTATCAAGTATAGCTCTTGTTATTTCTTACCCCATAGAAATAACAAGAGCAATAAAATATAATTGGTATCTGGTATCAAGTATAGGCATCGGTTGAAAAAAAACAGCTTTGATACCACTTGTTATAACTCTGATACCACTTGTTATAGATCTAACCCAAAGATATATGATAATGGAAATAAACCCAGAAACAATAAGAGAGAAATAGATAGAAATGCTTCTTTATTGATATCAAACCCTTAAGGTAGGGCAACACCATACAATCACTCCTTAAGGAAGGAGAACACTCCACAAACCATAGGTCTGTTCATACAATAATCCTTCACTCTATTGACATGGAGTCTCTAGCCTCTATATAGGCCTCATACATACAATACCATGGGTCATTACCATGATTTCCTCATACCATCAACTAATACCATGGGCCCATTACCTTATTACTAACTACTTGTGGTCCCTTACATGATATGGGTTAACCACCTTATTTATTACTATGGCCCATCCCATTATTACATTATTACCTTGGGTACCTCCCTTGGTACCCCATATTATCCCCCCTAGGTATATAACATTCCACCCGCCTTAGCATGTTTCATCCCCGCAAGATGGGAAGAACACAAATAATAAGATCTACTCAAAAGAGTAGTCCACTGGTACCATGAACGTGCATCTAGCCATCCAAGAGAAAGGTGAACCCTCGATCTCGCTGGTGCCTCACTCGCTTGAGATGGAAGTTGACCGTGGCAGCTCTTCTGTGTGTATTAGGTGGATCGTCACTCCTCGCTATCCGTCATACGGGGGTTGTTGTCCTTGTGGCTAATTTGTTGCCATCTTGTTGGTTGTTGTCTTGCGGGGTGATGATATGTTGAAGTTTTAACCCACGGTGTCTTTTTCTTTAATTCACCCTACTGTGGTGCCCGTTGTGGTGTCTTCTTTTCCATTATGACTTCAACCACTGAACCCTCACCAGATGTGTCAGCACCTGTTACCTTTTCGGCTTCAGCCTCTGTTTATGTTTGATTGTCGACCATCAACTGCTCATCATCTGATATGTCAGTCCCTGGACCATCTTCTGCGCAACCTCTGTGGACTCTACCTGTTTATTGATGGAAATATCCTGTAATGTAATTTTCTTCTTTTTATACCAGAGCTTCACGAATTTCTTTTGCATATTAATATTGATCGTACCCACAGATTCCATCCAAGGATATCTCAAAACAACATCCATGTTATCCATATATGAAGTATAAAAGTCACAATGCAACACATACTTATCCATAGAAAGCTTCAAATCTTTATAAACTTGAAGAATTAAAGAAAAAGACACCGTGAGTTAAAACTTCAAAATATCATCACCCACATCACCCTGCAAGAAAACAACCACCAAGATAGCAACCACTTAGCCACAAGGACAACAACCCCTGTATGATGGATAGCAAGGAGCGAAGATCCACCTACTAACATCAACATAGAAGAGCTACCACGGTCAACTTCCATCTCAAGCAAGCGAGGCACCAACGAGATGGAGGGTTCACCTTTCTCTTGGATGGCTAGATGCACATTCATGGTACCAGTGGACTACTCTTTTGAGTAGATCTTATTATTTGTGTTCTTCCCATGTTTCAGGGATGAAACATGCTTAGGGGGGTGGAATGTTATATACCTAGGGGGGATAATATGGGGTACCAAGAGAGGTACCCAAGGTAATAATGTAATAATGGGATGGGCCATAGTAATAAATAGGGTGGTTAACCCATATCATGTAAGGGACCACAAGTAGTTAATAATAATGTAATGGGCCCATGGTATTAGTTGATGGTATGAGGGAACCATGGTAATGACCCATGGTATTGTATGTATGAGGCCTATATAAAGGCTAGAGACTCCACATGGAAGATAGTCAAGGATTATTGTATGAACAAGCATATGGCTTATGGAGTGTTCTCTTTCCTTAAGGAGTGAATGTATGGTATTGCCCTACCTTAAGGGTTTGATAAATAAAGAGAATCATTTCTATCTATTTCAATCTTATTATTCTTGGGTTTATTTCTATTCTCATATATTTTTGAGTTATATATATAACAAGTGGTATCAGAGCTATAACAAGTGGTACCAGAGCACTTTCTTGGATGGTAAATAAGGGGGGTGGTAATAATGAGAGATCCATATTATCCCTCATACAGGAAAGAAGGAAACCAAGGAACCTAAAGGGTTATTTTCTACTGGTATCTCCTTATTGCAGGTTCATGGATTGATTCAGAAGGAGAAAATCATTGTTTCTATAAATCCTAGTTGCAAGCATAAATTCATCAATGTTAATTTGGCAAACAAACTGCAAGTTCCAGCAAAACAAATTGAAATACACAGGTTGATGATGAGGATGTTCAAATTTATAAGGATTTGAAGCTTTCTATGGATAAGTATGTGTTGCATGGTGATTTTTATACTTCAGAGATGGATAATATGGATGTTGTTTTGGGATATCCTTGGAGGGAATCTACGGGTACTATCAATATTAATGTGCAGAAGAAATTCCTGAAGCTTTGGTATAAAAAGAAGAAAATTACATTACAGAATATTTCCATTAATAAACAGGTAGAGTCCAAGGAGGCTGAAGAAGAAGATGTTCCAGGGTCTGACATATTAGATGATGAGCCAGTGATGATAGACAATCAAACACAAACAGAGGCTGAGGCAGAAAAGGTTACAGGTGCTGATACATCAGAGGGGCTTAGTGGTTGAAGTCATATTGGAAAAGAAGACACCACAACGGACACCACAGCAGGGTGAATTAAAAAAAAAGACACCGTGAGTTAAAACTTCAACAAATCATCACCCACATCACCCCGCAAGAAAACAACCAACAAGATGGCAACCAATTAGCCACAAGGAAAACAACTCCCATATGACAGATAGCGAGGAGAGAAGATACACCTACTACACATCCACACAGAAGAGTTGCCATGGTCAACTTCCATCTCAAGCGAGCGAGGCACTAGCGAGATCGAGGGTTCACCTTTCTCTTGGATGGCTAGATGCACGTGCATGGTACCATTGGACTACTCTTTGGAGTAAATATTATTATTTGTGTTCTTCCCATGTTTTGGGGACGAAACATGCTAAGGGGGGTGGAATGTTATATACCTAGGGGGGATAATATGGGGTACCGAGGGAGGTACCCAAGGTAATAATGTAATAATGGGATGGGCCATAGTAATAAATAAGGTGGTTAACCCATATCATGTAAGGGACCACAAGTAGTTAATAATAATGTAAGGGGCCCATGGTATTAGTTGATGGTATGGGGGAACCATGGTAATGACCCATGGTATTGTATGTATGAGGCCTATATAGAAGCTAGAGACTCCATGTCAAGGAAGATAGTGAAGGATTATTGTATGAACAGGAATATGGCTTGTGGAGTGTTCTCCTTCCTTACGGAGTGAATGTATGGTGTTGCCCTACCTTAAGGGTTTGATATCAATAAAGAAGCATTTCTATCTTGTTATTCTTGGGTTAGATTTACAACACATGCACTTAAGAAATGGCGCCCTTACCTAATGGGAAGACACTTCAAGGTAAAAATGGATCATGATAGTATGAAATACTTTTTAGAACAGATTATCTTTAAAAGAACAAAAAGAATGGGTCACAAATATGTTGGGTTGTGACTTTGAAATCATCTACAAAAAAGGGAAGCAAAATGTTGTTGTAGATGCACTCTCAAGAAAGGATGACGATGTGGAAGCATTGTTTTGTGTTATTTCTATTATCTAACTAGATTGGATACATGAAGCAAGGGATGAATGGAAAAAGGAAGAAGAAGTGTGGCCACTGATTCAAAGCTTGTAGAAGATCCCAGTTCAAACAATATTGCCAGAACTTTACAAGCAATGAAAAATCATAATGGAACTTGGAGCATTCACAGAAACAAGAACCCGCCAAATTAGAAATCGATCAACTTCAAAGTATCTGATCAATTGGAAGAACTTGCTCGCTAAAGGTTCCACCTGGGAGGACAAGAATTTTTTACAGAAGCATCAAGAGCTACTCAAGCATTGAGGACAACACTTTTTGAAGGAGAGGGGCATGTTGGGTCCCTATACTACTAGTGTAACCCCTTATTGTTATTAGTACAATCCACTTATTATATTGTTGTGGCCATGTAGTACCCATATTGTTATTATTGTGCCCCATAGAATCCCATTATTGTTAATATTTCTAAGGCGTTCATCTATATTTTCTATCCTTTTATGAGCTAGTTTCATAACAATATGAACAACCATTTTCTCAAAAACAAAATATTTATCACACTTACTAATAGATTACAAAACAAGTGTCATCCTAGCAATTTCCTTTAGCACATTTATGTGCCTCTTCCAAAAGTTATCATAATCTCCCTTTAGTATTTTCTACCAAGTATTTGACAGGATTATTTATATAATATCTCATGAGGTGCAATATACTTAACTTAAATTTGTATGCTAATATTATAGAATAGTTATCTTACCTTAATTTTAGCCTTGAAGTCATGAGTTGATGAAGTCTAATTTTTCTTTCATTAGTATGTGCCTTGAAGCTCCAATAACTAAGAATTTTGGCCTTATACAACTTGATTTGTAATATGGAATTTTTTACATCAGTTAATTCCAATTTGTTGTATTATCAATAATAAGGAAGAAAAATTTTTACATCAGTTAATTCCAATTTGTTGTATTATCAATAATAAGGAAGAAAAATCAATTGTTTCACCTACATTCGACATGAAATGACATGTTATCGAGTTCAACCATGATTTTTTCATTTTGACATTTGCAGTTATTAAGCGACATCCAGGCCTTGTGGAATTCACTTTTCTTCAATTCATACTACTTATAAGCTCTTCAATCTTCCTTTCAAACTTCACTATACATTTGGGATTTTTTCTTCCAATCTGCAAATAGATCAATAAAAAATAATGAGAATCCATCTCAAGACTATTTAAACGAAGTATAGATCAATAAAAATAATGAAAATCCATATGAAGACTATTTAAACGAAGTACGAGGATCGCTTTTCTAGCATATTTCAATACCCTATGTTCCCATTTTTCGTGGGTCCTTGCAATATGGAATTGAGCATTCAAATGTCCTCCATTTGCATTTCCTATAGATACATCAACACTACCTTTGAGATTGTTAGGACTTCCTACTGTCCGTGATTCGATTTCTAGACCTCCAACATGATGCATCATCAAATTACAATAATTGAACATATCACGAGAAATTTATTGGGAAAATGATAAATTCTGTAATGGTAGTAAAGCTAAGTTGGATCTCTAAGAGAATGGAATCATTGGAAAGTTATTTGAGTTTTTCAAGAACTGAGAAATCAAGTTATTTTTAAAAATTCTATCCAATTGGAAATACCTTAAAAACAGATTCTTAAAAATAGATTCTTATTTCAATAGTGCAAATCTAGAATATAACTGAATAGCTGCAATCTTATTTCAATAGTGCAAATCTAGAATATAACTGAATAGCTGCAATGGTACATGCTAGCTAGCAAATTCCTCAAGTGAGATTTTGTTACCTCCAATAACATGAACATTCTCGACACCTCGTCCGATAAGAAATGACTTGAAAACTAGTTCTTATTGGAAGGATGCCCATCATCATCAAATAAGCATGCTGACCGAGCGTTAAGGTCAATTTTCAACATGGTGTAAAAACAAGGTGTGGAGATTGATTGGCAATTACTAGGAGATCTAAACGACAATGAGGCTGGAAGAGAGGTGTTGGATCATCACAACATTAGCCTTTTGACCTCCTTCCACCATAGCTTGGTCGAGCTTCTTAGCTTCCTCCAATTTGCCTTCTCTTCATAAAACCCGAAACCATTTATTGTAAATAAAAAAATCTAGTTTAAATCCATCTTCAATCATTCTGCTAAAAATCCTCGAGGCTTCTTCCAGTTTAATCAATTTCAAATTCTAGTTTAATCAATTTCAAATTCTAGTCTACTAGCATTACATATGTGACCTCATCAGGATCACATGATTCTGCAACCATCTCGTCAAGCAACCTCTCAATCTGCAATCATTCCCTCTTTGAAGTACTTGTCCAATGTGATATACCACAGCATATGGCATGCATCCCTTCGCCACCATTGATCCAGAAAGCCTCTCGACTTCCTGCAATTCACCATTTTGCACATACCCACTCATCAAAAATTCATATGAGGCACCATTAGGGCTTATATTCCTCTCTCCCATCTTATCGAAATACTCTAAGTCCTCTTGCATCTGATCAACCTTCCAGAACCCATCGATCGTCACATTATACAACATGATAGCCAGTTCGAACTTCTTCGGAATAAAGGAAAACACATCCAATGCCTTTTGAACCTCTTATGCCTTGAAAAATACCCAAATCAAATCACAAAAAAGTAGCTCGCTGAAGTTTGAACTCGATATCCTCATCTCAAAGTACAACTCCTCCGCTTGCTGCATTGCTTCCCCCTTCACAAAACCTGACTAGTAATAGCATATGTACGAGGATCCACCCCATGGAATTTCTCTAACATTTACCAAAAGGTCCTCATCACCTCCTCTTTCTTGTAGAGCCTAAAATGGGTATTCATTAAATGATTAAAAGTCGCAGTACTTGATGTCATCTGAACCTCGTACATGGCTTTCAGCATATTGAACGAGGCTTCCATATCCAGCCTCTCATAATTCGGGCTTAGAATTATGTTATATGTAATGAGACTCTGGAAAACACCAGCTTCTTTGATAAATTTATAAATAAAAACAACATTATTGTTATGACCTGCTCGGTGTAGGTCGCCGAAAATGGAGTTGCAGGTGAGGACAGTGGGGTGAAAATTAGAGTACACGGCATGCTCGATGCTGAGAGTGCCCTCGTCGAGCTTTTCCGCCTTACATGGTGTCTGGATGAAGTTGTGGAGGCTCACGTGGTCGCCCACCAGGATATTAATGGCCTTCGGGAGCTTCGAGTTTTTGTTGGTCATGGCATCCCTGTGGGCACACTCATGGTTACACTGCAGAGTGTTCAAGGGTGGTTCTATGCCGAGCTTCCTCTTGTTGTGGTAGCTCTGGGCTGCTGCATCCAAGGCCGCCTGTGATGTTGCCACCATTAGCATGCCAGACGTGCATGTTGTCGTGAGCGTTGTCGTGAATAATGGTGATGATGACCCGCCCTGTGTTGTGTATATGGGTGAGAAGGAATGGATATTCAAAGTTCTAATCAGCCTCGTATTTGCCCCTCCGGATGCTCTGCCCTGCAATGCGAGCTATAAGGGAAACCCAAAAACACTCGAGTAAAACCTAGACCATTCAGACCCAAGGACTTACAGTCATAACCAGATTAAGTCAAGAAGCTTTCAAAAGGGTGCGATAAGGGTGCGACAGCAAATTTTTAATTTAAAATAATTAAAACGTCTCGAAATAATAATTTAATATAAAATAAAACTTGAGTCAATAAAAATGGAGAGAAAATGATAATTTTAAGACAACATTTTGTCTTAAATACCACTTCTTTGTAGTAGTGCGATCACATCTGGAAAATTCATTAGGACAATTCCCCCTCTTCTTCCAATCATTATATTCTATGGAGGAAAAGGCTATTGTCATATCTGGTACTGAAGTTCTCCCTCAAGCTAGACACATATATGATCTGAGATTCGGCTATGAAACATGTTCAAACATTTATGCACCCAACCCGTCTTGGAGGTTCATGGGGAACCACGACCAACCAGTAACCATTAACATTGCAACAGAAACAAACCTATTATATATTAAGAGTTACTGTTAAGATTACCTGATATTTGATGACCAATTTCAAGGACAAACAGAGAAAGATAACCATGATACCTATGTCATCATGGTACTAATAAAGCATTTGATAAATAACCTGCACAATGTAAGAACTGATCTTGTGATAAAATTGAATAGATTCCGGTGTCGTGTTATTTAAAAATTTCATATGATTGGAGCAAGATCATAGCATATGCATGAAAATACTCGCAGCTGGGAGCGTCAGCTTCCCTCATAACTTGATTATGTGGATCTATGGAAAATGTAGTAAGAAAAACTTCAATTTAAGAGAGTATAAGTTGAGATCAAATTAAATCTTCAAACCCTAATTTGCAAGCCCTGAAAGGAGAATTTCCCAACAACAACCAAAAACCAATTAAATTGCTTTTACTTGTACTCAAAGATTTCAGAACATGGCTTCAAAATTGTTGGTTAAGCAAGTCGATCAACGTTGCTCATCTATTAAGGTGATCTGACTTCTATGATCTGACTGGAAAGAAACGACTGTAGTATAAGCTGTACTGGTCATAGTGGATGAAAGACTCAGTGAGTTGAACTAGAGCATAGAGCACCGATATCGTTGCCGCAAATGTCCCACATGCCTTCTGCCAACAAGCGATGCAATCGGACTGAGAGAGTGGCTCATTGCATATTGCTTCCAGGTAGGCAGTGGGTGAGCCTGCACTCGACAACTTGAAGTCGTAACCGATGAAGGGCGTGTTTTGCTCCAGATTTACAAACAGGTTTCCGAGCGTATCAAAAAAAGGACTTCCGCTTGGTATATTTTCCGTGGTACACCCACGAGACTAAGTCTGTGTTCTGTGCGCCCAGCACCACGAGTAGTAATATTACAGCTAAAGCAAAGCCAAAAGACCTGATCGTCATGGCTGCCGCAGATGTAATACTCGTTTCTATTAAACCCTTCAAATGGCAAACGTTATTGAGATGCTTATCATTCTGCTCACATGTTTCCATGGCTAGGACAAGAGGATGATGTTGGATCATGTCACACGTTGCCAGTGGAGAGAAACAAAGTAAAGCTACATTCTGGTTGATCGTCCTGAGAGGGGGATATGCTATATGCTTCAACTATTAACTTTTAAAAAGTTATAACCGTCCATTTTCCATTCGTAGTATATGTTTTATAAAAAACATAGCAATTCAGACATAAATTTATATAACACTCATGTATCGTGAATACATGTAACAACCATGATAACAATAATGAAAAGGGTAATTCGGTAAAAGTGTATGGCCCAATACATAAATATGTATGCATATATTTCAAATTTGTAGGTATTTATCGTATTAGTTTATATCATAATAATTTGTTATTATTTAATAAAATTTAGAAAATGAAGATGATAGGCTGCCTTGCAATTAAGAAAACTAGAGAAGTTAAAGTGTAAAAATGATCATATTAACTTAAAATGTAATTGTAAAAGAAGTTGCTACATGGTTATATTTTAATATATTTATGTTTGACTTCCACAATTTAAAATTTCTAATATATAGAGAAATGTTCAAAAAGAAATTCAATTTTTCAACCATATTCATAAATTGACTTAGAAGTAAATTGGAAATATAAGTAATCATTTAAAGGGGGAGTCAACCTTAGTAGATACATGTAGACGCTTGTCTTTCTCTAAATTTATACTCTAAATTCGTTAATGCTCACGACAAAGAAGAATTTCATGTTGCTCCTCCTATATTTCCACTTGGCCCATAATAGTTTTCGTTTCGAAATAAATATCCGTAGCGTATACATAGTATTTCTCATCCTTTTAATTCACATATCTGGTATGCATTTCCTAGTCTGCGCAAGAACTTCTTCACTGGAAAATGAAACTACATTCAATATAAGTTTCCTCTTTGGCATTGTCAATTTCTTATTGCATTTCTGAGGGAGTTGTGATATGGTAAATATTTGTAGGCTTCTTTTGCACTCTAGACTTGGATGGCCCCAATCCATGAGTTTTTCTATGGTAAATATTTGTATAGGTCATGGATTCTTTTGCACTCTAGAGGTGGATGACCCAACCCATCCTTTTTTCATCTTGGTCAATTCCCACCTTTTCCCCTCGTCATCGAAAAATGATAGCCATAGGGTTAGGTCATAGATACCAAGGGTGTGTTGATAGATACAAATAAAAATGAGGAGTCAAAATAAACATGAGGCTAGTTGTGGAGATGGAATACCATGAAGTTATCAAAACAAAATTTGTATACTATTCTTAGAAATTGAAGCCTCCCATGTGAACACGACCACCACCATTTAAATAAAGCCCCTCTAAGAACGCATATTGATGGCTATAACTAGGTGTTTTCCTAGTAGAGGTCTTATGTATAATCAAAGGACATTAACTAGTTCTTTCCTCTAGGAACTTAGGGCCAAAAAACATGTAACGAAAACAAAATAATGTTAAATCTTTCTTTCTTTCTAGTTTACCATGGTGTTTCTTAACCTCTTAATAACTTTTTTATCATACCATGGAGGAATACTATGGCCTATTGATATCAAATACCCAATTAATAGTAACTCATTTCAATATGTATATGTATATGTATACGTATACGTATACATATACATATACATATACATATTCATATACATACATATAGATATATATCTATATCTATATCTATATCTATATCTATATCTATATGTGTGTGTGTGTGTGTGTGTGTAACTTAATTTTATAATTTTTTTAGTTAAATTAAAAAGTAAACGGAGCATAACTATCTATTAACATGGAAAAATCGTACACACATTTGTACAATATAAATGATGCCCAAAATCCTTTAGCAGATTGTATATGTGAAGAATTTCCAGCTGAAAATTTCATGAAGTATAAAAATAAAAAATTCTCCAAACATCTCGAGTATAAAATTCATCCCCGTGGCCTAGTGAAAGGAAGGAATTAGCGACCGTGCAAATTTTCCTTTCATAATATTGCAGTCAACCAAAAGTTTGAAGCAACAGTCTAGGACCACTTCACAAACTTAGAAGAGGGGATTCTTTGACATGTTCCACTTAGGGACAATATATTTCAATTCTCCCTAGAGGTATGTAGCCCCCAAGGGATCCTCTTGTCCTACTCATAAGTCATTTTCTGATTAATGGATGAAGAGAGGGAAGGGATTCAAAATTCTATATAAACATATCATTGGAAGACCAAAAGTAAGGAAATGTTATGCTAGCAAAATTTAGCCCAAGCAATCGTGCATTCCATTATTGAATAAGAGGTAGAGCATTGTTGTCTTGGCCAAATTGTGTCTTAACAATCCAACATTCTAGTGTGAAGAAGATTTCACCATTAAGAGAGACTTGCTTATTCTTTGAGAAAGAGGAAAATATTGCAAAGAGAGTGAGGAAAGTAACCTCCTTATTCAACATTTTCAACACCATTTCTCAAATAATTCTATCCAAGTGTTTAACATCCATCTTTTGTATTCATCTTCTACTTTCAACAGTCAATGAAGGGAGCTCCTCCATTACTTCGTTGACTTGCTTTCTTCATCAAGCATTATCTATGTGTTTGTTTCTTAGTTTTTAGTTTCTTTTTGGATATGCATTGTCTTAACAATTTATAGTGTTTTTTTACTTATGCTTGTCCACTAACATAAACCAACTATCTGTGATTTCTTTGTAGAGAGAAACCAACCGTTAAGAAGGTTTCTTTTGGTACGCAATACCAACGAATACACCACTACAGATTTGGTGAATCCACTCATTTCTTTACTCTAATATAATAGTTGTTTTTGCAGGACCTCGTCTCTCCATTATCACTTCTTCGTGCATTCATCATCTCTCTAGAATTTTTGCAGGACCTTATGGACCTATTTTCGACTAATAAGTTTTATTGTTCACTCTTTTTCATCAAATCTACAAACTTTGTTTAGAAAAATTCACAAATGAGTGTGTGCAGAGAAGAGTTCACGCAGTTTACAAAGAGCACAAAAAACCATTGTAATTTTCTTTTCCTAGGTGATTGGTAGCATTTCGTGAATTTCCTTCACCCCTATAATTTCTTCTTGTTAGTTCTAATTGCCTAAGTTCTTTACTAATCACTATTAGTAGAGTTATTACATTATCTTTTCTTTGTAATTACATGTCTCACATATCTTAATTAGGGGGAAAAGTAAGTGGCCAGATTCCACATATCTTTTTAAATTTATTTTTATATTTTTCACAACACAGATAACTTAATTAGTAAAGGAGTAATAGGCCCATTATCCACAAATTTTGTTACTAACCAAAGAATTTTTATTTCATTAGTTTTTGGGACCAGGACAAAATTTTACTACAGAATGTAAGTAATCATTTCTTTCCTTACGTCTTTCAGGTGAACCTCAGCTTGCATATGAACACTTTCTTAAAGAACTTTAGTTTTCCATCTCCCTTTAGGTACTCATAGTGTAATAGGAAAAGAGTAAGTGGCCCATTATCCACACATTACTTATTTTTCATGTAAGAAATAATCCAATTGTAATTATATGGTATTGTAAAGGATCACTAAATATCCACATGTTATCACACTTTGTATGTTCACTTTTCCACTTGCACGCACATTACACATCACGCACTTGGATTCTGTAAGCGCTGTACAAAAGCTCATCCAGTTTTTGGATCTTTTTGTGCTTAGTTTATTTTTGCTTACATTATCACAAGACAAGTGAAGAAAGACTCCTAAAATAAACCATAACTTGAACCAACTAAATTTCCCCACAAGGGGCACAAAATAATTTATAGTTCATGTTAGGACCATTTTGGGTAGGAATCCCATAAGCTGCCATGGTCATGTTACATCATTGAAACATGGAAGTTGACTTTCAGGGTGCTTAATCCCCCACCATCACACGGAAATGACTACCCAATTCAATGGGGGTTAAACGTAGGTCTATTGTGTGTGGTACTATTTGGGGCTACCATACCCATCTACTACTTGGTATTGGTAACTGACTACCAAGAAGCTAAACACTCGAGTGCTCCTATGGGATGAAGGTATCTTAGTGGCCAAAATTAGAAAATCATTTCCCTATAGTTGGAGGTGTGGGAAACACTAAAGCCTTATCCATTACCTTGGTTGACTCTTTGGCTCTTGGAAAGTGTGACCTAATCTCTTGGGACATTGCCCCAGTAAGCATAATAAGGTATTACCATAAGGCTAAGTTACTTTGAGAGTAATAAGGATGAATAATCCTTCATAGGATCTTTAATGATACACGAAAAAACAAAAACCATTGTTTTGTTTGATTGATCACATAGAATTAGTTAAAATGAAACTAATCATTTTAGTTTTCACTTTGTTTTATGTCTTTGATTTACTTTCTTTGATACTTAGCTTCTTCCTCATCACACGAAGTGACACACACTCTACCCGACACCATAGGGGACCACACATCTCCCCACCAGTCTATAAATTTCCAAAACCTGCCCCTATTACCGAGAGGTCTGCCATGTCTCTCACCATTTAGTGTAGATGACACCACATAGCCATTGTTATAGGATCATCCTTTATTGGTGAAACTTTGATTGTGACCACTCCTCATTAAAGAACTCCTTTCATTACCCCTCAAGGGACTCCACACACTACCCCTTAAGGGACCCCTCACACTACCCCTCTAGGAAGCCTATATACCACCCTTCCAAAGAGTCCATGTTGTACCCACCAGGGTCACACCTCTCGCACTTCCCTATAAGGAACACATTCAAATACAGCTATTCAATTTTTTTTTGATGGAAAACAGATCCCAAGGCTCATTTTTAGATTCCTTAAATATTCTTGATTTAAGTCAATTAACGAGTGACCCTATTGCACATGGACAAAATTGGTCACCCATGCCAACCAAGCTACCTTCAAATGCTCTAAAATTTTAACGGAAACAAGGAGGAGATCCACGAAACCATGTTATGACCTTTGACCTTTGTTGCTCATCCAACAATATCATAGAAGATACTATTCGTGTGTGTTTCAATGCACCGTGATAGGGCCCACCCTCTAGGTCACATGGAAACTTTGGTTATCTTGCCACAAAATTCCTCACATTCTTCCAGCTCTTAGTTCTCCAAGACTTGAGACTAGAACTTCTAACCCATTTCAAGCGAACATTTGCTACGCACATATATGACCACATCCAAGAAATGAGAAAAAAAATTCGTTTGTGCAAAGCTCATATGGAGGCCAAACTCCTCCTCGACTTATTTTTAAGATCTTTCATTTCATAAATCTCAAAAAATGTGGTGAATTCATCCCCATAAAATGAAGAAGAGGCTATCAATAAATCTCAACAATTAGAGCTAATATACACTCAATATGGATACCTCTACTATGTCCTTTGATATGCATCCTGCTGAAAAACATTTAAATCGGAGTTGCTAGGTCATCTAGTGCTACTGACAGGTTGATATGGACCATAGCCCAAAATAACCTAGGAAACACCTTCCAATAATCTGGAAATACATACAGTGGCCAACCATTTGGTGCCACTATTACAACACCTCCACTGCAAAACATAGGATATTATCCTAGTTAACCTACCCCTTTGGAAAATCCTACTATGCAGGTTAGCCCATACCCTCACATGTAGAATAGTTGATACTATCCCACTGTAGTTAATATCTTCATGCGTAGGGAAATGCATATCACCCTAGGGCCAGGGAAGAAGTTTCCACTTATAAAAACAAATATACTAACCAAGGACATGGAAACCAATATTTCTCTTTTCTAAAACCTCAACAAAGTAACCCACAACACAAAATAATGCAAAGGTTTATTTTGTGCCACCATCTACTCATCAACAAAAGCAAACATTTCCACAACCAAACAAGGAAAATCCACCCAACACTGCTAGGAAAAAAAGGAAAGAAAAAGCTAAAGGTAGAGTGTGGACGAGGTGGAAGCAATAAGTAATAGCCCTATGAGAACTAGCTGGGGGAATCCCAAACCGAAACCCAAACCAGGGATAGACCAATAATAAGCCATGAAGGCAAAATAAGAACCCCACTCTAGGGAATAATCATGCTTCCCATTTATGGGAAATACGGTTATTACACCCATCATTGCCCTCAACTCCCTTAGTTGAAGAGGATCAAAGATATTGTGGGGCAGGGGGACAAATCGAACAACATGTGGTAATGAAAGATACTTTCTCCCATAAAGGAGTATTAAACAATTTGCAAGATCCCTCCCATCAACGCTATCAGAATCATCTTGGTGGAAGTTTCGAGAATTTCTCAAGTCATGACATTTATATGGCATGGAAAGACATTCTCCTACAGATGTGGAACTGAGATTACGAAAATCCACGAGAAGCTAATCCTTCCGCCTCAACCACTGCAGCACCTACAATTCCATTGATAATCCCTCTATCCCCTATAGAATCCATCCTAAAGATTATCAAAGGGCCTTTACAATGAACATGTCATAACTCAAAGAAAGTTCACACCTACAACATATTCAATGGTTTATCTTCATCTCCTTCAGCTATGTCAACATTGGAACTCTTGCAAACATGCCCAACACAACAAAATTCCCTATTTCCTGTATTAGGAGAAATTCACCCTACCAATTCTCATTTAATGTCTTTTGACTTAGATAATGCTACCTCACATCTTCCATCAATAATCTCCTTCCAAATTCCCATCTCAATCCATAATATGACCATCCACCACTACATAGTTGATGAGGGAGCATCCACATCTATTATGTCAAAAACAATTTGGAAAAATCTTAGATCTCTTGAACTCAAACCATATGATATTACTCTTAGAGAATATGAAGGGCACCTTTCTGCACTCATAGGCCTATACCAATATGTTCGAGTAGAACTTCCTGGTAAAATGATTATGATTGGCATAGAAGTCTTAGATGCATAGTTGGATTACAATATCATTCTTGGCCAAAGTTACATGTATGCAATGCCTACAGTGGCATCATTTTTATTCAAGATAATGATGTTCCCCCATGATGGGAAAGTGGTTATAGTTGACCAAATCATATGCAATGAGAAGAAGACATTAACTGCGCCTGATGGTATGCTACCTTTTGTAGGATCTTCCCCTAAGTTTATCACAACCTACACTAAATTCAACCCTGGACAATTTAAACCATCAATGCTCGTTGGTACATACCCTAGATAATGATCTTTGTTGGAGGCCATTCTTGCACCAACGGGAGTTGTAGTTTGCATGTTGAGTTCATAAAACACCCCTTAAGATCAGGAACCAGTTCCAGACACCATGAACACTATACTTCTTCATTCTACGTTCTGAGCATATGATATCACCTAAAAACCCTTCTTATACCCTCCACTTTGTTTTGTCTCACACTAATTCATGGAAACACTCACACTACCAAATATGACTCTTGATATACCAGACTAGTATTTGGCCCTCAAGGCCATGTTAGAAAACTTAGGTATCACCTCGACAAATATCATTCCTACAACCCCCCAAGGAAACCATGCCACAACGAGTCATGCCTACATCGACACCAGCGGTGTCAGTAAGAAGTATAAGAAAAAAGGAAAGAAGGTGAAAGATTCAAACTCTTCTCCATCACTTATCTCCACACTAGTGGCAGATGATTGATTGAAAACCATGTTTTGTATTTTTTGGGAGGAAGCTTCATGTTCATATTTCCTTAACACCCATGGTAACACAACCTCCCACCATATGAGGAGGCAACCAAAATTAGTGACACCTCAACATGCCTCCTTTTGCACTTGCTGTCATGAAGTAGACCACCTTACACTAGTAGAAAATGATAAATTAGTGACCAGGTGACTAAAAGTGTTAGTTAACACAAATTTTCCAAATGAAATACTACAAAAAATGAGCAATATTAACTAACCCAACTAAAAAAGACTAACATAAGTGACTAATTTAGTGTGGGATTAAAATATATGACTAGCTAAAAAATAATAAAATTAAAAGTGACTAATGTGAATAACTAATTTATTCTAGGAATAAAAATACGAATACCTACCAAGTACTAAAATAATAAGAATTAGTCATTGTAATTGTGTGACTTCAACAATATCAACTTACAAGTGATAGCGGATTCAAAGGATGTCATAGATTGGCTAAAAGGTTATACTTCCTTAATCGATTCGTTATTGGATATGGAGATGATTATAATCTTCATGGGTATATCCTTTGCTCATATTCATAGCGATTTAAATTCAAACACTAACAAATTATCCAAAATGGAAGTTGGCTTACAGCTGGATCAAATACATTATGAAGAATACCTGCAAGAATTGTTGTGTAATTGACCTCATTTTCACACTAAAAAAAAGTTTCCCACTATCATAAATATAGTTCAAGAACAATCCCTCTTCATCTTGACATATCTCTACATGATTTAATTGGAATACCAAGTAGATGTTTCCTTTAAATTTATGACTATTATGTTGATACTTACACATGAGTTTCATATACACTATTAGAGTTCCATTATTTATTCATTGTATATCCATGTCTATATCTTATTAGTTGCATAGGTAATAGATAATTTTCTAAAGTCCACTTTGTCCCATTTTGTTCACCCAACTTATTCCTCTATATACTACAAGGAAATAATATTATACCAATTAAAAAAAAATTCCATTCAAACATATAAAAGTGAATATATAAAGAACAAAAATTATATTATGGCACTTCAAAAAAAAAAATTGTCCACTTCAACATATAACTATATAAAAAACACACAATCAATTAGACAAAATTAGTGCACAAACTTGATTTTTTTTTAGAAAAGCTTCACGGACAAACTTTGAAATTGTTTTTTAGAAAAATGTGGGGGACAATATTCATTGAATAGTGTGATTTGGAATAAATATACTTGGCTATTATGTATCTCAATCAAAGAGATAATAGTTCTGAAGTTCATGGACTCATAATTGTTTCATTGTCACACACGAATGTTAGCTACAGGTATGCCTTCAAATCTTGATTTCAATTTTATGGTGAAAGTATTTGATTAATCATAAAACTACACAGAGTAATTTAGGGATGTTGTACAATAAAGGTATAACTTCCTCAAAACTACCATTGTATGGTCTATCTAGGTATTACGAAATGGTTATGATTCATTTGGAAAATATTATTATTGTATTTCTAGTCACAGAAGTTCTCACATGTGCACACAAATTCACGTTAGTTAATTATTCTAGAAGACTTGCCTTTCAAATGTTATATATTTATCTATTCCCATCTACTTGTAGTTTTTTTATTTTTTTTCATATTAACTCTTTACATTTCGTCGGAATCAATTCTAAGACGTATAAATCCTTATTGAATTTCAAGAGGTACCTAGTAAAATTGAAGCAGATGTAGAACCTAATAACAGAGCCCTAGTTGAGCCCATGGATGGTACATTGAACTTAGAAGGGATGGCTTTGTTGAGCTTCACCAAATATTCCTAGATATGAACAACAATTAGATTCAATTGCAAGGTAGGTCCCATGGAATTTATAGTATTTATATATCTATCGTTAATAATGTGTAGTCCTTTAATGCAGAAATGAAAATGTTTTGTGTAAAGATATACAATCGTAGAAAGGAGAAGGTGTTTTTGTACCAGAACCTTGCTTTTGAGGTCCCCTTAAGTTTCTTTAATGAAGTTATCAGCGAGAAGGACAATTTCTCTCCCATAATATGCTAGTTTTCTAGTGATAGAGGACTTATAGCTAAATTTTTTGCTAGAAATTTTAGAAGTCATGATCCTCTGGTATCAAACGAGGGGAATGGGGACACTAACCCACCAACAACAACACTTTTTGTTTGTAAGTAATCTTATTCTAGCATTTCACTCTTTTTCTTGATGACCAAACATAGGAGCAAGGGACACTATAACCTTCAGATGATGAAGTGGTTTCATTGGATTGTTGATTTTTCCTTAACAACTTTATGTTAACATATTCAAATTTTAGGATTCTCAAAAAATAATTACATAGAACTTGCCCCAAATTTAGAGCCATATGCTATCTACGAGTTTGCACATGGATTGGAATATATATTCTAGAATCTAAAATATAATAGGACTCCTCTAGAAGGAAGCCCATGACAATAACTTTTCATGACCTCAGATTATAGTTTCATTGACTCGTCGATGACACCTGAGAAACTGTTACATGGTTCGGTGTGATGTTGTCCCATGAAAAAAGGTATTAAATGCAACAATTTTATTTTTACAGTGAAAATGACCTTGGAAAGACAATGCAACTCACCCTTGTAGCATATCTTATGGTTTGAAAGGGAAATAAAATATTTCTCTCGTCATGCTATCATGTTCAATAAGAAGGAGGGTCCTTGATATTTTCAATAGGAAGGAGGTTCATTGATTTTTATTTATTCACTATCCTATCAGTCCCAATAATTCATGATCAACACCAATAAATTTGACTTCCTCAAAAATTCCATTTTAAGGTGTGACTTTTTATTACGAACTGGTTATGATTCATTTGGAAAATCCCATCATCGTACTTCTAGTTGGAGAAGTTCCCACATGTGCACACAGATTCACATTAGCTAATAGTTCCAGAAGAATTATCTTTCAAATGTTATATATTTATATGTTCTTTTTCAATCGTAAAATTTCTTCCTTTCTTTGTTCATATTAACTCTTCACTTACCATCGGAATCCATTCTCAGACATGTGAATCCTGATTGAATTTGAGGAGGCACCCAAAAAATTTAAAGCAAATGTAGAACCTACTCATGGAGCCCTAGTTGAGCCCATGGATGGCACCTTGAACTCAAAAGGCTTGTCTTTGCTTCACTTCACAAAATCTTCTAAGATATCAACAACAGTTAGAGTCTAATGCAAGGGTGGTCCCATGGGCATTTATAGTATTTATTGATCTACCTTTAATCATGCATATTCATTTAATGCAAAAATGAACATGTTATGTGTACACATACACTATTGCAAAGAGGAAAAGGTGTGTTTGTACCAAAAATTTATTTTTGAGTTTTCCTTCAGTGTATTTAATGAAGTTATCACCAATAAGGAGGGTTTCTCTCCCATAATATGATAGTTCGGGAGTGATCAAGGACTTATACACCAAAAATTTCCTAGAATTTTGAGAACTCATGATCCCATGTTATCAAAGGAAGGGAGTGAGGACACTAACCCACTAAAAACAGCACTTGTGGCTTATAGGTACTAATATTTTAGTACTTCACTAATTTTTAAGATGACCAAATACAAGAGAAAGGGACACTACAACCTTGAGATGATGAAGTTTTTCATTGGATCATTGATTTTTCCTTAACAACTCTACGTTGACATGTTCAAATTTGAGGGTTCTCAAAAGCTCCTTACATAGCACTTGCCCCCAAGTTAGAGCAATATTCTATCTACCAGTTTACACATGGATTGGAATATATATTCTAGAATATGGAATATAAGGGGATTCCTATGGAAGGAAGCCTATGATGAAAAATATGCATGACCTCAATATGGCATTATGATTGATGTGCCCATGACATGCAAGAAACTCCTATAGGATTTAGTGTAATGTTGTCCAAGGAATAAAGGTATTAACTGCAACAATTTTCTTTTTACAGTGAACATGGCCTTGGCACGATAATGAAACTGACCTCTTGTAGCCTATCTTATGAGTTCAAAGGAAAATACAAGATTTATCACATCATGCTATCATGTGCTATAGGAAGAAGCGTCCTTGATATGTACCAATATTTATTACATCATAGTGAAGTGAAATTTGGTGGCAACTATAAGGGAGTCAAACACATGTTTGAAGAATCTGAAGAAGAAAGATCACATGGTGGTGTCTTCCATATTACAAAGGGTAGTATCATTGGATTCCTTAAGGATGATAATGCTAACCAAGAAGAAAATTCTGAGAATTTTTAGTTTAATGCCTTCAACAATAAACATGTTGCTCTAAAGGAGGATCAATGTGATTGGCTTAAACAAACCATAAGAGAGAAGAAAATGGGCATGGATTATTGGGTGGATGATCCTATTTTCAGTATCATCAGAGACCACCATGAAAGATTTTTGTCTAGTGAGACAAGAGTGGTATACAACAGTAACAAATGAAGAATCAAAACAAGGGATTAGAAGAGATAACATCATTGGCCTCATGGGATATGTTGATATTCTCACTGTCCTAGAAGTACATTATAGAAAAATGACTTAGGCTAAACAATTGAGGTGCACAGGAGACCTAAGATATGAAGTACTAGGGTATTAAAGGATTCATTTCCTATTGCAAAATACATACCTCAAATACCAAACCATCCTCATGAATATGATGAAATTCTCGTTGTTTTGGACCCAAAAAGTGAGAAATTTTTTACACATTTATACCCCTACCTCTGGAGATTGTTAACTAAAAGTATTCGTGCATTCCATCTGATGAGGAAAAAATAAAGGAGTTTGTGTAGAGGTCTAGGGCTAAGTGTGTTAGAGAAGAGATTTCAAGACCAATAAGAGGACCCTGAAGTTAACATTTTGAAGGGTTTCTATCCGAATCAGATTTTGTAATTTTGAATAAAGGTTTGATTCAAGAACAACACGAGAGATGACATGATAAGGTTTTACTGATCAGAAAGAGCACCATGCTTGGAGCTCAATCCATGATACAAATAGGAGTGTTATCGGTCCTGGAGATAACCTTTTCTCTGTTAGAGTGAAAAGATATTTTTCATGAACTAAAGAAAGTCAGCATCTGGATGTTTACACAAGGGCCTTAGAGAGTTGATTAATGAAGTTATCAGTGATAAGGATGGTTTCTCTCCCATAATGTTCCATTTTAGTAGTGATCAAGGACTTATAGGCCAATTTTCGCCTATAATTTTAAGAATTCATGATCCCATGGTACCAAAGGAAGAGAATGAGGACACTAACCCAAAAACAACAACACTAGTTCCTTCTAGGTACTCGTATTTTACCATTTTACTCTTTTTCATGATGATCAAACATAGGGAAACTTGACACTGCAACCTTGAGAATATGAATTGGTTTCATTGGATCATTTATTTTTCCTTAACAAATCTAAATTGACATGTTCATATTCGAGGGTTCTCAAAAACTCCTTACACAACACTTCCCCAAGGTAGAGCCCTATCTAACAGTTTTCACTTGGATTGGAATGTATATATAGAATCTGGAATATAATGGGATTCCTATAGAAGAAAACCTATGATTATAAATATGCATGAACTCCAGATTATATTTTGATTGATGTGTACATGAGACACAATAAAATATTGCATGTTTTAGCTTGATGTTTTCCCATGAAAAAATGTATTAACTACAATAGTTTTCCTTTTACACTAAAAATGGCCTTGGCAAGACAATGCAACTCACCTCTTGTAGCCTATATTATTGGCTAAAATGGAAATCAAAGTTTTCTCTCATCATGTTATCATGTCCTATAGTAAGGAGGGTCCTTGATATGTACCACCATTTATTACATCATGGTGATAAAACAATCAAGTGTTATTGAAGGTTTGATCTTGGATTGAATGCAATGTTAGCACACAACAGCTTCTTACAAATTGTAACATGTCCTTTCATATCTGTGGAGTGGTTATCATCTTATAATTTTATGGTACATGTTCACACTAATATGCATCAGCATGTGACCAGTGAAAACCTTTTTAGAACCCTTATATTATAGAGATTCCCACTGAACTAATTAGAGAGAACTTTATCATTGAAAACTTGCAAAGATTAGAAAAGTAAACATGTATTAAACTGTAATTTGTTTGTTGTATTCGAAACCATAGAAGAAATGTAATCTTAGTGTTGTTTCAAATAGGCACATAATATTAATTCAATGCAATGGAATTGGTTACATATGTTGTAAACAAACAACAACTTCTCCATACACAAAATTCATTAGTAGATTTGTTGGTGAATAATTCTCTAGTTGCATAATTTTTTCTTAGCCTTTAAAATCACCGCAAGTTCCTAGATACCTAGAACACAATCACCCATTTATAGTACATTCAAGTTATTTCGTGACCTTGTATCTATGGTGTGTTCTAATATTTAGAATAACATAGGCATGTGCCTAGTGATGCATTGGAAACATAACATGCCATGGAAGTACTTATTGGAGCATTGTAATTCCTAGCTAGCTATAGGAAATGGAATTGCATGAGTAGAGTATGAAGCGTGTAGTGATAATCAAGGTGAAGGGACAGAAGAACTAAGAGCACCATCTGAGATGATTGAATTTGGTGTTCCACACTAAATATTTTTATCTTCTTGGTAGTTTGTGGCTCTTTGGACTCATCAAATCTTATGCCCTTCATTTTGATCTTATGAATACATTTTCTTAGATCCCTAGAAGTGATGCTTTAATTCAGATATTCACATGCTACAGTGAGATTGGAATCACCCTTTATGCGTAGAAAGATTAAACCTCTTACAACAACAATTGTTAGCATCAACAAAGTGTAAATATCTCTACTATGTTATCAATACCAACCTGACTATTGCCTTTAAAGTAACAACATGGTTGTGTCTAATAATTATATTATGTCTTGCTCCATATTTCTAGAAATACCTTGAAAATATTGATCAAAATAGGTCCATGCCTTCAATTTATCAATCCCATAGTTTTTCAAATTTCATTGATTGTTATTATTTATATATTTTCAAATACGTCTATATGCATATCTTACATGATGGGCAACTTGTATTGGTAACATTTCCTTGGTTTGAAATATCACCTCACTTGCCAGAAAACGTGTTTGGAAATAATCTTGTCCCAA
Source organism: Pinus tabuliformis (assembly GCA_031772625.1). Lineage (NCBI taxonomy): Eukaryota > Viridiplantae > Streptophyta > Pinopsida > Pinales > Pinaceae > Pinus > Pinus tabuliformis. Next base: position 624,152,322 of record CM062813.1, read on the forward strand.
TCTCAAGTACCTAAGTGAGAATGGTATTGTTTATAACTTGCCAATCCCAATTATCCCATGAGGGGAAAACATATCACAAGAAAGATTTGAACCTAGGTCGGAGGATCAAAACGTCCCCTATTAACCACTCACATTGCACCTAATTGAGAGAGCCTAAGCTCAATCATCGACCAACCATCAATAGTTTTTGAATATCAAAATGTTTTATAACATCTTTTGAGAATCCTCATGCTCCTTTATTTACTTCCTCCTCAAAACTTTTGAAGTATATATTAATAACTATGAGACACCTAAGCTTGTCTTCTACAATATTTTAACTCAACTATGAATCTGGTGTACAGGTAATTTTGTTCCATATTCTCTTGGTTCTATGCTTAATTTTGATGTCCCATTAAATGGTATTGACAATAATATTGTTGCATCGCTTCATTTCTTCTTACAAAATGCACCTTGTTTGGCTGTAAATTTGAGATGTCTCACTAAATGTTATTGTGAATAACTATGTTACATCATTGTATGGGTTTCCTTTTTTTAATAAATGATGTTGGGGCATATTTGAATACTATTCATTCCAAAGATTCTCATAACACTATTGGAAAAATTGTTTTAGAGTTCTATAATGTTTTGGGGATAAGCATGAGAAAATCAAAATGCTCAATTCAGAATTGAAAAACGATTTGAGAATATATGATATTTTGGGGATTGACAGTTTCCTTGTTTGTTGGATATATTACTTTCAAACCATTTCCTTTTATATGTTGTCTCCATTGGGCATCCCTTCCATATAATTTCTCTATTGAGTGAAAAGTTTTTGTGAAATAAACAAATGAAGCTAAATATGGATGCAATTTTCATTGATGGTACCTTGGGAAACACTAATTAGATAATATTTAAATCACTCTTTTATATGAGGAACAATAGAGAGCCCTACATTAAGGGAAAAAATAAATTTTCAATACATTCTAATACTTGTAGATAGAAAATGCTTGACAAAATATGGTACATATAGACAACAAATAAGATAATTTCGAATATTGAAGACTTTATTGAGAGGCAATTACTTCTTCAATTGAAAGATTACACTTTTCCATGTAGGTTTTAGGTTCAAGTAGTGCAATTATATTAATGGATTTTTTTTCTTGTGATATTGTTTGTGACCAAATTTGCAAGAATAATGGTGCACATTTGATTAGTCGTTATACAAAAGGATCTTAATAATCAAATGTATAACATCTCTATTTTTTTATTTAAAGAGTATTTTGTATTTGAAGAATATGCCATGTTGGAGATCCTCTCCATCCTCATCACCTTCCTCCACCGTGACATTTAACATTATAAAGTGTGTTGTAGCAGCATACTCCTGTCAGGCTATACCATTTGAGATCAAGATAGATGCCTCCGACTATGTTATTACCTAATATTGGCATCCAGTGGCATACCACAGTGAAACACTTTCAAACACAGTCCCAAATTATCCCACCTATGACAAAGAGATGTATTTCATTGTGCAGTCCTGCCGATAATGGAAGAATTACATTATGGGGAAGGAAATGGTCATCCATGAATTTCCACTACAACAAAATAGGCAATTTACGCAAGATTTAGCACCAGATTTTAGTGTGTTTTTCTCTCCATTGGGATGACCAGCCTGGCGCTAAATCTAGCTCTATTGTACAATTTTTAAAGTGTCCTTTTTTGCGCCAAATTTTGCATCTTTTTTCTACACCAAATTTTGCATCATTTTTTGCATCATATTTTGCACCAAGATTTGCATTTGGTTTTACAACAGTTTTTGCTTCTAGTTTTGTGCCATTTTTTGCATCTATTTTTGCATCATTTTTTGCTCCCTATTTTGTGCCATTCTTTTCTTCTATTTTTGTGTCGTAATTTGCATCGAGTTTTACACCATATTTTGCATCTGATTTAGTGCCTTTTTTTGCATCGAGTTTGTGCCATTTTTTGCATCTAGTCTTATGCCATTTTTTGCTTCTAATTTTGTACTTATTTTTACATCTGTTTTTGCATCAGTTTTTCTGCCTTTTTTTACACCATTTTTTGCATCTAATTTTACACCATATGTTGAATCCGATTTAGTGCCAAAATTTTCATCCATTTTTGCACCATTTTTTTCATCCACTTTTTCATTTCATTTGTCTCCCTTTTTTGCATCCTATTTTGCACCTAATTTTGCATCATTTGTTGCATCCAATTTAGCATCATTTTTAACAACATTTCTTGCATCCAATTTTTCATCCTTTTGAGCATCTAAATTTTTACCCTATGTTGGACCATGTGTTGTGTCCACCTTTGAATCCCATTTTGTGTCTAATGTTACGTTCAATTTTGAGCCATTTTTTTTCGTTATTTTTGAATTTGTTTTTGCACCAAGTTTTGAATCATTTTTTGCACCTCATTTTGCATCCAATGTTGCATTCAAATTTGAGCCATTTTTATGCCCATTTTCGCACCATATTTTCTACTTTTGTGTCTAATTTTTCACCATTTTTTATGTCCAATTTTGCATCCTTTTTGGTGTCTAATTTTGCATCCTTTTTGGCATCCAAATTTGCATCATTTTTTCTGCCACATTTTGTGTCCACATTTGCATCTCATTTTGCACCTAGATTTTAGTTTGAATTTTCATCTAGTTATGCATCATTTTTGGCATCCTTTGTTTCACCCTTTTTTAGTCCCATTTTGCTTCTTGTTCTGTGTCTTTTCTTACATCCTTTTTGCACCCAATTTTGCATCCTAATTTTACACCATTCTATGCATCCTCATTTTGGTGTCCATTTTTACATCCTTGTTTGCCCCCAATTTGGTATCTTTTTGTATGCCCTATTTTGTTCCCTTCTTTGTGTCTAGTTTTGCACCCTTTTTTAATTCTACCTTAAATCTCTTTTTGTCTCATTGTTTTCATCTTGTTTTGATGGCTAGTTTAACATCCAATTCTACTCCCAATTTTTCATCGATGGTTACATCCACTTCTGGCTTCTTGTTTAGAGTTTTACTTTTACTTCCATTTTACTAATTTTATTACATAGTGAAATATATTACAGTTTGTAAATATCATTTTACTGTAGGATTTAATGCACAGTTAGATGAACATAAAACCCCCTCAGTTTATCCCAAAAACCTAAGATAGATTGATTAAGAGAAAGGTTGTTCTAAGGCTCAGGATTCTTAGTAGATCAATATTTAGAGTACAGATTAAGAAAAGAAGAATGATTTCATGTGAGTCCTCGCATGCAGGTCTTGTTGGAGTTTTTAGTGTAGCTAGGAAGCGCTCCTAGATAGCTCCAAATCTTGGTCCTACACACAAGAGAGAGAACAAAGAAAACTTCACAACGTAATATCTTGATAATTGAAACTATCATAAACATATAAATATTACTGAATAAATAAATAAAAACCAAAATCCCATACATTCATTAGTTAAATAGGATAAGTAAAGAATGAATAGTAGCATATGGAAGGAAGAACAACTAATCTATATTAATAAAGGAGTTGGAGGAAAGTTACAACCATTAGATGCAGTTGCAACAATACCTCCCCCAATTCCTAGCTCCAAAACTCTCCCTCTCAGGATAAATCTCAGCAGTGTGACAATACATGAACTCCCATCATTTCCTTAATGGCCAAGCCTCCAATATATAGGAAAGTGAAGGCTATGAAGATTTCCCAAATTCCTCATTAATTCAATTTTGGCAAAAGCTTTTGGATGAATAATGTTTCCTCATATAAAAATGGCATTTTCCACTTTTTAGAAGCTTTTGTGCTTAGGAAAAAGCTTCCCCATGCTTTATGGCTCTTTCCCACTTTTGTATGCTTTTATTTTTTAGGAAAAAGCTAAAGATGAGGATAAAGAGATTACATTCCACCATATGAGTTTCCAAAAGTGAACAAGAGTGTCAAATTCTAGTTAACTCGAGCTTTTTTCCTCGCATTAGAGGAATTTTCATTTTAAAATGTTAACTTTGAATTTCCATGTCATAATGTGTAATCCAATCAAAATCCTTTAAAATTTAAAAGACATACAAGTGAGACTAGGCAGTGGATTTTGTTTTAATAATATAACTTACCTAATTTAACTGTGAATAGTGCCCAAGTGACCCAAAACTATATTAAATATTAAAAATTAAATTAATATCTTAATCGATACAAATTAGAATATCGAGAATATTTTTAATGAAGAGTAAATCATGGCGTGTTAAATAAATAAATTTAAATATAAAATCATAAATCCTAAATTTAATTTAAATTTTAAATTTACTTTCTTAATTTAAATTTTATTAAATCTTCTATTGATAAATTAATTTAAATATAAAATATAAACATATGGTTATTTTGAAAAAAGTGCATTTATTTGAGTAACTTAAATTTAAATTTAACTTAAATTTATATTTTAAATTTTCCTTTGAAATTTAAATTTTCTTAAATCTTGTGTTAATAAATTAATTTCAATATAAAATACATGTAGATGGTGATAAAAGTGACATTTATTTGGGTAATTTAAATTTAAATTTAAATTTCCTTTAAATTTTGAATTTGCTTTTTTAATTTAAATTTGTTTTTTTAATTTAAATTTTGTTAAATCTTGTGCTAATATATTAATTTAAATATAAAATACATATACAGTTATTTTGATAAATGTGACATTTATTTGGGTAATTTTGGTAAAAGAATAATAAAAATGATATATTAAAAAATTGTCTACATGACATTATTTTATTAGTTTCTTAATTTTTTCTTAAGTGGTTATTTTTTGAGTTGAAAATTCCTCTAATGTGAGAATTTTGATAACAAAAGTTAGATGAAGGGGACAACTTGTTATAGACTAGGATATTGTGGTCCTCATCGTACATAACTTATATTATAGGCTTATATAGTTTAGGAGAAAGGGGTATTTCAACCAACAGCATAGTATTCTCCTCCATGATGATGAGGAGGTATTTTCATGTATAACACATTTAAGAATATATCACAATTCAAATTCATAACTTATTATTTGTAAACAAATTTAAGGGTAATTGACAACATTCATAAAAAATATAGCAGTATCCTCATATATAACAATTCTCCATCAAAAAATCATTGACAATTTTCAATATACATATATTACTACTAAATCAACATTTAGCGTAGATATCATTATTCCAAGTTAAATTCACAACATTACATCCAAAAATAGTAATATCATCATACATAATCATTCTCCATAAAAAAGCATTGATAGGTTTCAACACATATATAAAGTAACAAGATAATACTAATAATATCCTCATCATCTTTAATCAAATCAACTAAGATTGAAATGTGTGATTATCATATCAAAATATTTCATGAACACCATTATTCTAAGGTAAATTCACAACATCCATCAAAAGATAGTAATATCATCATACATAATAATTCTCCATCAAAATAATGTTGATAATTTTCAATATATACATAAAATAACAAGATAAAAATGATAATATCATCATCATATTTAATCAAATCAACTAAAAGTCAATGTAAGATTACCAACTAAAAATGTTTCATAGATATCATTATGCTAAGGTAAATTCACAACATCCATAAAAAAATAGGAATCTCGTCATACATGATAATTCTTCATAAAAAAATTGTAAACAATTTTCAACATATTCATAAGGTAACAAGATAGTGCCGATAGTATCATCATCATTATTCAAATAAACTAAAATTCAAATGTACGATTACCATATTAAGACATCCAACTAAATATAAAAAATAACGCATGGCTAGCTAGCACCACGAAAATCATAGTCAAGCTCATCCTCATGATCATCATCCTGACCATCCTGATAATATCATCCACATAATCATCACCAATGCCATCGCCATCCTAATCATCATCATCTCTGATATATGATGTAATCTAAACATAGTCTATATCATAGTCTATATCTAAACATAGTCTATATCTTAGGATTGATAACATGTTATTTAATTTATGAAAATGTGTTATTTTCCATAATATTGTTAAATATTAATATTAAATATGTTGGTTTTGAACATGGTTTAGCAAAAAGTTCCCAAAAGGTTTATAGATTGTAATTTATAATGTAATGCTTCATTGCTTGATGAAATTGTTTTGGATATTTTTTTTAAAGATTCATTGATTGATGAAATTTTTATGGATATTTTTTTTAGTATATTAACTTATATGTGAAAAGTCAAAAGTCACCTCTTTTTGAGATTTTCATTAGTTAATTTCCCTTAAGGCTATCAAGTTCACCATTCAGTCCCAGGTTAAGGAAATATAGGAGTCATGAAGTGGCATTGTCCAATAACATAAATCTTGGAACATGTTTTTTTTAGTCACATTATACTTCCTTTCGGTGTAAATTATCCATGAAAATAGTCTCATGGAACATGAGGGACCTCAATAGTAAAGGAAAACGAATACTCATAAAAGAAAAATGGTATGCAAAGCACCCATCAATAATGTTGATATAAGAAATAAAAATATTAAGTGAGGTTCTACCTCATATAATTAGAAAATGGGGGAGGAATTTCCAAATAGTAGTGATTGATGATTAGATATACTTGGGTGGAATGGTTATTATTTGGAATGATCAAGACATCAAGGATACCAATATGTTTACCTATTTTCGCATTATGACTCCAATAATATCCAATGTCTATGACTCCAATATCCAAATCATAGACTCCAATATCCAAATCATAGACTCCAATGTATCCAATGTCTATGACTCCAATATCGCAAATGGAAAACCTCTATTTCTCAATTCTATTTCCAGCACAAGTAATTTATACTCCCCATCTCCGTGGATTATTGGGAGTGACTTCAATATTATCAAGTGTCTCGAGGAAAAGAAAGGATGAATCACAATGTTTACCAAGCAATTTTGTAAGATATACCATCAAGGCCCTAAAGTAGTATCCATTAAAGTTCTCAAGCAATGAGTCTCCAACCCACACATGTGGATCAATGACATGTAATACATGTGTGTGTGGTGACTAACTTAATACACTGTTCTAATAACTCCACAAACTTAAGTATTTCACTCTGTCACATGATTGACCGTAGTGTGACATAAGTAAACCAAGAGTAGACATCAAACCCTTAGGCAAGAAAAATTCCCTAGATCCTCAATTAGGTGCTTAAATGATGAAGTGAAAATGAAAGGGGAAAAGAGGACTTCATGATTTAACCATCACAAACATGTGATCAAGTGTGACTAGGAGTGTATATATTCATATGTTTTCCAAAGAGGGTGTGAATACATGAGTTACCATTCATTGGGTATTATTTTTCTTTCTTTTGATTTTTCTTATATATAGGACTTAGGGAATTATATTTAGTGATTTTTTTGGTGCTAATACTAACATCACCATTACAACAAGATATTTTTCTAGTGCTAATACTTCCATTACAACAAGATATAAGAGGGATATAATGCAAAAAGTTTAATAATAATATGTATGTAGAAGATGGTCTTCGGACTGGTGAATTCATGATAATCAATGGGACTACAGTCAAAATAATTGGATGTAATTGACTTTTTTACATAGATTGTCAAAATAATTGCATAAATCGGTTTTTTTAACCAAAATTTAACAAAAACTTTGCTAGTGCTAACATTAGAACCACCATTACAACAACATATCTTTCTAGTGTTGACAACACCATTATAGTAAGATACCTCAAGAGAGACAGAAAATTTAAAAAGTATGATAGTAATACGTATCCAGAAGATGGTATTGAAACTAGTAATTGTTCACGAATCCATAAGATTGTAAGGTCATTCTCATTATCATAATCATTGTCATCATCATCACATCCTTGTCATTGTTATTGCCATCATTACCTTATCATCATAATCACCATTCATGCCATCATCATCATCATCATGGACATTGTTTGCAATTGTTCATAATTGTAGATGTTGTAAGAAATATCATCAACCCAAAAAATGTGATCAGTGCTAGAAAAGGGTTGTTTAGGACACATTGATATACGTAAGAGAAATAACAACTCTATTTTTGAGAGATGATCGATGATGATCATCATCACCACCATTATCATCGTCATTGTCATTTTTATCATCCCCATCATCATCATTAATGTAATTTCTATCGACATTGCTGTAATCATCATCATCATTCATGCCATTATAGTTTTTGATGATGACACCAAAGATAATGCTTATGATTATGACAATGACAACATCTAAAATTGGGAAGATTCGCCAACGTCATTAGCATCGTCATCATCATAATCATTGCCATCATCATCATTTTCATTGTAACCACTATCGTCTTTATCATCATAATCACAATTCATGTCATCGCCATCATCTTCATTTTCATCATTGTCAATATTATTGACATTGTCATCAATTGTTCATAATTGTCAATGCCATAAGGAATATCATCAATGCAGAAAATATGATGAGTGTTGGAAAAGGGATGCAAAAGTGAACATAAAAATGGGGGCAACAATAGAAGTAAAATTGGATGAAAAGTGGATACAACATAAGTAGATGCACAACAACATGAAAAACCTGACACAAAAGTGGATGCAAAAGTAGATGCAGTTGTCAATGCAAACTTGGATGCAAACATGAAGGCAAAAGTGGAAGCAAACATGGGTCCAATGGTAGGTGTAAAACTTGGCACAAATTGTGGTGAAACAAATGTGGATGCAACAACGGACACAAAAGCATATGCAAAAATGGATGAAACAAAAGTGGATGCAATAGGGGATGCAAACGTGGAAGCAAATGTGGTTGCAATGGTAGGCGCAAGGTATGGTGCAACAAAAGTGGATGTAACAATAGACAAAAAATATGCAAAATAAGATGCAAAAATGGATGTAAAAGTGGAAGCAAACATTGATGCAACAGGAAAAACAAAATTGAATGCAAAAAATGGATACAATGTAAGTAGATGCAAAAGTAGATACAAAAAGAGATGCAAAACCCAATGCATAAACCTGACACAAAAGTGGATGCAAAAATAGATGCAATATTTGATGCAAAAGAGGATGCGAACATGGATGCAAAATTGGAAGCAAACGTGGATATAACAGTGAGTGCAAAACATGGTGCAAATTGTGGCATAACAAAAGTGGATGTAATGATAGATGCAAAAAAAGAATCAAAGTATGATGCAAATGAAGATGTAAAAAGGGATGCAAAAAGTGAAATTTAAAATGGGTGCAACAGTGGATGCAAAATTGTGTGCAAAAGTGGATGCAATAGAAGTCGATACAAAAGCAGATGCAAAACGATACACAAAACCCGATGCAAATCCTGGTCCAAAATTGGATACAAAAAGGGATGCAAAAATAGATGTAATAGTTGATGAAAACCTAGACGCAAATGAGGATGCAAACGTGGATGCAAAATTATAATCAAAAGTGGGTGCAAAAGGAGGTGCCAAACTAGGCGCTAATTGTGGCACAAAAATATTAGATGCAATAGTGGGTACAATAATAGATGCAAAAGAGGATGTAAATATGGATGCCAAACAAGATGGAAAAGTGGATGAAACAAAAGTAGATGCAAAATCATATGCAAAACTAGACACAAAACGCGATGTAAAACTTGGCACAAAAGGGATGCACAAATGGATGAAAAAATGGATGCAAAAAATGATTTAAAAAAGGATGCAAAAAAGGATGCAAAAGTCGATGCAAAAGTTGATGCAAGTGTAGGTGCAAAAAGTGGATGCAAATGAGGATGCAAAAGTATGTCAAACAAAATTAGGTGCCAAAATTGATGCAAAACCTGGAACAAAACCTGGTGTAAAGGATGACGCAAAACTTGGCATAAAATTTGGTGCAAAACGTGGTGCAAAACCTATTGTAATACCTGGTGCTAAACTTGGTGTAAGATTTGGTGCAAAACTTGATGCAAATTTTGTGTCAAGTTTTGCACCATATTTGATAAATGGATGCAAATAGCACCAAAAAAGGGCTCTAGATGCAAAAAAAGAAGTAAAAAGGGACGCTAATCGCTGGTTTTGTTGTAGTGTTCACTGACCCGTGCAATTTATACAGACATAAGGGAAGTTGTAGAATGATCACCATTGGAAATGGTCCACATGCCTGCAAGAGTTCGATTTGAATGTTAAGTATAAGAAGTTCAACACCAAGAATTTTGTCGACTACTTGAGCCAACCACCGGTCATGGCACTGACCACTGTGCTTGACTCATGTGTGTACGAGACTGTAGGGTCACCACATATTTACAAGAGCGAACCATAATTCAGCAACACATACCACACACTCCTGGAAGGAAGGCAAGTTCCAAATTTTCACCTATAGAATGCATTGTTATCCCACCTTGGACACCTCCATGTTCCCTCAAGTGAACATCCCAAGAATATTTGGGAAGAACACTACAGTCTGGTCCCTAGATGTTTTGAGGTATAGAATATAATGGCATTGCTGTAAAAGTATTTATATTGGCCAAACCTTCAACATGATGTTGGGAAGTACATTAGATCCTGCACTACCTGTGTCATTTCCAAGCATACCATCAAGAAGTAAGGCCTATATACCCCTCTGCCTACTCCTATTCAACCTTGGGAATCCATCTCCATGGATTACATGTTGGGTATTCCTTCTAATAAGCATGGGAATGACTTCATTTTTGTGGTCATCGACAAATTCGCTAAGATGGCAATTCTGGAGGCCTATAAGAAGAGAATTACAACAAAAGCCATTTCTAAGCTCTTCTTTGAACCAATGTGGGTAAATTTTGGGATCCCACAGTCCATTATCTCATATCAAGACAACAGGTTCCTAAGTACATTTCGATTAAGTATTTGGTCAAGGTTTGATACCATGCTCACTAAGTCCTTCACTTTCCACCCCAAAAATGGTGGCGAAACGGAGGTCGTTAACAAGATGATTGTACACATTCTGTGTTTGTACAATTTTAAGCATCCGTGAACATGGGATGAACTCCTCTCCTCTATCCAATACAACTACAACAAAGTTCTCCATCGCTCAACTAGCCACAACCCATTTCAGGTAGGGTTAGGATTCTAGCCACTATTTCCTATCGATGTGGCCATACCATTTGTAGCTACTCAAGGAGATTCAACTCATGTCCAGTCTAAAGCTAACAAGTCTGACAGCTTCATTGAGTGCATTCAGCACATTCGCCAGCAGGTCCATGACATAATGGACAAATCCAATGCTAAATATAAGCAGTGCCATGATCAACATCAGGTGCCACACATGTCCCGGTGGGTGTAGAAATTTTGGTTACATTTACAGAAGGAGCGCCTCATTGGCTCCCACCGCAAATTTCACATTAGAGGAAATTTGAACTCAAATATAGCCACGTAAGAAAAAAATAAGAAATTAATAAAATAATGCCACGTAGACGATTTTTTAATGTATCATTTTTATTATTTTACTTTTATCAAAATTACCCAAATAAATGTGACGTTTATCAAAATGAAAATGTATATAATTTACATTTAAATTTAATATATTAAACCAAGATTTAATAAAATTTAAATTTAAAAATAAAATTTAAATTACCTAAATTTAAATTAAAAAAATAAATTTAAAATCTAAATTAGTTATCTATCGTTAAAAATAAATAACAATATATATAATAGTTCAATTAATTTATTAACACAAGATTTAATAAAATTTAAATAAAAAAATGAATTTAAAATATAAATTTAAATTAATGAAATAAATCCACTTTTATCAAAATAATAGTATATATATTTTATATTTAAATTAATTTGTTTGCACAAAATTTAATAAAATTTAAATAAAAAACTAAATTCGAATTCAAATTACTTACACGTCATTAAAAGTATTATCGATATTATAACTTTTATAGAATAGGATATTAATTTTTTTTTTAATATTTAATGTAGTTTTGGGTCCGTGGCACCATTGAAGTTTAAGATAGGTAAATTATATTATTAAAAAAATTGTGAGTGCATAGTCACACATGTATCTCTTTTGAATTTTAAAGAATTTTGATTGGCTTACACATTATGACATGGAAATTCAATGTTAACCTTTTAAAATCAAATTTCCTCTAATGCCTTCCCTCATACAAGTCTTACACCATCACTAAGGTTGTAAGCGACAATATCTTTGAGGTCATCATTCCACCATTCCTTGGCCTGCATCCAGTGTCCAATGTGGAACGCCTTCAACCATAACTTGCACCATTACTCGACACATAAGACATTACACAACAACTCAGACAAATAGAGTTAAACCCAGACTCCATGGAACATTCCACAACAGATTAGATCATGGATACACAAATCAAGAACACAAACCAGCAAAAGATCCAACTATATCGGGTTGTCAAAGCTGACCAACTCTTGCACCAACGCAAGTGGCTCACTAGGGTAAAAGTTCAAGAGAGTTTTCCCCATCTCATGGAGGAACACAATGCAATGAGGATGATTACTTTCTAAGGGTAGATGACTAATCCAGGTGGATATTGGTGGCCACTCACCTACTCCAATTAGAACCCACCATTTTTTCTTTTCAATTTCCTTAATGGTAGCACAACTTACTATTTTGGTAGTTTTTTAGGTCTTAAACTTTTGGAGTTGTTCTAAGGGATTAAAATATGCATTTAGGGAAAACTGAGAGATTGGAAAATTTCCAAACCAATTTTTTAGTCTCTTTTCAGCCTCTTCTTCGAGATCTTTGAAACACGGTATTATGATAGCTAAATAGAGATCGTATGCCAAAGTTATGACCCCGGGAAGTTGATGCACCAATTTACCCAAATAGGGTCCACAATGTTGAAACTTCATCTCCTAGCATTAGGTTTTTGGATGTTTAGGGTTTTCCATTGTTTTTGAATAATAAATATGGCTCCAAACCTCATTCTAACATAGTTTAGAGTCATTTAGCTACCAGATATCTTCTCAGTAATTAGCTAGCGTTGCCCAAGCTAGTTTATTTCCATTTGTGTATGTAATCATATATGATTTATTTTGTTGCATCTATGTGTTTATGTGTACATTTGTATTTTGTTGTGTTCTTTAATAAGTATGGATCATAGCGTCCTTTTCTCATAACTTGAAACCCAATTTGATCCAAGATCTTTTACTTACAAATTTATTAAAGAATAACATGAAGAAACCGCAACAACCATAGAAACTTAATGTGCACATGAAAGAAGAGAGGAAACACATAAAGAAATGAAAAGAAGACAAGAGACTTGATAACAAATTTCATCCAATTTGGACTGCGTCTTTGGGCCCTGCCCAATCAATGGGAAGGCCTCCATTCATTAAGTGGCATAAAAAAGAAAGAAGTAGAATCAGCATTTACATAAGGAGTCTTATACCTCCAATCAGGAAAATGGATGAAACATGGAGAGATATGTTGTATAAGATGACATCACCATTGAGTTCCAGTTGTTGAGAGGTGCAAAATCGATATAAAACTCACCCAATTCTAAAACTAGACAAAACTTGACCCTCTGAAAAATATGCTCAGGAAAGGTTCTACCCCCTGCCATAGGCCGCTCAAGGTTACACCCTCCTACAATAAAATAATACTCTCAAAATCCGTGTTGCTCCCCCAAAGAGCACTGTGCAAAAAGGTTTAAATATTATGTAGTTGGCGGACCTCCCAAGAGAGTCCATTGGCATACTGGTTGAAAAAGTGTACTAGTTGAGGAGGGGTCTGTGGATCGAATCCTAGACATCCCATTTTAAAACATAACGGATTGAGGTTAATGTTATGGGTGGTGGGTCCACCGGTCTGCTGGCCCGCTCCCACCCATTTCAGCATTGTTTATGTTGAAACAAATCCAATAGTAGGGCGGTGGGGTCGACAGCCCAACCCCCACATGATATATAATATATATGTGGTTGTGTGATTCTGGGGGCGACTAACTCATGGTTGGCTGCACCTTTTATAGCATAAATTTTGTTGTGGTAGTTTTGGGGTGGCAAGCTCATGGCAACCCGCCCCTCGTTCTTTTAACATAAAAAAGTTGTGGGCTCCATCAAGGGCAGCAAGGGTCATGGTCTACCGCCCTTTTTTTAAGTTTTAACCCTTATTAGAAAATTTCTCGAACCTTAGTGTTATTAGACTAATTAATCATCCTACAAATTTTCCAAGAAAACCTACCAAAGTCCAGTGCCAAGTTTATGCCAAATTGCACCCTCCTTAAGCATGCCACATTTTCAAGTCAACCTTAAACATTGACTACCTCTATATTCCTCATAGGACTCAGATTGGAGTATCCTTTTTGCCGTTGGAATTAGGGTGATGACTACTTCGATATGGTCTCAATTTCATCAATTTTCTGCCAATTTTTTCAGCCTTTTACCATGCCATTAGAATCTGGAGATCAACTTGGATCAATCCTCCCCATTGAAGAGATTTTGGACTGCCAAAAGCTTTATTACTCAATTGGAAAGTGATGGAATTATTGCCTCACCCTTTCCATTTCTAACCAGTTTTCCTTGGTAGGGTGCATCCTTTTGAAATCAACTCAAAAGTACTCCACATCTCCCTGGCATGAAGGCCTAGTTCTTTTGTCAAGGATGATATCTTTAGGTAACTCATCGAGATACTCTAGTGAAAAGTCATCAACTGTAGGAACTAGTCCCACCTCGTTGGTGTCCATAATCAATGGTAGCTCATAAAGATTTAAGCTTTCCACATTCACTATGGAGTACATTTGGATATATCCTGGAAAATCGAGATAGAAGGAATTGTCTCCAATCTTCTCCATGATGGTGAATGGACCATACTGGATTGGTTGCAATTTATTCCCTTCTCCCTTAATTATGTCCTTGCTGATATGGAACCACACATTTTCACCCACTTGAAATTTATGGTCGACTCGAGGTTTTTCATGTGCAGCCTTGTATCGGGCTTAACTTTTTTCCAACTCCTCATGTGCTACTTGGTGAATCAAATGGATCCTTTAAATGAACCATTGCGCCTTGTCCCTATCATCACGTCCACTAGAGTCATCTTCCTTTCCAAAGACCATATCAAAAGGATCTTTGGGAAGGTAGCCAAAACATATCTCAAATGGTGAATGATGGGTAGATGAGTGCATTGCTCGATTGTAGGAATGTTACGCATATCGAAGATGTCGATCACACAACTTAGGATGTTTTCCACAATAGGCTTGCAACAAGTGTACCAGGGTGTGGTTGAAAACCTATGTCTATCTGCCATTCTGTGGATGAAATGTCATGCTTCCTTTCAACTTGGTGTCCATCATATTCCACAAGTTGGTCCAAAACTCTCCAAGAAAGCGAGAGTCTCGACCTGACACAATTGACGTGGGAAACCCAAAATGGACCCAAACATTCTGAAAGAAAAGATAAGCAACCTTCTCTACAGTGATATTTTTACAAGGCATTAAAATACACATCTTACTAAAACAGTCAATAAGAACATACAAATAGTTGTGACCTTTTCTAGAGAAAGGCAAACCTCCTACAAAATCCATCGACACACTTTACCATGGACGACTCAAAATAAGGAGTGGTGTGTAGAGGCCCAGCTTTCTATTAGAGGGCTTTGAAACAAAACACATCACACATCCCTTTACATAGCGATTCACAATTTTCTTCATATGAGGCCAAAAGCAAAATATTTTTAAATGACACAATGTTTTTTCAACAACACAATGACCAGACACAAGGGAGGTGTGTGCCTCCTAGATTACATGTACCCTTTCACTTTTGGGTATGCAAACCATGGGTTAGTTTTGCATAAATATACTTGAAGCCATCATCGTTAACACATTGTTCAACATAGCTTTCAAAAGCTAACGCAACATTATACAAAATAACAGAAGGAGAAATAGGAGGAAGAAATAGCATATCAGCCACTTTGTTTCTAGTGCCCTTCTTATACTTTATTAGTAAATGAAATTTATGAAGAAAACCCATCCACATGAAATGATGAGCTTGCTTCAACTTGGTTTGTGACTGAAGATATTGCCAAGGATGATGATCTGCATTGATGATGGTCTCCTTATTGATTGGGTAGTGTTTCCACTTTTTCACACTCTAGATGAAGGCATATAACTCTTTGTCACAAGTGGGATAGCTTACCAGAGCCTCAGAAAATTTCTCTGAATGGTAACATATCAACTTCTTTTTCTGCATCAATACAAGTCCCATGGCATATCCACTGGCATATGTCATGATCTTGAATGATTGATGGAGATATGGTAGAGCCAAGAATAGTGTGGTGTTGATATTTTCTTTGAATGCTTCAAAGGACTTCTGTTTCTTTCCTCCCCATTGAAATATTTTCTTTATTCTTGTCAAAGTGTAGAGGTGGTGAGATAATAGACAAATTTGCAATAAATCTCCTCCAATACTCCACTGGACCCTAAAAGTTACAAACCTCAGTTACACTAGTAGGCTTAGGACAATTTACAATTCCTTCAACTTTTGAAGGATCAATTTTTAACTTACTATGACCAACAATATGAACTAGGTAAACCAAAGAGGTTTTCCCAAACTCACACTTTGACAATTTTACATAGATTTTTTCTTTTTTCAGTACATCAAGCACTTTCATTACATTGCATACATGTTCATTCCAATTTCTACTAAAGAAAAGAATATCATCTAGATATACAAGAACAAATTCCTCAACAAAAGGCCTAAAAAGATCATTCATGACCCTCATGAAAGTGGTTGGAGCATTGCAAAGTCTGAATCGCATCACCATCCATTCAAAAAACCCATGTTTATTCTCGAAGGAGTTTTTCCACACATCCTACTCTGCGATTCAGACCTCGTGATAACCACTATGCAAATCCAATTTGGTGAAATAGATAACATTCTTTAATTGACCGAAAAAATCATCAATGCAAGGGAGATGGTAATAACTTTTCGCCATGATTTTTTTTAGTGCCCGGTAATCCATGAAAATCATCCATGTGCCATCTTCCATTGGCACTAAGACAATCAGTGAGCAACACAGAGAAGTGCTCGGTCTGATGACCCCTCCATTCAATAGTTCCTACACCTTCCTTTTGATCTCCTCCATCTCAATAGTCGACATCCTGTACATGCCAATGTTTGGTAAAGGAGTGTGATGATGCAAACAGATTTGATGTTGGATTTCCCTCTTCGTAGGTAATCCCCTTGGTTCTCGAAACATCTCGTCATAGTTAGAAATTAATTCATATAATTCCTCTTTTTTGCAAAGGATCACAACCATGGAAAGCATTAGATAATTATTCATCCTTTCTTCTTACAACCATAAGCATGCATCCTTTACTGGAATTCACCAACCTCTTCATTTTTCCTACACTTACAAGGCTGGAATTAATTGTAGTTTGATGAGTGCTTACAATATATTCTACCCCACCTTTTGTGATTTGGTATTTGTTTTCGTGATAAAAGAACACTAATTTTCTATCATATAAATATGAAATCCCTAACACCATGCCACAAATATCCAATGGTATAATTTCAAGTTTTACTTCATCTACTAACATAGAAGAGATCACAAATTTAACCTTTCACTGCTTAGTTACAGCTAGATTTGCTTTATCATGTATCCATCCAAGCAAATAAGGTTTTAGATGCAGTTTGGTTTTTAAGCCTAGCTTCTTTACCAAGGACTCTGAAATTAAATTTTGTTGGGATCCTATAACAAATACAGTCTCCACTCTTGTATGATTTATGACAACTCTAATATGAAATAACTCAATTCTCTTTCGTTCATTAGGAAGAGACTCATCTATTGAACGAGTGCTTTCATGTGATTCAAAATTAACATGAGGTGTAAGAGTACCTTTTGTTCCTATTGTTGTGATCAATGCTTCATCTCCAGAATCAGATCCAAGGTCTTGTTGAAGAGTTGTCATTGTCTTCTGCTTTCCCTTTCCTCCATACATCTTTTGTGTCCTTTTTGGGTACAGTTTCCAACAATGGTCATCATCATGACCTTCCTTTTTTTAGTGAGTGCAATAAGGATTTTCTCCTTCATCTTTCTTGGTTGATGCCATCCTCTTTTCCTTCCCCATTCCTTTCATTTTAGATTTTCCATTTGTAGGATTGAAAGGTGGTTTCTTGGAATGATCATCTCTTTCATTTTTGCCCCTGTTCTTAAGATGAATGGCCATGAAAATGGCCGAGTCAGTAGTAGTTGGTTGAAAAAATAATAATGAATGTCTAATATAACTATGTAATGATCCAATATACTTAGTTACTACTTGAGGTGAGTCAATTGCAATGCCCAAATTAGGTTCTTGTTTTCTATACTCCTCGGTAAAAATTTGAACATCCTGACCTCTACCTTGCCTTAAGTATTGCCAGTCCCTTTAGGATTTTTACTTATAGCCCAAGGGATAAAATTGTTCCTTTAATGCATAAATAAAACTGGACCATGAGGAAAGAAGATTACCCAAGCTATTACTACTTCGCAATTTTCTTTCCCACCAAATAAGAATGGTGTCACTTAGCCAAAGAGAAGCCAACTGGATCTTTGCCTCATCCACTTTGATCTGCTAAACCCTGAAGTAGATTTCAATCTGCTTAATCTAGTTATTAATATTTTCTACATTACTTTCACCGTTATACATGGGAATATCAAATTTGACATCCAATTTAAAGAAAGGTTTCTTAGAAGAATCCATTGGATTCCTATGATGATGGTGATGGGAGGAAGAAGAAATTTCACTAGTGGAAGGAGAAGGAGGGTTTTATTCTCCATCATTTCCATGTACTAAACCTTGTTCTTCTCGCTTTCTCTCTTCTTCTTTCTCCAGCCTTGAGAAAAAATCATTGACCTTTTCTACCATTGTATAGAAGCCTTTGCGGTAATTGTGCTCCTCCTCATAATGAGCCTCATCATCTGACATGTTTTTCCTTTGATATGCATGCCCCGCTTAGGGATCAAAATACTTTAGCTTCCCTTCACCTCTTTGGAGCATGTTTCTTGTTAGGATAGAAACATGAAATTCACATCTAGGAAGACTTGCTCTGATACCTCTTTACCGAATATCTTTTTCTTATAGATGTATTAAAGAATTACATGTACAAATTGCAGCAACCATAGAAACTTAATGTGCACATGAAAGGAGAGAGGAAACACATAAAGGCATGAAATGAAGACAAGAGACTTGATAACAGAGTTAGTCCAACTCTGTTATCAAGTCTCTTGTCTTATTTTCATGCCTTTATGTGTTTCCTCTCTTCTTTCATGTGCACATTAAGTTTCTATGGTTCCTGCAATTTTTTCATGTAATTTTTTAATACATCTATAAGAAAAAGATCTTGGAGCACAACCACATGCATGTAGAGGCTTCCATGTGAGTATAGGCCTCCAATCGCATGCACAACACTACCTCGATGCGGTTGTGACCCAATATTGACATTTCGGAATGTGTGTTCCTAATATCTGAGCAATAATTCGAGTCCAACCTCCACACCACTACCCAAAATTTCCCGGGACTTCTCAAAATAATAAATGACATAATAACAAGGCTAAACATTACGTTTTGGGTCAAAAAATTGACCTATACTAAGTAGATCATACTAGAACTTTCATCAAACACATGGTTAACATGTAAGCTACATGTCATGAATGCATATATGAGTGTAAATCTCTATTCCTTAGTTGTAAATCACTGAGAAGGTGTTTTTCCATCTCAAGTGGTTGCAAAAGCACTTATTAGACCATGCACTCATGAACCATTCAATAACTTATGAAATCATAATAAGAGGTATAGTGAGAACACATCATAAACCATGCTTATAATGCACATATAACGAGAATATTAACCATGACAAAACAACCATCAAACAACATAATAACAAGTACAAATACCCATAGTTTAGAATAGGGAAGTAGCTGTTATTAACATATGAAAAATCCAACCAAGTGAGGGACTTCCGAGTATCACGAGACCAAGATCGGATTGAATTGAATATCTATTTCAGCCAATCACTCATGTTCCATATTCCAACCATGAATGTGGGATTCCAAGACATAAACAATGAGGACTTCCCTAATATTAAACTACATCCACCCTGAGCCTACCCCAATCTTGCCAAAACTGATAAAGAGATCAAGAAGCACAAACAAGCTTGGAGTCCTCAAAATTTATTCACTATTACCTTGAGATATTTTCCTATCTCCACCCATCTCTCGATGGATTCCTGAAGATTAAACCTCCTCCACCCTAGCCCTTGGGAATTTTCCTAAGACCACCTCATTGGGTATCCTAACACACCATGGCTACTGATGAAATGGCAAGTCAAAGATGCAACCATTCTCAAACAATGAAAAATCAATGTCAATGACAACAAATGAACCAAATGAACAAATGCATATACCATACATTCACACCTATTCTAGGAAATCACGCATGCAACCTGTTACCTACAAGATCTTTATGTTGAAGCTCTTGATCCAACCTACCCCTTCTTTTCCTTAGCTTTCTTTTCATTTTCTTTTCCAAATTCTTTCTCTCTTTCCTTTGCAACAACTAACTTGGAAAAAGATGTCAACTATTTATGAGGTGTCATTTTATCATTGAGGCCTCTATTTTCTTCATTTTCCCTCATTTTTCCTCTAATTTCCCTTGCATGCAAATATTTGTCTCTCCACCTTCCTTTTCTCATATTTCCTTTATTTCCATAATTAAAATGCCAATTATTCCCTCTTTCACTTTGTGAGTGTCTTTCATTATTTCCTTAGCCAAAAATAAATTGAACTATAATGTCTTCTCACCATTCAACCTAGAATACATGCCCAATCACCATAGTATCATGTTTTTCACATGGAAAGTTAAAAAGGGCATGTTACATTTATGGTGATTTATAATTTTATGTAACAATATGAAGTGATGCTTGATAAAATAATGCACACTAGTGAGAACAACTACTATGCTCATTAGAATTGGTAGTGCCAACAACCCTTACACAACATCTAATTTGCAAAACTTCCCAACCATCATTCATGGTGGGTACTTATGCTTTAACAAATCCTCAAAACATTATGAACACTTTTTTATACCTTCTTTACTTGTTCATATTGCTACCTACTTTACTTCAAGCCTAACCACAAACCATTAAGTCATTCTACTCATTAAAATGTACTAAAATTGTTTCGTAGGACATAACATTATATGTATCAAATTCATATCATATTTGTTTACTAAACTAGAAATGAGCTTGAACACTAAGAAATGCATCAGTCGCCTTTTAATTATATGCTTTGGCTCACTTGCGGATGCGTGTAGATCACGAATCTGCTCATTGTAAACTTCCAATACACTTAGACGTCATATTTAAATCATTCATTTCTTTCATTAGGTACATGAAAGGTATCCTTGAACGTTCAATAGTTTACTCCCTAATTGTCATGGGTTACCTCCATGGTAAATTCCATACCCTTCTAGTTTTCTCACATGAAATGATACACAATTTATACTCATCCAAAATTGACATGACAACTAGTACAAAAGAAAAAAAAAAACACTTACCATGGAAACTGCTCTAATCAATGAATTTCTATAGTTATTAATAATAGTTTTCAAATCCTAAATATATTATTTTGTACATATTACGTTGATCATCTTGAGTAGTAAAAACACGATCCAATTTGAATAGCTCGTTTTAAGAAAGATTAACATCCATGCTCAATTCATGTCTCAAGTTGTATCAAACTCCAATGAACTAGCTCTCATTCATATTTCTCCATCACTCAATGGATGACATCTACATAATACTCTGATGTAAGACTAGAAAATCAAGTTATATAACCTACTAATCCTTATGTTATACATAAAAAAAATTGGAATCAACAACTTTCCTATAAGCTCCAACACTTTATTGTAAAACTTCTTCCTTTCCATTTTCTCTATGTTGAACTTCCTCTTCATGTATTCACATTGCAAAAATACATGACTTAGCAACTTCATAAAAGCTAATAAAAAATTAGCAACGATTTTCTCAAGAACAAAATATTTATCACACTTACCCATAGATTGCAAAATAAATGTCATTCCAGCAATGTCATACTAGCACATTTATGGGCCTCTTCCAAAAGATATTACCCAGTAGCTATCTTACTTTAATTTTGGCCTTCAAGTCTTGAATTGATGAAGTCCATTTTTTTTTCTTTCATTGGTATGTGCCTTGAAGCTTCATTAACTAAGATGTTTGGCCTTCTACAACTTTATTTGTGATAAGGAATTTTTTACATCACAGAACTCCAATCTATTGTCTTATCAGTAATAAGAAAAAAAAAAAATCAATTTGTTTCACCTACATTCAACATGAAATGACATGTTATCAAGTTCAATCCTCAAGTTTCCATTTTGACCATTGGAGTCATTAAGGAACATCCAAACCTTGTGGAATTTATTTTTCTTCAATTTATACTACCTAATAAGCTCTTTAATCTTCCTTTAAAACTTCGCTATACATCTGGGATTTTTTCTTCCAATTTGCAGATAGATCAACAAAATAATGAGAATCCATCTGAAGACTATTTAAAACAAGTAGAAAGATCGCCTTTCTAGCACATTTCAATACCCTATGTTCCCATTTTTAGTGCCAGGGTCCTTGCAATATAGATCTAAGCATTCAAATGTCCTCTATTTGTGTTTCCTATAGACACATCAACACTACTTTTAAGAGTGTTAGGACTTCCTACCGTTTGTGATTTGATTTGTGGACTTGCAACATGATGCATCATGAAATTACAATAATTGAACATATCCCAAGAAATTTATTGGGAAAATGATAAAGACTGTAATGGTAAAAGGAGCTCAGTGGGATCTTCGTAAGAGAAAGGAATCATTGCGACTTTATTTGAGTTTTTCAAGAAATGAGAAATCAATTTATTTTAAAAAAATCTAGCCAATTGGAAATATCTTAAAAACAAATTCTTATTTCAATATTGCAAATCTAGAATATAACCTGAATAGTTCCAAGGATGCTTTGGTTGCTCCAGTGGTACATGCTAGCTAGCAAATTCCCCAAGTGAGATTTTTTTACCTCCAATGACATGGAACATTCTCCAAACTTCCTCCCATAAGAAATGGCTTGCAAACTCGTTCTTATTGGAAGGATGCCCATCATCATCAAATAAGCATGGTAAGCTAGTGCAAGTACTAAGGTCAATTTTCAACATGGTGTAAAAACAAGGTGTGGAGATTGATTGGCAATTACAAAGAGATCTAACCGAAAGTGACACTGGAGGAGAGGTGTTGGATCATCTCCTTTTACCATAGCTTCGACTAGCTACTTAGCTTTCTCCAATTTGCCTTCTTTTCATAAAACCCGAAACAGTTTAAATCCATCTTCAATCATTCTGCTAAAGATCCTAAAGGCCTCTTCTAGTTTACCCAATTTTAAATACTTGTCTACTAGCATTACATATGTGACCTTATCATCAGGATCACGTCATTCTGCCACCATCTCGTCAAGCAACCTCTCGATATCTGCAATCATTCCCTCTTTGAAATACTTATCCAACACCCTGTGATATACCACAGCATATGGTCTGCATCCCTTTGACACCATTGATCCAAAAAGCCTCTCGAATTCCTGCAATTCACCATTTTTAACATACCCACTCATAAAAATTTCATATGAGGCACCATTAAAATTGCTTAGACTTGTACTCGGAGATTTCAGAACATGGCTTCGACTTTGTTGGTTAAGCAAGGCGATCAACGTTGATCATCTATTAGGGTGATCTGGCTTCCTTGATCTGACTCGAAGGATACGACTGTAGCTGCAGCAAAATGATTCTTGTAGGCTCGAAAGAAAGCTTGTAGCTACATCGAAACGATTAGTTACCTATGAATTGAAATCAAATGGAAACGCCGCACAGATCTGTCTGCCCGCACACTCTTTTTTGAATTATTAAATAATACTTAAACGTCTAACATTTTGTTACAAGTGTAATATTATCCTTCGATATTTTCATACAGCAAAGAATATTCCTTTTATGTCATATCTGAACCATTTATTTAATAAAAAAATAAAATTACGCCAGCCTTATCCTAAAATAAATATGCTATTTAATTATTAATTATTGTATGATTTAATATATTATTAACAAAATAAATAGGCTATTTAAGTAATAATTATTATATAATTGAAGAAAAAAATCGTTAAAAAAATTGAAATTCGTTAGGCGCTCACTTATTGCTGCCCCCGAATAAGCAGGATTAGGATTAGGGATTCCGCGTTTTCAGATCGCAAATTATTAAGGGGTTAATGCGGTTTGTAATGGACTGTGGATGAACCGTCATGAGGTATGGCTCGACATAAACAATATTTATTCTAGTCCTCGTTATGGATTTTGACCTTATAGTTTGTTCTTACATATAGCTTAGGGATTGTTCGACACGATTGAGTATGTAATAATACACTTTAAAATAAGATTATTGAGTAATTGCTATTAAGAAAGATCATATGGATGACACTGTAAGCATATAGCTGTTTTCCAATGAAATGGGGCCCAGGACTCAGAAATCGAATCCAAAAGCGGATCTTAGTGTCGGGTGAAAATATCGCGAAAAATATAGTGAAAATTTGACCAAATATATGCTTGGAATTTTAAAAATGGTTAGTTATATAATTGAGCATGCTTTGAGATATATTTTAAATATGAATTTAAAATATAATGTTCATCTACCCCATGGATATAGATGTAAAGCAAATATTATCTTATACAAATAAGATAGTCTTATCCAAGTACACTCATATTGTTGGTGCAGGGAAACAAAATATTATAATAGTGATGCAATCGTAAAATAAAAAAATAAAAAAAATATTTAACTCTTTATTTAGGATGAAAAAAAATTATAATGCAAGTATCTTAACAAAAAAGAGTTAATTTTTTTTAATATTTTTTTCCTTATGATTTTATCGTTATCATAATTTTATTTTATTTTATTTTTTCTTCTGGCCCAACAGGGTCAGTGTACTTTTTATATTAAAAGTTTTACATTCCAATTGAAAGTGATTTGAAATTCAAATGTAGCTAAATTGGAATAATAATAATTTTTATATTAAAAGTTTTACATTCCGATCGAAAGTGATTTGAAATTCAAATGTGGCTAAATTGGAATAATAAAAAAAATAAAATTAACAAATTAAATGAATTCAATTTAATATATTGGTTTTTTTAATGCAATATGTTTTTGAATTCACAAGAGTATTTTTTCACCAAATTACTCAAAATAAGATATTTTGGCATATGTGTTTTTGGGTGCAATTATAGATTGGACCACTACTTCAAGGTGCTCTCATGATTTGAGGAATCCCTTATTAAAATTGAACTTTGAGGAATTGTGAAACACTCCTTACTTTCCACAAAATCTATATTTACATTTTTATTTTCATTAATAATATTTCAAAAAAAAATTAAGATAAAAAATCACACACACACACACATATATATATATATATAGTTTTAATAAAATTACAAATAAAAATACTTCTATACAAATAGAAATTTGAAAATTATATAAATATAAATAAATATTATTAAGAACTATTGTAAATCTATCTTAACTCTTTATCTATCATGTATTAAGAGGAATTAAAAGAACTGTAACCATTTCTTAATTTCTGCACTAAAAGCTATCTAATCTACTTCACACTTACAAATTCAAAGTTAAAACAGACCTATATCGATTCATAATAAATTTTTAGTAAATATAAGAACTCTATGTGATGTTTTCTTTTTAAATTATTTAATTATTAGTTTATTTTTAATATTATAAAAATATTAAATATTATATTTTTTTGGGTTAAAATGAATATTTAATATGTTTTTTTGTTTTTTTGTAAGTCCAAAATTTTCATTTATATGGAAAAATTACATCATTGTTTTCTAACGATTAGCAAAATTCTATAACTTCACTCTTACAAAGTTTTCTCTCCAATAGAAAATTCCCAAAAATGATTAAATTAAGCCAAAAATATTTTACACTCCTGAATTGGATAGGAGTATAATACCTATAAGCCATCAAGATCAAAGCACAAAGGATGGTTGTTAGTAGCCACATAAAGTTAGAATAGGAGATCAAAGAACTAGGGAGAGATGGCAACTTAAACTGACAATGAACATGTTTTTCCATATGCCAACCCAACCAAACATTTAGTGTTTCCAAGATTTGTTGCATATGTCATTAGTTTCATTAGACATAAGCTAGACTGTACTACATGTGCTACTGATTCTTTTAAAGGTCATTCATGATGGAAATCAATGCATTTTAGTCATCATGTCTCGGCTTTAGGAATTGCTTTGTTAACATCTTTTGTTGCATGTGGATGGTAACCATTTTTGTTAGTAATTCAAAAACTTATATCAAGTACCTGTGTAGGTGTGCTAACCCCTCCAGGTAGCGATGTGCTTCTGGCATGCTGTGTGGAATTGGTGCTTGGGTAGTTGTTGGCTCCCCTTGAGCTGGAACCTCAGGAAGAGGCTAAGTGGACTGTGCCATTTAACCAATGCACCTATGGGTACAACCACACCGACGTGGAAAACTAAAACTTACCAAATACCAATGATAGTCGAGGTTACATAATTTATTAGCGAATGCTCAAAAGGAAATTTTCCAGATGGTCTGAGGGAATGAAATAGTGTTACAGATGCCTAATCCACCAAAATTTGTTTTGATTATTTAAAATATATGTATTTTAATATTTTTTATTAAACATATTGAAATAAATATAAATATAATTATTTTACAACATTCTATGATCAAAATGGGACTAGTATATGTCTATTTTGGAATATGATTTCTAGGATTTTAATATAACTATCAATAATTATTAAGTGGATGGTATGGATTTAGTCTCCATGAAATCTTCTATAATATTCCTATTAGTATTCACAAATCAAATATAAAGATTTATTTCCAAAGTATTTATACCTTTTTTTGTCGTTTTAATTAGAGTTGTGGGTTTTTGGGGATTTGATATTGATAATGTATGGTAATGACCCATGTTATTATAACAAAATATATTTAAGATTAAAAATTTCCATGATAAAGTGAGGGTGAATCTCAATGCTTAGGAGTCTTGTTATGTGTGTGTGTGTGTGTATCTATTTTTATTATTTATTATTTACAACAATAATAATATTTCAAAATAAAGTTTTAATTTAGTTAATTTTTATGATTTTTTAAAATTTCAACAATGTGAGATGTATCATGAAATTAGTGCTTTTGTGTATATTATGCACAAAATCATAGAAACATTTAACAACTATTGAATTTATATGGTTGCACTAGTAAATAATGTAAATTATATTATGACTAAAGTTACAAATTATAAACATTATTAAAAATATATATAATTAAAAAAAGCAATAATTTGATTATGGTATTAGATAGTTTGACATTGTACCATCCTTTTTCTTGTCTCTCTTAGGGTTTTTTACTAAATGAGGTAGGGTTTTTGATATCATACAAAAGTATTTTTCGTGCTATCACTACATTTGTTTGGATTTTAAACCATTTGGTGTGGCATGAGAGAAGGCATGGCAAGTGCCTCAGGGGGGTGGTGTAAACCCCTCCCTAAAGATTGTAGTCATGAGAGATGGAGGTTCTTGTTCAAGCCATGATATGCAAGAACCCCATCAATAAATTTTGGGCCCAGGTTGTATATGTAGAAACAAAGAAGGTCCTCCACTAGGGGTGAATTAGAAAAATCATATGCAATGGAGATGCCTCCCTAAGATAGTCAAGAATCGAAAATATGAAGTAAAAACAAACAAAATTGAGTGATAAATCAAGCATATGAAGGATCACGCCTTAATATGTAAGTTCGATAACATTTGACTAATAGAGAGCATTGATTGGATGCATCCAACAAAAATGGAAACTAAAGGAACAAGTTGATCTGAAGTTTGGAGAAAAGTGTTATTTATAGCGATTTTTTAAAATGGGATGACATAATTATGTTATTCAATAATGGCATATATTTCTTTAATATTAAGGGTTATTCAATAATGACATATATTTTTTTAATATTGTAGGGTTATTCATGAAATTATGGCAAGAAAGGTATAAGTGAGAAAATGAAAAATTCATGGAATCCCTAATTTTGGTTCCCCTATTTTATCTAATAAAGGAATTTTGGGAGAACGAAATCTTTGAAGTTATTGGAAATGCGCTTGGAGATTCAGTGAAACTATTCAAAGTGACCAAGTGAGTATTATACACCTCATATTAGATATATACGTGTATATGATATCTCACATCCATTACTACAATAAATCAAAATTTTCTACCATGACAAAAATTGGAAACATCGTCTGACTTATGAGCATGTACTGATTAGATGTACAAATTTCCATGAATACAACCATCTCTCCAGGTATTTTCCCTTGAATCTCACAAAGAAAAAAATATATAAAATGGATCATGAAGATTTTCATTAAGTCCAACATAATCGGAAAAACCCTCGAGCACAAAATCCAACAACACTAGAGGAGCCCCTTGAGTCCAAAAGTCATTATGATGCATTCACTAGAGAAGAATAAATAAATTCCAAATCATTTACATCCTGAAGAAATAGAACCAGAGAAGGGAAATGAAAAACTAGAGGCAAAAGCTCATTAATGAAAAGCACCAGAGGAATCCACAAAGAATGCACCAATAGAGGAAATTCTTAAGCTATATGTAGCAAGGAGTGTTCATGGGATGAAGGACATAGATATAAATGAAACCACACTCTGCGACTCCATTAAAGAATGGACAAGTAAGGACCCAAGAAATATACCAAATAAACAAAAATAATATTTTAAACTCATATATTTGTGGCTAACAGATAAAAGTAATGTGATTTTAAAGGGAGAAAGATCATACCTAACAAGTATTTTCATCCAAAGAAAAAGCTTCAAAGATACTATCAAGAATGCAAAGGAAAAGAAAAGGAGAGGAAGGAAAAACAAAAATGAGTTAATACAAGAGATGGGGAATGCACATTTAATCCTAGATAAGTGGCTCTCCCAATGGAGGTGTTTTCCTCTACCCAATAGCCTACATAAAAAGGATAACTTCATGGAATATAAGAGGCTTTAAATGTTGACAAAGAAAAGGGTTTTTGAAATAGAGAATCTGTAGGGAAATCCATTCAATAGTAACGTTATAGGAGACTAAACGCGATAGCGATAATTTCAACTCAATAACCTCTCATTGTTGGAGAGGATGTCAAACCATAAAACTATGATGTTGTAGGGCTATTAAGAGGACCGACTATCATATGGAATCTAAATGAAGTCCAGTTTATGGATTAGATGGCTACCCTGAGTATAATATTTGGTAGATTCTACTGCCTAGGATTAAAACAAGAATGATTCATAACAATAGTCTATGGGCCAAATATGGTGACCGAGAAAACAAGCTTTCTTAGAAGCTTTTCTAGCATTTGAGATTTTCATTAAAATACGATATGTTTTCCAGGAAATTATTTCAACATGGTTATGTCATTGGTGGAAAAAAATGGAGTTATTGGGAGGCTCCCAATAATTCATATAGTTTATCTAACAATTTAAACTCACCAATGTGTAAATAGTTAATGGAGTATCCACCTAAAACAATCATCATGACAGTGAGAACCAAATAACCTTGTGCTTAGATAGATTTTTAAGCTTATAATCTCTCTTAGAAGAGGATATCATCTTGCGAGCATCCATTATTCCTTACACAAGTTCTAATCATTGGATAATATATTTAGAAATAGATAGAAAAGCTTCCCCTTAAAATAGGCCTTCCACATTTGAGATTTTATGGCTTAAGGATCCATCCTTCGTTAAGAAGGAAAAGTCATGGTGGGAAGGGATTCAAGTCTAGGGTCTTTCATGGTCAAGTTTCAACAAAAGCTGAATATTTTTATGTACAAAAATAAACAAATGGAAAATAGAGGGCTTTGGAAATATTTTCCAAGAAAAACAAGAGTGATATGTACAAATGCAAGAGATTCGATAAGAAATAATTATGGAGAGAATAATTGAGGATTTGGATACAAAAGAAGGAGAAAAAATTATAAAAAAAGAGGAAATAAGGAAATATAAGGAATTATTATGGAGGAAAAACTGAAGAATCCATTGGCTCCAGCAAGAAAAGAAGAACACAAAGTATGTTCATAAATCCGATCAAACACTGAAATCATAACAAGATATTTTCACTCAAAGATGAGGTAGGGAAGAAGGTCATATATCACAAACATATAGAAAAATAATTAGTTAGATATTATGTACCTCTTTTAGTTGAACCAAATCAAATTTGACAGAGGTTAACTCACAATATCAAAGAAAACATTCGAGCATTGTTCAACCCAATCATCATGATATCTTAATGAAAAAGGCATCTTGTGTGTAATTCAAACAAGTACTAGCATCCATTCTAAAAAAAAAAAGCATTGATTCCAAATAGGTTCACCATATATTTTTTCAATCCTTGTTTTCACTTCCTTGGGAAAAAAATCCATGACCTCGTGGAGGAATCTCATAGTATGTGCTTTATTTCTAACCTCAAATGCCATGCTATTAACACTATTCCCAAGTGCGATAAGTCCTAGCATCCTAATAGATTAAAAATAACATCCTTATGCAATGCGATATATAATATTATTTAAAAAGCCATTGCAAATTGTTTAAATCCGCTCCTAACGAATCTAATTCCAATGGAACAAATAAGTTATGTGGAGGGTAGATAGATCCTCGACAAAATAGTAGTAACCATGAGGTCCTCCATTCATTGAAAAAATATAAAAATGCAGGAATGCTAATTAAGCCTGACCTATTTAAGGCCCTCAACATAGTAAGTTGGCCTTATCTCTTTAGTTTTCATGCAACATTTTTTTTTAAAGTAGGTGGATTAACTAGGTAGAAAAATTGGTTGCAACCACTTTCTTCTCCATGATTTTCAATGGACCTCATGCCTTGACATTCAAGTCATTAGATGGAATTCAACAAGGAAAACCTCTTTCACCATTCTTATTCATTCTTGTTTTATATCAGTTTGGATGCACAATCAAGGTATCAGTAACATAAGGAAAGATAAAAGGATTAATACTATATGGTGATGATCTTCCCATCTCCTGTCAACAGTTTGTTTATGGTATGAGGTTAATGGGAGTTCTTACTATAAGAGAATCTAGAGTACTAAAAAATATCTTGGACGAATTAATGGATTCCTTAAGGGCATTCATTAACAAAAGTAAATCTAAAATTTATTCCTTGAATACTAACCTAATAATGTAGGCACACTTAACGAGATTATTTGGTTTTCATGCAATTCTCTCCCTATTAAAAATCTAGAGGTGCCTTCAGTAGGCAAATCCACTATTCACTAAAAGGAATTATTCTAGAAAATATCCAATAAACTAGATTAATGGACGCTCAAATATCTATTTTTTTTTAAGATTAGGCTTCTTAAGATTATTCTTGCAATCCCTTCTAGTGTATCTTCTTATTGTGTTGGCAACATCCAATGAAATTGTCAAATATATCAATATTATCTATAGATCCTATCTATAAGGAGGATATATGTAGGAAATAAAATGGTCCATGTACCCTAGGATAAATTATGTATTCCCAAAATGATGGGGGATCCTCGTCTTTGTGATCCATAAATTCTAAATAATGTTTTGGGGGAGAACTTATTGTGGAGTTGGATCCAAGGTCACTATGAGTTATGGAGGAAACTTTGGAGAATATATAAAACCCCTCTAAATCATGGAAACAACAATTAAGATCTCAAAACCTTATTCAAGGATCTTTAATATGGAACTTGGCTAGCATTAATAAATTCATTATACATAAAGATTGTTTCTAAGAAGTTTGAGAAGGAAAGTATGACTTGTTTTGGATGAACTTGTGGTAGCGGTATCCAAAACATGGTGGTAGAGCATAATTTATTACTCTAGAATAACTTATGAAATATAAAGGTCTCCTGATTGTAGAAAATTATTGGCACTAGATAATGGCGTGCACCTCGTTGAGAGAATGGAAAAATAAGGAAACTTTGCCTCAAAATCTTGATCAAGCCTATCGAGATTCATTAGTGGAACTTACATACCAAAATAAAAATACCACTCTTTTGGGTTCAAGGAAACTTTAATGGGTCTACAACTAGAAGGGTATGATCACAATAAAAGAGGCATATCAGCTCGCTGCATGTCACACCAATCTTGCTTATCAGCCAATCTAGAAATAGGTTTGGGCTCAAAACCTATGGCACAAAGTTTCCCATTTTCTTTGGTTGTTCATGCATAAAATATCTCTTTCATCAAATGAAATCATTTGCAAAGGATTCAAAGGCCCTTCTCTCTATTTTATCTGTAGATCAAATGTAGAGGACATAGAGAACCTTCTCAACGCATGTGGTTTTTATGAAACTTTATGGTCTTAACTCTTTGATTTATTTGGATATCCAAGTAGGAATAGCTGTGGCATCATAGAAAATATTGAAGGTTGGAGGTCCTCTATGACAAAGAATCCTATTATAAATCAATATCGGACCCTCATTCTAGGGGTTTTTCTATGGAACATATAGATGGAACTAAACAATATCATCTTTAATAATAAATCATCCAGTGGGAAGGTAATATAGGAAAAACATCTGCACAGTCTCCATGGAACAATACCAGTCAACCCTTGGTCATTGTTAGGCTCGGAAGTTAAATTTTTGGATGCCACAATTTGGCATTATCTCTAGATTTTTTCATCTTCTTCTATCAATCCTTTTCTCCAAGAATACCATATTATACTCCCCCATCCTCCTAGGGCCCTCGCTCCCCTAGGTTCCTTAAACTTAATTTGGGTGTGGCATCAAAAGGTAATCCAAATTCTACTAGTCTTGGAGGTGTCTTCTATGACAACTATGGGAAACCGTTGTTTCTATTCATAGATAGTATGGGGAAACTCAAGTCACAATGAAACCGAATTTGCAAATCTAAACATTGGATTATTATTAGATCATCACAAGGATTCTCTAAGTTGACTATGGAGAGTGATCCTCAATTGGTCATCTTAACAGTAAATAAATTTCTCATTCGAGCTGCTTTAGAAAAAAATTGCCACATCTAGGGATTGGAAAAATATGCCATCGATATTAAACATCTTATCCATATTATTCTAGTCATTATTCCCTCTTACAATAGGAGAATAGGAACTAATGTAGCATACCTTCTAGCCAACTCAGGATGTAATGACATTCAACTTCATCTTTCAACAAGTTGTAACATTGACTTATGCGAGACTAGGACTAATTAATGTGTTAAACAAAATTCAAAAAACCCTATTGGGGTAGAAGAACATGAAGAGATTGCTACCATTGAGGAGTAGCACTCCAATAAACTAAATGATGCACCTCTAGTCAATCGAGCCATTCCAAGAACTATTGATAGTTGAATATCCTATCAATAACTTTATTTAACTTATGATTTCCCTACTTCTCTTCGAACTTATTAGTATGGGGCATAATGTATTCCATAATGAAGTCTTGGTCAATAGATCTTTTCATATGTATCTAGTCACTATATGGGGGCGTAATGTATTGCATAATAAATTATTGGTCAATAGATCTTTTCATATATATCTAGTCACTATATACATATTTACAATAAATGAAATTACCTTTTGTTATAGATATAGTTTCCAATCAAATAAACCATATATATTTTTTTGATATTATCTAATGTTGTATCAATTTAATAGAAGGAAATATATTTATATGGGGGCGTAATGTATTGCATAATAAATTATTGGTCAATAGATCTTTTCATATATATCTAGTCACTATATACATATTTACAATAAATGAAATTACCTTTTGTTATCGATATAGTTTCCAATCAAATAAACCATATATTTTTTTTTGATATTATCTAATGTTGTATCAATTTAATAGAAGAAAATATATTTAAGAAAGGAAAAAAATTGTTATATTTATACATCTTTTTACTTCGGAAAAAAGAAAATGAGTATTTATGTTTGTTTTTTTTAACATTATTAAAGAATATATTGGTTTATTAATTTTAATGCAACTTTTTAAATAATATATTGGTTTATTAATTTTAAAGCAACTTTTTATGATGAAAGGTCATTTACATAAATTAAAGTTAATAAAAAAGGGGAAAAACTGTAAGTTGGTTGCTTTAAATCATTTGATTGGTGGTAAACAAGCGAACCTTTACCCATTCTAATTCCAGGATTTTGCCAACAGAGAAATATAACCTTTAAATTCGTTCCGATTATTTGACCCATGTTTATCCTGCAAATTCGTTAAATTGAAATTCGTTAGGCGTTCGATTGAGAAAATCGAACTGATTTATTTGAGCCATTTTTATGATTCAACATTAAAATTTTTGAAAGTCGTCAGGCGTTCAATTGCAAAGATAAAGTTCGCCAAACATTTTATAAAATCTTTTCGATTGCGCCCTTGCTTTGGCTGCATGCCACTGGCCGTTTCTAATCTCCAAGCCACCGAAAAATCCCAGTCAAATTACATGTTTTGGCCGACACAATCTCTATTCATATAGTCTTCCAGCTGGATTCCATCCTCATGATTCCTTTCACGGTCTCTTCATTAGGAGCGCATTCTTCTTCCTCCTCTTCTTCTATTAAAGGTCTTTTCTATTTGCGAAAGAAAACAATCTGTTTCTTTGCCATGGAAACGTTTCCGCGCTCCAATATCAATGGAATCTTGCCGAGACTCAGCCTCACGTTCTCGTTTTCTGAGTGTCTGACATATGCTCGCGAAGTGCCCCGAAGATCTCTAAACGGAAAACAACCGTGGGGCACAAGACCACACGAAGGCAATAATCCGGTGGCAGCGAAGAACTTGGTCGCAAAGCGCCTACAAGTACCACAGCCATATTTACCAATGTAAATATGGATACCCATATCAGGTATATATATCAAACACATTTTCCAATGTGGTTGATATAGCCAATTGATTCATAATAACTATATAAATATTAACTATCATATTATTTATATATGTTTTTATATAAATATTATAATAATAATATATTTATTATAAAGTCATAATAATATTATTAATATTAATTAATTAAATTATCATTACATTATTCAAAATATAAAATAATACAATTATTATTATATTTTTTTTTTTCCCGTAGAAAAAGTCGTAATTTCTATTAGATCTTTAAGAAATTACATTCTGTAGATGCCTAAGCATATGCATAATGAGGCTAGCAGCCTCCCGGATAGTAGCAAGAAGAATACATATTAACTACAACTATGTACAAGTAGCTTCGACAATAACAGTTTTTGCCTAATACAAAGAGGGAGGGAGATTATGATTTTCTCCCCTTTTTCTTCTCAACCTTTCGCCATTCTCCTTGGGTTGGAGAGGATGAAAAAAGGACTAGAGAGGAATCCTCCATAGTACGAGGCGCGTCCTTATCTGAATCAGAGTGTTCTGGAGAGTGGTGTCTTTTAGCCCCGCTAGTGTCTTCAAGAACTGGATTTTTCTTCGACAAAGAGGCCAACCTTCCCTGTGCTGCCAAAATCTCTGATTCTGGCATCATGTGAACTTGACTAGGTGCTATGGGAGAGGCAGCCGCGGCTTCGCCCCCATTTGGATCATCGTCTTGTCCAGGTGGAGGGTTGTCTGCCTCCTCGTCTTCTGTTTCTTCTTCTAGGTTCTCTGTGTGTTGCCAGCCTCTTGGTTTTTTTGTTTGTTTCTTGTTCCTCCTGTTTTCCTTTTTGGCTTGTGGACAGTTACTACGGAGATGACCTGTCTGTTGACAGCCTCTGCATCTGAAAGCTGTGTTTTCGTAATCTAGTGGTTGTTTCCACTGGGAGTTGTTATGGATCAAGATAATACTGTCAGGAAGCCCTTGACTAAGGTCGACTTCGACACAGATTCTTGCAAAGGTATGTATGCACCTAGCAATTCTTTCGGTGTCTTGCTTGATGTATTTACCTATTGCATTTCCCATTGCCTCAAAAACTTTGGGGACCCAAAAGTGAAGCGGGAGATTATGTAGCCTGACCCAGACCGGCATTTTGGAGACCACCATAGAGGAGGGGTCAAAACCCGGAAACCAGGGGGTCGTAAAGAGCCCTGCATTGCCCCAGAACCATGGCCCCTGATGGAGGACATGGTCTTTTTCCTCAACTGAGTCGAATTTTACAATAAAAAATCCTTTGGAGCATAAAAGGATTTCACAGTTTTGTGTCCATGTGGTATAGATCCAATGCCGTAAAGCATCTGTTTTGGGCCAAAAGCCATTGAATCTACAAATTACTGCCAAAGAAGATAAATCAGCATGAAAGTTGTTTACCTCCGGCCTATCGATTATCAGTACTGGATTCTGCTCACTTTGCTCCACTATATAAGGACCAGGCAGATCTTGTGGTGGTGCTGGCTTGTTGGTGGCTTCCCCTTTTCCTTTGACAGCATCCTTGAACGAACCTGTGCCCTTTGAGCTAGATCCAAAGCTTCCTCCTCTCAGCCTCATATTCAGAAAAATTGTTGAATCTCTCACTACTCCATAATGTTGCACTGTAAATTTTTCCTGTAAAATGTGTCCTGCATAGACCAAGCTCTGCAAACTTGCTGATATGCCTAAAGATTCTTGAATTTCGTCCTTTAAATTTTTTATCAGCATCCCTGTTCTTATTTGCATGCAGATTGTATTCCCTGACAGGGTTCTGATGAAAATTTGGGTCGCTTCTAGACCTGAATCCTTTATTGCTAATTTTGTTTTTTGCCTGGCTCCTTCTGCTTGTTGATTTCCCAGCACAAGAAGGGGAGCAGGCTTGTCTTGATCGATTCTCCTGCATTCATTTGAAGTATCTGGAGGACCTGTATGAGACAGGGGGACCTGGATCCCTCGACTAATAGGGATCTTGGAGAGGGGAGTCCGGATCTTTAATTTTTCCGCTGCCGAGATGGTAACTGCCCAAATCTGCGCTACAGAGAGCAGAGAAACCTCAAGCCACCGGGGAGCCAGGCCCACTCTCCCACCCCGTACTTGGTCTTCAACCAATCCCTTTAAAACCAGCCATAGATCGGCAGATCGGAGCCACGGCATTCCAAAAAGGGGCAGGGGAACAGGCAACCGCCTCTTTTTTCCATAGACGCAGACAGATCTGCCTGGCCTGGGCAGGGCATTCGCGGAGGAGGGCGCATCAAACCGAGATTGGGTAAGGACCGGTTGTTTTGGAACAAAAAACCCTGGACGATGGGAAAAGATTTCTAGAGCCGCCCTGAGAAAATCGTCCTGCGCCCAGAAGGAGGGCAAACGCTCCGGTCTCTGTTTGCTGTGGTTCGAGTCATGAAACTCCTTTCCAGCAGAGGATCCGGGCCAGAACCAGAGGGTAGCATCGAGCTCTGAGGATCCAGCGGTCAGGCTTCTAGCCGTTCCAAAGCAGAGCTGATCTTTGGGGGCCGCGGCGGCGCAGATCGGACCTTCTGAAACCCTAAACTCACGAACAACCGCCATCGCTCTCTTATTATTATATTATTATAATAATAATATAAAATTATAAAAATAATAAAAACAATTATATTGTATAATAATAGTAATATATTATTATAATAATATACAAATATAATTATTAATAAGATAATAATATAATTAACATTTTAATAATAATAATAATAATATAGCTATTATAATAACAATAATAATAATTATTATTATTATTATTATAAAAATATATTAGAATTTATTATTATAACAATAATATATATAGCATATAATAATAATAAACAAGTGAACTTTTACCTATTCTAATTTTCAGAGGACATTAACCACCACCACCATCATCATCATCATAAAATAATAATAATAATAATCGCAATTATATTGAATTATTATTATTATAATTATAATAGCTCATAATAATAATCATGATCCAAAAATAATTAGAATTGTGATAAGTAAATTATTATGTGTAATTTTTTAAAGACCAACCATTTATGATAATTGATAAATATATAAATAATAACAATGATATTCTTATATATTTATATATTTATGATTATTATATTAATATTATTACAATAATATAAAATCATAATAATATTAGTAATATTAAATATTAATAATTCATAATTAGTAATACTAGCATTTGCACCAAATGTTGCAAAGGAAACGCCGTAAGGCATAAATTGAGGAGCAATGGCAACATAGGAATAGGAAAATATAAATAAAATGCAGAAATGTGCATAAATTGAGGAGCAATAGTGACATAGGAATATGAAAATCTAAATAAGATGCAGAAATGTGCATAAATTGAAGAGCAATGGCGACATAGGGATAGGCAAATATAAAAAAGATGCAGAAATGTAACAATCAACATCTGGGGACATTTGTCCCCACGTCGCACCTCCTTTAATAAAGAGCCACCTAGAAAAATTCTTTGTTTCTGTTTGAGTTAAAACTGTTTTCATGGCGTACACCCAGTTTGGATACCAGCTGTCCAAGAGAGCACGTTTCATTGTATTTTCCTTCATTTCCGGTATAACCAGAATCACCACTGGAATTCACATGGAAAAACAATTCAGTCTCTATGAACGCCATTAAATGCAATACACATATTAGATATAGGTGCAGAGTCTCTATCATCTCATGTTGGCAGAAGCAGTAAAAATGATTTCAATTATTGAGAAGTAAATCAGTCATCTAATCCAATCTAGCACAAAATTAACACTCATGACATTCATCAACATCATGGATTGGTTAAATTTGCAGGTATGGATCCTCCCATATTTTGCTATTTCAGTCATCTAATCCAATCTAGCACAAAATTAACACTCATGGCATCCATCAACATCACGGATTGGTTAAATTTGCAGGTATGGATCCTCCCATATTTTGCTATTTCTTGCTATTTCGTGACCCTTCACAGTTTAAAAATTTGATATTTTATGGACATTGTAATAATAGCAACCAATCAAATTTGAAATGAATTAATACAATCAAACAGAATATGTAGCCCACATTCTGTCCAAATACGATTTGCAGGTTCTGGATTCATAAACCAAAGAAATTTGCAGGTCCAAAGGAGGCTATTTGAAAATGCTTCGATTGACTTTGTAAGAATGTTGATATTCATTTGTTATTGTATTAAAAATGGCTTATTCGAGCATGTGAATCCTCACTTTGGGGGTCATCATGTCTCTTACATATGCAAATGGCAACTGATCCCGAGGATCAAAGATTTCTAATTCATTGAATAACATGCAAGAAAATAGCTTTATTGGAAGGGTGTGCTTTCTCAATATCAGTGCAATATCAGCCACATCTGTAATGCGAACAACAACACACAAAATCAAAAAATCAGTTACAGAGAGAACCAATCTCAAAACAAATCTCAGATGCTATCGCACTAAAACTTCACCATAATTGAGCAAAGTTGAGTTCTCATACCACTGCTGTCGGAAGCTTTTCAGAGCTCCAAGGTAGCAAGCCATTGGCACAGTAATTGTCCATTTGATATCTCACACCTACTTTGCTTCTCCACTTTCTCCATCTGACTATAAAAATGGCTTCCTCCATGGTATGAGTATCACAGGGAAACGATAAAGAATACCAAATATAAACAATTACCTGGGAAAAGCAATAAAGGCCTTGTGTGTTGGGGGCACTGAAGGAGAA
The DNA here is from genome assembly GCA_031772625.1 of Pinus tabuliformis. Taxonomy (NCBI): domain Eukaryota; kingdom Viridiplantae; phylum Streptophyta; class Pinopsida; order Pinales; family Pinaceae; genus Pinus; species Pinus tabuliformis. The sequence continues at coordinate 624,191,943 of CM062813.1, forward strand.
TTTTCAATATGTCAGCTACAAAATATATCCATCCCATGTTATTAATTTATATTTGCACACAAATTAGAAACTAATTAGAAGCATATGTTAACAATAACATAGACAAACTTTAATGTACATTTTTCTGAATTTAACAATAGTATTGGCTTATTAGATTCTGTTTGGAACAACTTAGCAAATGAAACTGAAAATTTTGGGAGTTTTATATGCCATTTATGCTTTTTATTTACCTTTGTTCTGCTTGTACATTGCGAGTATTAGATCAAACTCTTTAAAGTCTGTAGGTGATATAGAAGTTATATCTATTCCACGTTTCTTGGCTGCATTCTTCATCTTGGGATCTGCAGGATCGCCCTTCAAATAATTTCAACATATTAATACGTGATACCTATTTATTGCAGTATAATACAAAAAAATTTAAAATACCAATTCAATTAGCCTTGACCCATGATAAGCTGGAACCTACTTCATTGTAGTCAATAGTTGCAGCAGAGTCAATTTTGAATGCTGATGTCAATCCCCTTTTCTGTATAGCATCACGAAATACAGCCTCTGCAATGAGACTCCGACAAATGTTGCCTTCCAAGAACAAGAATAAAAAGAGATTATTTTCCTGGAGAGATTAGCAAATATTTTTTCAACTACTTAAGATATCTAAACTTGCAATGCTTTTATCATCCCCAATTGCAACAATAGGAGCCGATAACAAATCATTATCCTTGACAAATCAGATAATAATTTTTCCACAGCTAATAATCATTATCCTTCTTGACATTGATATGCATCACGACCCTGAAAAAGAAATCATGAGCATTGAGATATCAACGGTAACTGGTTACTAGAATTTCTGCTTTGTAAAGGAATGAAGTAATGCATCTAGAATTTCTTCTTTTAAAGGACTGAAGTAATGCATAACTCTACATGAAATATTTAGTTACCATGAATTGGTAATTATTCTACAAAGTTTTTATGAAGAAGTTTATAGTGGATACTATCTCATGTGATTGTTCTTTTTGTTCCATTTTCTACTGGTAAGTTGAACTCATGATTAAATATTAAAAAATGTGTATCATTATAAACTCGACAACTTATGTAAACATGAAGCAGGCTCACGTGTTTAAATAAAACTGAAATGCATCACTCAGCACTAAAAACAAAAAGATGGAAACCAAATCCTTGGCCCTGGATTCCACTAAAATGTTTCAGCTAGATTTAATGACTAGAGACACAAACATTGAGTGCATAGAGCATAATGAGCCACACTCCTTGGTGACCAACTCTGTTTTGACATGAAAATGACAACCAGAAACACACAAAAATAATCTAGAAAATACATACTATGGAGAGACCTTATGGAAGCAGTAAATTGACCATTGAACTTAGAAAGTTCAGGAAATTGGAAGTAGCAAACAAAGTGATCATGTCAAGAGTCGGACCCTTGTTTCAATGGCCCTCCACACATGACAGCCTTTGATTTGATTTCTTCCTTAGAAGCAGAAGGCTTATTTGATAAAGGATAAGCCCTAGTCCATTAAGATTGATCATCAAAGCATCTACTTTCAGGGGTTGTATGATGGGGAAAATAGTTGAGACAAAGCCAAGGCCTTTTTGAGGTGAGATTTCCCTTCCCCTCTCTTCCACATCCAAGGCTGGGCCTTGATGTAATGCTCCAAGTTACCAGAAATAACTAAAAAAATACTAAATACATCAAATATAGAAAGGCAGTGTGGCTCAAAAGTATAATAATGATGAGACACATCTACATCTCTTTAGAAATAGGAAAATATCTCTTAATAACCAAAATATTGAAAAATCATACACAACTGTGTGAGAATGGCTATAATAATCTCTTGTATATAGTAATTAGGCCCTCCTTATTCATGAGGACCTAGTTCCCCGTTAATGTACCATTTCTTTATCTTGTTTCATCATGGCAAAGTTGTACCCTAACTAACAACCTCAGCTGCCCCGCAGCTTCCACCCAATAAAGAGTTGGCATTTAGCCCCTAGACTCCATGTTAATTTCTCTAGCAATTTTACTCAGATCAGATCTGGTTTTATCGTAAAAAATGCCAGGATTTTGTCAACAGTTGGTCCTTAAACAACAATGAAAATATTTAATAGTATTTCTGTGCTCGATATAAATATTTAAGGTTGTTAAAAATATATTATCATAGAGTTATTGTCGGTATGACTATTACTTACCTTGATGGGACTTTGAGAATCTGAAAACGTATAGAGAACCGCAAACTGAAAGCTCTTGGATAAACAAAAAATATGTCATAGATGGAATGGCAATGGGCATGATAAGCAGCGTGCCTATTGTGGCAATCAAAGCTATTCTACCTATGAGTTCCAAAATAAATCTAAGCATTGTTGTTTGATAAAGCTAACACCACTAATAGTCCCTGGGCAGCTCAATCGGCGGTGGATTTCCTATAAAGTCTTATGTAAAGTTTGTGGTCCAAAATACTTAATTAACTTTGTGGACAGTGTGTGGGAGCGTGCATATATTCACCTAAAAGTTATAGTGGTAGTAGTCACAATTGACTCCATGTCATGCGAATTCAAACCTGTACTCGGCTTAGTTGTTGATTCCTTTATATATATATATATATATATAAGCAGCTGCTAAAACACTCTGATGATGTATCAAGGATCTAACAATGATAGGACAAGGGATAACCATGCGGGTCTCTGCGTTGCAGAAGAACTTCAATAGAATTTAGACAACGAGGCACATAAGAATAATGCACAGCCTTTAGTGTCTATGTCTTTTTTTATTTTTGACAGTTGGTTGTCGGTAACTAGCTTAATGGGTTGTAAAGTTGTTTAGTGATATCCACTAATTCTGTAAGCTTCACAATAGCAAGGTAAGGATGACAAAATCCCCTTACGAGCACCTTAAGCTAGTTTGAAACTCGTCAGAGAGATGGTTGTCCAATTATGGACAAACGATGATAAATATGTAGCCTATCGTAGTAATATCATTTTGTACAAAAGTAGCCAAATGAGCTATCTTAATTTTATTGCGGTTCCACAACGTTGGTTGTTACCCTGCATTAGAGCAGTTTAGCCTAATTGGTGGATTACATATATTTCTGTAGTAATCGTGTACTAAATCTCATCGGATGTTCAGGAAAAATGAACATCCTAAGTTTTAATAATCCTTAAATTAGAGGTATATATTGCAGTCATTTTTTTCATGTTTGAGCTGCATGGCTTTCAGCTCAAACTTAAATCTTTGATTATCAGGCACCCACCCTGCCTTGAGAGGTCACACCCATAGCATTAATAGCCTAAGGGGATATTGATTCACTAGTGAGGTTGGCGAAGTGTTAAGCTGTCCCCCAAGCTTTCTCACTGTTGGCTACCCGATCCATATGGCACCAAGGAATGAGGCTAGGTGCAGATCTCAAAGGATTTTAACAGAATAGTTATCCCTTAGACCCGACACCTCAGTCGAAGGATGCAGCCCCTCACATCATGTTTCTTCTTGAAACACTCAAAAGGGTAGAATAAAATTTCTATGTCCTAACCGGACGTTCGCTGCTATTCAGGCATTACTAAAATTTTCTCTCTGCAATCATTGGGTGCATTTTATGACTGTAAAAATCTCGAGTGCCAGTTTATTATGATTTGTTCTAATAGAAACATAGATGAGAAATTGGGTCTGGGTTTTTAGTAATATAGAAGCTACAAAGAACCTAGCTCCTTTAGTTGAATTGAATAGAACTACAAAAATTTAGTTAGCTCAAGTCAGGCATGATACAAAGAATTATGCTTGGCTTCAGGCTTTGGATCTTTAGTGTGCAATATACTATAAGCTTCTACAATTGGATGGCTGACAATAATGGTAGACGTTATGGAATCATTATTTCGAACAATGACCGATACCGAACTAACTCGTTGAATCATTGGATGGATGGTACTCACCAAGGCAAACAAAGAGAACTCCAAAAGGCTTGAAGGTTGCAGATGAATCAGACACCATGGACCTCAATGCTTCTCTTCATCCTCCTCATGCTCCTCTTCGTCCTCCTGGTCTCCTGCAAGTTCGGATTAAACCTCCAAACTTTTGGCCTGAAATGAGATGATAAGTTGTGCTAAAAATGGGTGAATGTCATACATTTGTTTTATAACTGTAAATTCTGCTTCATCATTATAGAACCCACCCTTCAAATATTGGCATTTTCTTGTTGGAATATAGAGACATTCATGGAGTCGCAAGAGCAGAGCCAAAAGCCTCATGTTGCAATCTTCCCTGGGTTTGGGTCGGGCCATCACATCCCACTGCTCGAGCTTGCAAAGCGGCTGACTGTGTACCATGGCTTTTCTGTCACCTTCTTCACCGCCATATGTATGGAAGGCTCTCCTCACCACACCCTACCATCTTCGTCAAGGGACATGATCCGCTTCATAGAGCTCCCTGATGTTCAGATCGAAGGGGATCATGCCGAGATGAACATTTTTGTACGCATGCCCTTACTATTGGAGAAAGCTAAAATATTAGTGCAAGATGCTCTCACATCCTTTTCATTTACTGTCTGCGCTTTCATAATCGATTTTTACGGAACACCCATGTTGGATTTCGCCTCAAATGAACATGGAGAAAACTCAGGTGAACAACATGCCGAATTGAGTGGTAACTACCTAATTAACGCAAGGTGGAAGCGACTTGGCTGTAGATAATCTCTCTGTTGCAATTCGGAATGGCTATAATTGGCTACAAACTACCATTGCATTACCTCCACGCTTTTTCTCTGCTTTTGTCAAACACTAATAATTGTAACCCTTGCACTATCAGAGTTTTATAGAGTTTAACAGTTGCAATTGCAAAAGAGGTGAAAAAGGACAACAACTCTGAAATAAGACATACAGAGAGAAAAATGTCTGTTTCTGGAGATACAGGTAAAGAATTCCCGGAGGAAAAATTAACTGTTTCTGGAGATACAGGTAAAGAATTCCCGGAGGATTTGTTGAGTGAAAGTTTTTCACGCTTACCTTTTCTGAGCATAAACAGGTTAAGGATTGTTTGTAAACGCTGGAATTATCTTCTCTCCAACCAAAACCAGGTATTCTGTGCCCCTGTTTTTTTAATAAAATGTGAATGCTACAATGGTGGGAGGGCTGCAGAGCTGTGGTGTGCGGAAAGAAATTCAGTTTTGTTCAAACGTACAAACGCTGAATTTATCTGCTCTCCAACCAAAACCAGGTATTCCGTGCCCCTGTTTTTTTAATAAAACGTGAATGCTACAATGGTGGGAGGGCTGCAGAGCTGTGGTGTGCGGAAAGAAATTCAGTTTTGTTCAAACTTCCGATGGAGTTTCAACCATTTCGTTTCAAGAACTTTAATCTATTGCCTGAGATTCCTTCCAGTGATAATATCTTGGGTATGGTTGTTAAATATGGGGTTTGCTGTGTTTGTGTCAGTGAAATCTTATGCTGTTACCATAATTGCACGGAGCATAATCTCTATATATGTAATCCTGCTATTGGGAATATGAAAAAACTTCCAAGGCCTTCACCTTGGATTTCTCACCTCAGATTGTTGTCCTCTCTCATCCATCCACAGACGATTTCTTTTTTCATTGCGGTTGGAATTCAACGATCAAAAGCATCTTACATGGAGTGCCGATGATCGCTTGGTCTCTCTTTGCTGAACAGAGAATGAATGGCTGAAAATGAGTGGCTTCCTTCTAGTGAAGGAGATGAAGATGGGCATTGAAGCGTAGAAGGGCGCAGATGCATTGGTGAAGAGAGAGGAAGTGGAAAGAGCGGCGAGGGAATTAATGGAAGAAGAGGGGGAATGGAAATGAAGAAGGGATGGCAGAATTGATGGGAAGGCCCATCATTGAGTGACAATTGTCATTGACGACATTCCAATAAACTGAACCGTTTACAACATTCTTCACCGATGATCTCATGGCTGGAGTTTATTCCATCATCTAACAATCGATCTAAGGGCTCATAACGAGACACCGCGGCATGGAGGAGAGTTCCTTTCAGAGGGAACACCTTATAGCGTAATTAAATAAACATATAAATTAACTTAAAAAATGATTCACCATTTTATAATATCACATAGAAATAAGATAGATGCTTAAAGTTTTATGCTTTCTCTATTAATTGGAATTGCGCTCATTGAAATGTTAAATATAGGTGAGTCAAAGATACTCTATATGCTTTACCAATAAATATTACAACTCAAACCTTATTTAAACATGCAAATCTGATTAACTGAGTTGACAGTGCACATTTGAACATGAAACTGAAGTGAAAGTGTCACAGGAATGCAAATCTGAATATGAAAACTGACTTCGGAGTGTCACATTGTCTAAGAAAGAAGACCAGAGTATGAAAATGAAGAGAAGTGTAAAAATATATACCCTATAAAGCTATAAAGAATATGAAACTGAAGAGAAGTGTAAAAATATATACCTTATAACGCTATAAAGAATATGAAACTGAAGAGAAGTGTAAAAAGATATACCTTATAACGCTATAAAGAATATGAAACTGGAGTGAAAGTTGAAAATTTGAATATAAAAATTGTCAGTTTGGTGTAGTTTAATTCGCAATGTCTGTAAAAATGAAACCAAACCGAAACCGAATTAGAAATCTTGAATTCAAATCTTAATCTATAAAAATAAGACAAAACTTAAGATATATATAATGGGAGAAGCTCTAATGGATGCTATGTATGAAGAATTATTGTGACAGTCTGTAAATGTCACAGGAGAAACTGTGAGCATGGTGAGCCACTTCCGTTGACATAAATTTCATGTCAAATAAAAAAATTTATAACATGTGGGGGCTTTGTTGTGAGAAAATATGTCATAGATGGAATGGCAATGGGCATGATAAGCAACGTGCCTATTGTGGCAATCAAAGCTATTCTACCTATGAGTTCCAAAATAAATCTAAGCATTGTTGTTTGATAAAGCTAACACCACTAATAGTCCCTGGGCACCTCAATCGACGGTGGATTTCCTATAAAGTCTTATGTAAAGTTTGTGGTCCAAAATACTTAATTAACTTTGTGGATAGTGTGTGGGAGCGTGCATATATTCACCTAAAAGTTATAGTGGTAGTAGTCACAATTGACTCCATGTCATGCGAATTCAAACCTGTACTCGGCTTAGTTGTTGATTCCTATATATATATATATATATATATAAGCAGCTGCTAAAACACTCTGATGATGTATCAAGGATCTAACAATGATAGGACAAGGGATAGCCATGCGGTTCTCTGCGTTGCAGAAGAACTTCAATAGAATTTAGACAACGAAGCACATAAGAATAATGCACAACCTTTAGTGTCTATGTCTTTTTGTATTTTTGACAGTTAGTTGTCGGTAACTAGCTTAACGGGTTGTAAAGTTGTTCAGTGATATCCACTAATTCTGTAAGCTTCACAATAGCAAGGTAAGGATGACAAAATCCCCTTACGAGCACCTTAAGCTAGTTTGAAACTCCTCAGAGAGATGGTTGTCCAATTATGGACAAACGATGATAAATATGTAGCCTATCGTAGTAATATCATTTTGTACAAAAGTAGCCAAATGAGCTATCTTAATTTTATTGCGGTTCCACAACGTTGGTTGTTACCCTGCATTAGAGCAGTTTAGCCTAATTGGTGGATTACATATATTTCTGTAGTAACCGTGTACTAAATCTCATCGGATGTTCAGGAAAACTGAACATCCTAAGTTTTAATAATCCTTAAATTAGAGGTATATATTGCAGTCATTTTTTTCATGTTTGAGTTGCACGGCTTTCAGCTCAAACTTAAATCTTTGATTATCAGGCACCCACCCTGCCTTGAGAGGTCACACCCATAGCATTAATAGCCTAAGGGGATATTGATTCACTAGTGAGGTTGGCGAAGTGTTAAGCTGTCCCCCAAGCTTTCTCACTGTTGGCTACCCGATTCATATGGCACCAAGGAATGAGGCTAGGTGCAGATCTCAAAGGATTTTAACTGAAATAGTTATCCCTTAGACCCGACACCTTAGTCGGAGGATGCAGCCCCTCACATCATGTTTCTTCTTGAAACGCTCAAAAGGGTAGAATAAAATTTCTATGTCCTAACCGAATGTTCGCTGGTATTTAGGCATTACTAAAATTTGCTCTCTGCAATCATTGGGTGCATTTTATGACTGTAAAAATCTCGAGTGCCAGTTTATTATGATTTGTTCTAATAGAAACATAGATGAGAAATTGGGTCTCGGTTTTTAATAATATAGAAGCTACAAAGAACCTAGCTCCTTTAGTTGAATTGAATAGAACTACAAAAATTTAGTTAGCTCAAGTCAGGCATGATACAAAGAATTATGCTTGGCTTCAGGCTTTGGATCTTTAGTGTGCAATATACTATAAGCTTCTACAATTGGATGGCTGACAATAACGGTAGACGTTATGGAATCATTATTTCGAACAATGACCGATACTGAACTCCCTCGTTGAATCATTGGATGGATGGTACTCACCAAGGCAAACAAAGAGAACTCCAAAAGGCTTGAAGGTTGCAGATGAATTAGACGCCATGGACCTCAATGCTTCTCTTCGTCCTCCTCATGCTCCTCTTCATCCTCCTGGTCTCCTGCAAGTTCGGATTAAACCTCCAAACTTTTGGCCTGAAATGAGATGATAAGTTGTGCTAAAAATGGGTGAATGTCATACATTTGTTTTATAACTATAAATTCTGCTTCATCATTACAGAACCCACCCTTCAAATATTGGCATTTGCTTGTTGGAATATAGAGACATTCATGGAGTCGCAAGAGCAGAGCCAAAAGCCTCATGTCGCAATCTTCCCTGGGTTTGGGTCGGGCCATCACATCCCACTGCTTGAGCTTGCAAAGCGGCTGACTGTGTACCATGGATTTTCTGTCACCTTCTTCACCGCCATATGGATGGACGACTCTCCTCACCAAACCCTACCATCTTCGTCAAGGGACATGATCCGCTTCATAGAGCTCCCTGATGTTCAGATCGAAGGGGATCATGCCGAGATGAACATTTTTGTACGCATGCCCTTACTATTGGAGAAAGCTAAAATATTAGTCCAAGATGCTCTCACATCCTTTTCGTTTACTGTCTGCGCTTTCATAATCGATTTTTACGGTAAACCCATGTTGGATTTCGCCTCAAATGAACATGGAGAAAACTCAGGTGAACAACATGCCGAATTGAGTGGTAACTGCCTAATTAATGCAAGGTGGAAGCGACTTGGCTGTAGATAATCTCTCTGTTGCAATTCGGAATGGCTATAATTGGCTACAAACTGCCATTGCATTACCTCCACGCTTTTTCTCTGCTTTTGTCAAACACTAATAATTGTAACCCTTGCACTATCAGAGTTTTATAGAGTTTAACAGTTGCAATTGCAAAAGAGGTGAAAAAGGACAACAACTCTGAAATAAGACATACAGAGAGAAAAATGTCTGTTTCTGGAGATACAGGTAAAGAATTCCCGGAGGAAAAATTAACTGTTTCTGGAGATACAGGTAAAGAATTCCCGGAGGATTTGTTGAGTGAAATTTTTTCACGCTTACCTTTTCTGAGCATAAACAGGTTAAGGATTGTTTGTAAACGCTGGAATTATCTGCTCTCCAACCAAAACCAGGTATTCTGTGCCCCTGTTTTTTTAATAAAACGTGAATGCTACAATGGTGGGAGGGCTGCAGAGCTGTGGTGTGCGGAAAGAAATTCAGTTTTGTTCAAACGTACAAACGCTGGAATTATCTGCTCTCCAACCAAAACCAGGTATTCCGTGCCCCTGTTTTTTTAATAAAACGTGAATGCTACAATGGTGGGAGGGCTGCAGAGCTGTGGTGTGCGGAAAGAAATTCAGTTTTGTTCAAACTTCCGATGGAGTTTCAACCATTTCGTTTCAAGAACTTTAATCTTTTGCCTGAGATTCCTTCCAGTGATAATATCTTGGGTATGGCTGTTAAATATGGGGTTTGCTGTGTTTGTGTCAGTGAAATCTTATGTTGTTACCATAATTGCACGGAGCATAATCTCTATATATGTAATCCTGCTATTGGGAATATGAAAAAACTTCCAAGGCCTTCACCTTGGATCTCTCACCTCAGATTGCTGTCCTCTCTCATCCATCCACAGACGGTTTCTTTTTTCATTGCGGTTGGAATTCAACGATCGAAAGCATCTTACATGGAGTGCCGATGATCGCTTGGCCTCTCTTTGCTGAACAGAGAACGAATGGCTGAAAATGAATGGCTTCCTTCTAGTGAAGGAGATGAAGATGGGCATTGAAGCGTAGAAGGGCGCAGATGCATTGGTGAAGAGAGAGGAAGCGGAAAGAGCGGCGAGGGAATTAATGGAAGAAGAGGGGGAATGGAAATGAAGAAGGGATGGCAGAATTGATGGGAAGGCCCATCATTGAGTGACAATTGTCATTGACGACATTCCAATAAACTGAACCGTTTACAACATTTTTCACCGATGATCTCATGGCTGGAGTTTATTCCATCGTCTAACAATCGATCTAAGGGCTCATAACGAGACACCGCGGCATGGAGGAGAGTTCCTTTCAGAGGGAACGCCTTATAGCGTAATTAAATAAACATATAAATTAACTTAAAAAATGATTCACCATTTTATAATATTACACATAGAAATAAGATAGATGCTTAAAGTTTTATGCTTTCTCTATTAATTGGAATTGCGCTCATTGAAATGTTAAATATAGGTGAGTCAAAGATACTCTATATGCTTTACCAATAAATATTACAACTCAAACCTTATTTAAACATGCAAATCTGATTAACTGAGTTGACAGTGCACATTTGAACATGAAACTGAAGTGAAAGTGTCACAGGAATGCAAATCTGAATATGAAAACTGACTTCGGAGTGTCACATTGTCTAAGAAAGAAAATCGGAGTATGAAAATGAAGAGAAGTGTAAAAATATATACCCTATAAAGCTATAAAGAATATGAAACTGAAGAGAAGTGTAAAAATATATACCTTATAACGCTATAAAGAATATGAAACTGAAGAGAAGTGTAAAAAGATATACCTTATAACGCTATAAAGAATATGAAACTGGAGTGAAAGTTGAAAATTTGAATATAAAAATTGTCAGTTTGGTGTAGTTTAATTCGCAATGTCTGTAAAAATGAAACCAAACCGAAACCGAATTAGAAATCTTGAATTCAAATCTTAATCTATGAAAATAAGACAAAACTTAAGATATATATAATGGGAGAAGCTCTAATGGATGCTATGTATGAAGAATTATTGTGACAGTCTGTAAATGTCACAGGAGAAACTGTGAGCATGGTGAGCCACTTCCGTTGACATAAATTTCATGTCAAATAAAAAAATTTATAACATGTGGGGGCTTTGTTGTGAGAAAAACTCACATCACCATTTGCTTTCGGCAAAGGAAGAATACATAACATACTTTTTTTTCTTTTTCTTTTTGTGCTTATTAATTAATTGTAAGCTAGTGTGCTTCTTACTGCATTCTAAGATTTTTGTTTGATTAAACCAACTTCCAAACTTTCCTAACAAAGATTTGCCTTTTGGTTAAGTATCCATGTGTATTGTCTTCCAGGTCCCTTGAGATGAAGTAAAGTCATAAAAAGGTGGCAGATGCGTGATGAACTCTTTCTGTTTGGTTCCCCTGCCATTTTTTCCCTGTGGGTAGCGTATCTTTGGATTTTTTTTTTCAACTTTAGTGTTGGACCTGCATGCTTTTTTGTTTTATGATATTCTTCCAACCTTAGCCAGAGGAAGCGATCCTTTGAAAGTTCGTCAGCCCGGGAATAAAGAACTTTTGCCGACACATTTCTTGAAGAAGATGAATCCAATCCAACTATAATGACATATCTCCAACAAAAATAACAATACTGTCCTGTCATTTGACATTCTGCAACAGTACTTGATCAGGGTGCAATGTAGGTAACTATGGATGATGCACTTTATTACATTTAGATAGACAAAGCTGCAACGAAGCACAAGGAATTTGGCTTTCCTTAATTTTATTATGTTAAGTTTCATTGTGACAAAGCTTGAAGAAATTGGGTAGATGAACCAGCTTTTTTTGTATTTCATGTTTGTATAACCAGATGGGTCGAAAAAATTGGCCATGGAAAAAGAAGCAGGAGGAAAGGGAAGAAGAGAAGCCTAATGTTACCTGCTCGTCTGGTCAGACTCATGAGGTGGGGCATTAATTTCTTATATATCAGAACTCATTTTATATAGATTTAATGCTTTGAAATGGTTTTTGATGTTCTATATTATTGGTGTAGCAGGAAGTGCATTTGGACGAAGAATTGGCAACAGAAAGCAAAGAAGATATGGTGAAGCAGCATGAAAAACTTTTGGAAGAGGCAGTTTCAGGTAACAATCTTCTACCCATTTACAGGCAGGGTTAGGATACACCTCAGGATTGTTTATATCTTCAATTTCACTATGCGATCAGTGAGCTGAAGAAGCAAGCACGTTCCAGAGATTGTGTCAAAATGGTTTAGTCAATATCAAATTCTTGGTTGACCTGGTTGTGTAACTTCTTCGATTGAGATTCATTCTAGGTGATGATTTGTGGTTGTTTACTTGTGAGCTGAATATATATGTTTTCTGAGTTTTCTTCTCCACAATCTGTAACGTGTTTCTGTCAGTGAGTATGTGCGAGTGTTTTTGAATATGATGGCAAAGTTTGATGCCTCGAAAAATAGATTATAGGCCTTGTATATCTTCTCCTTGACCCAGTAGTTTGTCACCTGGCTGTCAGAATTGCTTCTTAGAAAGAGTCTCACTTACCAACACAAATGCTTCGCCTAGTTGTGAAATTTCTTTGATTCTCCATGTTAAATTTAAGAGAGTGCTTAAGATGAGAATAGAGAGTATCAAATAAAAATAGATAGTGCTTAAGATGAGAATAGAGAGTATTAAGGAATAAAATTTTATTTCTCAGCAATCCACTTTCTCATTTTTCTAAAAACGCTTTTTTATCTTTGATAATAGGTAGAGTGTTCATCTTAAACATGGTAGGTTTTATTCTACTTTACACAATTTAACTTAATTAAAACCATAAACCATATAAATCTAAAAGTTTAATTAACTTTTTCTTTTCTGTGAATAAATATATGAATAATATTGAATATTACAATTAGATAAATCATATATAATATCTTTAAATAAATTCACCTGTTATAGATAAATCATATAGGTTGGTTTTGAATAATTTCATATGCTTTTTTTTTCCAATTGAATCGATTCTACTTTCTTTTATATATATGAGGGCAGGCAAAAGAAATAATAGAGAAAACATAAGATATTGCTAACCAAATATGTTGGACAAATGCCTTACTCTGGTATGGGTTGTATGTAGGTAAGTTGGGTCGACCATATTATTATTTTGTTATTTAAATATTTAAAGTTTTTAGTTAGAATTTGGTTAGAAAAAAAAAAATTGTGAAATTTTGATATTTATTTTTTAATATGAGTTTTTGATAATATATATAAATCCAGTATTTTGAAAAATTTTAAGTACTTAGATTATAAAAATTTCACAATTTAAAATATAATTTCAATAAATCTCTATTAAATTTTAAACAAATTAGACTATAGAGAAAACCTTATATAACAGATGAAGTATATTTATCACTACCAACATTACGAGCATTATCTAATGCATATAAAAATATACAGTTAAACCGAACCTATTTCTCTAAAACCCCTCTCTAAAACCCCTTTGCATCACATGAATAAATAATAATTAAGAATTTGTGGGTTTCAATTGCTTATTTCCACATAATCTTCAATTACTTCACATGGCACTAAGTTCCAATTATCCTGTGGTGTATTTTATGAGCCCCAGATTGTTTGGATCATAGTCAATTTCATGCATCCAGCGGCGTTCTATTGTAGATTACCCCACCCAGTGAAAAAACAATCCTTGAAATTTGATAATACATTCTTTTCTTTTTGTTTTCGAGGTAGGATGTGAAACTGCTCAAGCTGAAGCGGCAACTTCAAAGCGTGAGCTGGAGGTCGCAATTGCAGAGAAGGTTGAACTGAAAAGATCCTTGAATGAATGCCAGATAGAACTTCAATTGGGCAGGGAAGAGATCGATAAGGTGAAATCCGAAAAGAATCTTCTCTTCACATCATACCAAGACGTCCTCCACTCCAAAAGGAGATCCCAAGATGAATTACGCACCATGGAGATGAAACTGGAGATTGCAGAAAAGGAAAAGTCTCGTTTGAAGTATGAACTTCACTTGCTTAACAAGGAAATTGAAATCCGGAGCGAAGAGAGGGAGCACTCCATGAAAGCTGCAGAGGTTTCCCACATGCAATACCTGGAGAATGTCAGAAAGATTGCTCAGCTCCAATTAGAATGCCAGAGGCTGAGATGTGTAACGTGTTTCGGTCAGTGAGTATGTGCGAGTGTTTTTGAATATGATGGCAAAGTTTGATGCCTCGAAAAATAGATTATAGGCCTTGTATATCTTCTCCTTGACCCAGTAGTTTGTCACCTGGTTGTCATAATTGCTTCTTAGAAAGAGTCTCACTTACCAACACAAATGCTTCGCCTAGTTGTGAAATTTCTTTGATTCTCCATGTTAAATTTAAGAGAGTGCTTAAGATGAGAATATAGAGTATCAAATAAAAATAGATAGTGCTTAAGATGAGAATAGAGAGTATTAAGGAATAAAATTTTATTTCTCAGCAATCCACTTTCTCATTTTTCTAAAAACGCTTTTTTATCTTTGATAATAGGTAGAGTGTTCATCTTAAACATGGTAGGTTTTATTCTACTTTACACAATTTAACTTAGTTAAAACCATAAACCATATAAATCTAAAAGTTTAATTAACTTTTTTTTTTCTGTGAATAAATATATGAATAATATTGAATATTACAATTAGATAAATCATATATAATATCTTTAAATAAATTCACCTGTTATAGATAAATCATATAGGTTGGTTTTGAATAATTTCATATGCTTTTTTTTTCCAATTGAATCGATTCTACTTTCTTTTATATATATGAGGGCAGGCAAAAGAAATAATAGAGAAAACATAAGATATTGCTAACCAAATATGTTGGACAAATGCCTTTGACAAATGCCTTACTCTGGTATGGGTTGCATGTAGGTAAGTTGGGTCGACCATATTATTATTTTGTTATTTAAATATTTAAAGTTTTTAGTTAGAATTTGGTTAGAAAAAAAAAATTGTGAAATTTTGATATTTATTTTTTAATATGAGTTTTTGATAATATATATAAATCCAGTATTTTGAAAAATTTCAAGTACTTAGATTATAAAAATTTCACAATTTAAAATATAATTTCAATAAATCTCTATTAAATTTTAAACAAATTAGACTATAGAGAAAACCTTATATAACAGATGAAGTATATTTATCACTACCAACATTACGACCATTATCTAATGCATATAAAAATATACAGGTAAACCGAACCTATTTCTCTAAAACCCCTTTGCATCACATGAATAAATAATAATTAAGAATTTGTGGGTTTCAATTGCTTATTTCCACATAACCTTCAATTACTTCACATGGCACTAAGTTCCAATTATCCTGTGGTGTATTTTATGAGCCCCAGATTGTTTGGATCATAGTCAATTTCATGCATCCAGCGGCGTTCTATTGTAGATTACCCCACCCAGTGAAAAAACAATCCTTGAAATTTGATAATACATTCTTTTCTTTTTGTTTTCGAGGTAGGATGGGAAACTGCTCAATCTGAAGCGGCAACTTCAAAGCGTGAGCTGGAGGTCGCAATTGCAGAGAAGGTTGAACTGAAAAGATCCTTGAATGAATGCCAGATAGAACTTCAATTGGGCAGGGAAGAGATCGATAAGGTGAAATCCGAAAAGAATCTTCTCTTCACATCATACCAAGACGTCCTCCACTCCAAAAGGAGATCCCAAGATGAATTACGCACCATGGAGATGAAACTGGAGATTGCAGAAAAGGAAAAGTCTCGTTTGAAGTATGAACTTCACTTGCTTAACAAGGAAATTGAAATCCGGAGCGAAGAGAGGGAGCACTCCATGAAAGCTGCAGAGGTTTCCCACATGCAATGCAGAGGTTTCCCACATGCAATACCTGGAGAATGTCAGAAAGATTGCTCAGCTCCAATTAGAATGCCAGAGGCTGAGATGTGTAACGTGTTTCTGTCAGTGAGTATGTGCGAGTGTTTTTGAATATGATGGCAAAGTTTGATGCCTCGAAAAATAGATTATAGGCCTTGTATATCTTCTCCTTGACCCAGTAGTTTGTCACCTGGCTGTCAGAATTGCTTCTTAGAAAGAGTCTCACTTACCAACACAAATGCTTCGCCTAGTTGTGAAATTTCTTTGATTCTCCATGTTAAATTTAAGAGAGTGCTTAAGATGAGAATAGAGAGTATCAAATAAAAATACATAGTGCTTAAGATGAGAATAGAGAGTATTAAGGAATAAAATTTTATTTCTCAGCAATCCACTTTCTCATTTTTCTAAAAACGCTTTTTTATCTTTGATAATAGGTAGAGTGTTCATCTTAAACATGGTAGGTTTTATTCTACTTTACACAATTTAACTTAGTTAAAACCATAAACCATATAAATCTAAAAGTTTAATTAACTTTTTCTTTTCTGTGAATAAATATATGAATAATATTGAATATTACAATTAGATAAATCATATATAATATCTTTAAATAAATTCACCTGTTATAGATAAATCATATAGGTTGGTTTTGAATAATTTCATATGCTTTTTTTTTCCAATTGAATCGATTCTACTTTCTTTTATATATATGAGGGCAGGCAAAAGAAATAATAGAGAAAACATAAGATATTGCTAACCAAATATGTTGGACAAATGCCTTTGACAAATGCCTTACTCTGGTATGGGTTGTATGTAGGTAAGTTGGGTCGACCATATTATTATTTTGTTATTTAAATATTTAAAGTTTTTAGTTAGAATTTGGTTAGAAAAAAAAAATTTGTGAAATTTTGATATTTATTTTTTAATATGAGTTTTTGATAATATATATAAATCCAGTATTTTGAAAAATTTTAAGTACTTAGATTATAAAAATTTCACAATTTAAAATATAATTTCAATAAATCTCTATTAAATTTTAAACAAATTAGACTATAGAGAAAACCTTATATAACAGATGAAGTATATTTATCACTACCAACATTACGACCATTATCTAATGCATATAAAAATATACAGGTAAACCGAACCTATTTCTCTAAAACCCCTCTCTAAAACCCCTTTGCATCACATGAATAAATAATAATTAAGAATTTGTGGGTTTCAATTGCTTATTTCCACATAATCTTCAATTACTTCACATGGCACTAAGTTCCAATTATCCTGTGGTGTATTTTATGAGCCCCAGATTGTTTGGATCATAGTCAATTTCATGCATCCAGCGGCGTTCTATTGTAGATTACCCCACCCAGTGAAAAAACAATCCTTGAAATTTGATAATACATTCTTTTCTTTTTGTTTTCGAGGTAGGATGGGAAACTGCTCAAGCTGAAGCGGCAACTTCAAAGCGTGAGCTGGAGGTCGCAATTGCAGAGAAGGTTGAACTGAAAAGATCCTTGAATGAATGCCAGATAGAACTTCAATTGGGCAGGGAAGAGATCGATAAGGTGAAATCCGAAAAGAATCTTCTCTTCACATCATACCAAGACGTCCTCCACTCCAAAAGGAGATCCCAAGATGAATTACGCACCATGGAGATGAAACTGGAGATTGCAAAAAAGGAAAAGTCTCGTTTGAAGTATGAACTTCACTTGCTTAACAAGGAAATTGAAATCCGGAGCGAAGAGAGGGAGCACTCCATGAAAGCTGCAGAGGTTTCCCACATGCAATACCTGGAGAATGTCAGAAAGATTGCTCAGCTCCAATTAGAATGCCAGAGGCTGAGATGTGTAACGTGTTTCTGTCAGTGAGTATGTGCGAGTGTTTTTGAATATGATGGCAAAGTTTGATGCCTCGAAAAATAGATTATAGGCCTTGTATATCTTCTCCTTGACCCAGTAGTTTGTCACCTGGCTGTCAGAATTGCTTCTTAGAAAGAGTCTCACTTACCAACACAAATGCTTCGCCTAGTTGTGAAATTTCTTTGATTCTCCATGTTAAATTTAAGAGAGTGCTTAAGATGAGAATATAGAGTATCAAATAAAAATAGATAGTGCTTAAGATGAGAATAGAGAGTATTAAGGAATAAAATTTTATTTCTCAGCAATCCACTTTCTCATTTTTCTAAAAACGCTTTTTTATCTTTGATAATAGGTAGAGTGTTCATCTTAAACATGGTAGGTTTTATTCTACTTTACACAATTTAACTTAGTTAAAACCATAAACCATATAAATCTAAAAGTTTAATTAACTTTTTCTTTTCTGTGAATAAATATATGAATAATATTGAATATTACAATTAGATAAATCATATATAATATCTTTAAATAAATTCACCTGTTATAGATAAATCATATAGGTTGGTTTTGAATAATTTCATATGCTTTTTTTTTCCAATTGAATCGATTCTACTTTCTTTTATATATATGAGGGCAGGCAAAAGAAATAATAGAGAAAACATAAGATATTGCTAACCAAATATGTTGGACAAATGCCTTTGACAAATGCCTTACTCTGGTATGGGTTGTATGTAGGTAAGTTGGGTCGACCATATTATTATTTTGTTATTTAAATATTTAAAGTTTTTAGTTAGAATTTGGTTAGAAAAAAAAAATTGTGAAATTTTGATATTTATTTTTTAATATGAGTTTTTGATAATATATATAAATCCAGTATTTTGAAAAAATTTTAGTACTTAGATTATAAAAATTTCACAATTTAAAATATAATTTCAATAAATCTCTATTAAATTTTAAACAAATTAGACTATAGAGAAAACCTTATATAACAGATGAAGTATATTTATCACTACCAACATTACGAGCATTATCTAATCCATATAAAAATATACAGGTAAACCGAACCTATTTCTCTAAAACCCCTTTGCATCACATGAATAAATAATAATTAAGAATTTGTGGGTTTCAATTGCTTATTTCCACATAACCTTCAATTACTTCACATGGCACTAAGTTCCAATTATCCTGTGGTGTATTTTATGAGCCCCAGATTGTTTGGATCATAGTCAATTTCATGCATCCAGCGGCGTTCTATTGTAGATTACCCCACCCAGTGAAAAAACAATCCTTGAAATTTGATAATACATTCTTTTCTTTTTGTTTTCGAGGTAGGATGGGAAACTGCTCAATCTGAAGTGGCAACTTCAAAGCGTGAGCTGGAGGTCGCAATTGCAGAGAAGGTTGAACTGAAAAGATCCTTGAATGAATGCCAGATAGAACTTCAATTGGGCAGGGAAGAGATCGATAAGGTGAAATCCGAAAAGAATCTTCTCTTCACATCATACCAAGACGTCCTCCACTCCAAAAGGAGATCCCAAGATGAATTACGCACCATGGAGATGAAACTGGAGATTGCAGAAAAGGAAAAGTCTCGTTTGAAGTATGAACTTCACTTGCTTAACAAGGAAATTGAAATCCGGAGCGAAGAGAGGGAGCACTCCATGAAAGCTGCAGAGGTTTCCCACATGCAATACCTGGAGAATGTCAGAAAGATTGCTCAGCTCCAATTAGAATGCCAGAGGCTGAGATGTGTAACGTGTTTCTGTCTGTGCGAGTGTTTTTGAATATGATGGCAAAGTTTGATGCCTCGAAAAATAGATTATAGGCCTTGTATATCTTCTCCTTGACCCAGTAGTTTGTCACCTGGCTGTCAGAATTGCTTCTTAGAAAGAGTCTCACTTACCAACACAAATGCTTCGCCTAGTTGTGAAATTTCTTTGATTCTCCATGTTAAATTTAAGAGAGTGCTTAAGATGAGAATAGAGAGTATCAAATAAAAATAGATAGTGATTAAGATGAGAATAGAGAGTATTAAGGAATAAAATTTTATTTCTCAGCAATCCACTTTCTCATTTTTCTAAAAACGCTTTTTTATCTTTGATAATAGGTAGAGTGTTCATCTTAAACATGGTAGGTTATATTCTACTTTACACAATTTAACTTAGTTAAAACCATAAACCATATAAATCTAAAAGTTTAATTAACTTTTTCTTTTCTGTGAATAAATATATGAATAATATTGAATATTACAATTAGATAAATCATATATAATATCTTTAAATAAATTCACCTGTTATATATAAATCATATAGGTTGGTTTTGAATAATTTCATATGCTTTTTTTTTCCAATTGAATCGATTCTACTTTCTTTTATATATATGAGGGCAGGCAAAAGAAATAATAGAGAAAACATAAGATATTGCTAACCAAATATGTTGGACAAATGCCTTTGACAAATGCCTTACTCTGGTATGGGTTGTATGTAGGTAAGTTGGGTCGACCATATTATTATTTTGTTATTTAAATATTTAAAGTTTTTAGTTAGAATTTGGTTAGAAAAAAAAAAATTGTGAAATTTTGATATTTATTTTTTAATATGAGTTTTTGATAATATATATAAATCCAGTATTTTGAAAAATTTTAAGTACTTAGATTATAAAAATTTCACAATTTAAAATATAATTTCAATAAATCTCTATTAAATTTTAAACAAATTAGACTATAGAGAAAACCTTATATAACAGATGAAGTATATTTATCACTACCAACATTACGAGCATTATCTAATGCATATAAAAATATACAGGTAAACCGAACCTATTTCTCTAAAACCCCTCTCTAAAACCCCTTTGCATCACATGAATAAATAATAATTAAGAATTTGTGGGTTTCAATTGCTTATTTCCACATAATCTTCAATTACTTCACATGGCACTAAGTTCCAATTATCCTGTGGTGTATTTTATGAGCCCCAGATTGTTTGGATCATAGTCAATTTCATGCATCCAGCGGCGTTCTATTGTAGATTACCCCACCCAGTGAAAAAACAATCCTTGAAATTTGATAATACATTCTTTTCTTTTTGTTTTCGAGGTAGGATGGGAAACTGCTCAAGCTGAAGCGGCAACTTCAAAGCGTGAGCTGGAGGTCGCAATTGCAGAGAAGGTTGAACTGAAAAGATCCTTGAATGAATGCCAGATAGAACTTCAATTGGGCAGGGAAGAGATCGATAAGGTGAAATCCGAAAAGAATCTTCTCTTCACATCATACCAAGACGTCCTCCACTCCAAAAGGAGATCCCAAGATGAATTACGCACCATGGAGATGAAACTGGAGATTGCAGAAAAGGAAAAGTCTCGTTTGAAGTATGAACTTCACTTGCTTAACAAGGAAATTGAAATCCGGAGCGAAGAGAGGGAGCACTCCATGAAAGCTGCAGAGGTTTCCCACATGCAATACCTGGAGAATGTCAGAAAGATTGCTCAGCTCCAATTAGAATGCCAGAGGCTGAGATGTGTAACGTGTTTCTGTCTGTGCGAGTGTTTTTGAATATGATGGCAAAGTTTGATGCCTCGAAAAATAGATTATAGGCCTTGTATATCTTCTCCTTGACCCAGTAGTTTGTCACCTGGCTGTCAGAATTGCTTCTTAGAAAGAGTCTCACTTACCAACACAAATGCTTCGCCTAGTTGTGAAATTTCTTTGATTCTCCATGTTAAATTTAAGAGAGTGCTTAAGATGAGAATATAGAGTATCAAATAAAAATAGATAGTGCTTAAGATGAGAATAGAGAGTATTAAGGAATAAAATTTTATTTCTCAGCAATCCACTTTCTCATTTTTCTAAAAACGCTTTTTTATCTTTGATAATAGGTAGAGTGTTCATTGGTAGGTTTTATTCTACTTTACACAATTTAACTTAGTTAAAACCATAAACCATATAAATCTAAAAGTTTAATTAACTTTTTTTTTCTGTGAATAAATATATGAATAATATTGAATATTACAATTAGATAAATCATATATAATATCTTTAAATAAATTCACCTGTTATAGATAAATCATATAGGTTGGTTTTGAATAATTTCATATGCTTTTTTTTTCCAATTGAATCGATTCTACTTTCTTTTATATATATGAGGGCAGGCAAAAGAAATAATAGAGAAAACATAAGATATTGCTAACCAAATATGTTGGACAAATGCCTTTGACAAATGCCTTACTCTGGTATGGGTTGTATGTAGGTAAGTTGGGTCGACCATATTATTATTTTGTTATTTAAATATTTAAAGTTTTTAGTTAGAATTTGGTTAAAAAAAAAAAATTGTGAAATTTTGATATTTATTTTTTAATATGAGTTTTTGATAATATATATAAATCCAGTATTTTGAAAAATTTTAAGTACTTAGATTATAAAAATTTCACAATTTAAAATATAATTTCAATAAATCTCTATTAAATTTTAAACAAATTAGACTATAGAGAAAACCTTATATAACAGATGAAGTATATTTATCACTACCAACATTACGAGCATTATCTAATGCATATAAAAATATACAGGTAAACCGAACCTATTTCTCTAAAACCCCTTTGCATCACATGAATAAATAATAATTAAGAATTTGTGGGTTTCAATTGCTTATTTCCACATAACCTTCAATTACTTCACATGGCACTAAGTTCCAATTATCCTGTGGTGTATTTTATGAGCCCCAGATTGTTTGGATCATAGTCAATTTCATGCATCCAGCGGCGTTCTATTGTAGATTACCCCACCCAGTGAAAAAACAATCCTTGAAATTTGATAATACATTCTTTTCTTTTTGTTTTCGAGGTAGGATGGGAAACTGCTCAATCTGAAGCGGCAACTTCAAAGCGTGAGCTGGAGGTCGCAATTGCAGAGAAGGTTGAACTGAAAAGATCCTTGAATGAATGCCAGATAGAACTTCAATTGGGCAGGGAAGAGATCGATAAGGTGAAATCCGAAAAGAATCTTCTCTTCACATCATACCAAGACGTCCTCCACTCCAAAAGGAGATCCCAAGATGAATTACGCACCATGGAGATGAAACTGGAGATTGCAGAAAAGGAAAAGTCTCGTTTGAAGTATGAACTTCACTTGCTTAACAAGGAAATTGAAATCCGGAGCGAAGAGAGGGAGCACTCCATGAAAGCTGCAGAGGTTTCCCACATGCAATACCTGGAGAATGTCAGAAAGATTGCTCAGCTCCAATTAGAATGCCAGAGGCTGAGATGTGTAACGTGTTTCTGTCAGTGAGTATGTGCGAGTGTTTTTGAATATGATGGCAAAGTTTGATGCCTCGAAAAATAGATTATAGGCCTTGTATATCTTCTCCTTGACCCAGTAGTTTGTCACCTGGCTGTCAGAATTGCTTCTTAGAAAGAGTCTCACTTACCAACACAAATGCTTCGCCTAGTTGTGAAATTTCTTTGATTCTCCATGTTAAATTTAAGAGAGTGCTTAAGATGAGAATAGAGAGTATCAAATAAAAATAGATAGTGCTTAAGATGAGAATAGAGAGTATTAAGGAATAAAATTTTATTTCTCAGCAATCCACTTTCTCATTTTTCTAAAAACGCTTTTTTATCTTTGATAATAGGTAGAGTGTTCATCTTAAACATGGTAGGTTTTATTCTACTTTACACAATTTAACTTAGTTAAAACCATAAACCATATAAATCTAAAAGTTTAATTAACTTTTTCTTTTCTGTGAATAAATATATGAATAATATTGAATATTACAATTAGATAAATCATATATAATATCTTTAAATAAATTCACCTGTTATAGATAAATCATATAGGTTGGTTTTGAATAATTTCATATGCTTTTTTTTTCCAATTGAATCGATTCTACTTTCTTTTATATATATGAGGGCAGGCAAAAGAAATAATAGAGAAAACATAAGATATTGCTAACCAAATATGTTGGACAAATGCCTTTGACAAATGCCTTACTCTGGTATGGGTTGTATGTAGGTAAGTTGGGTCGACCATATTATTATTTTGTTATTTAAATATTTAAAGTTTTTAGTTAGAATTTGGTTAGAAAAAAAAAATTGTGAAATTTTGATATTTATTTTTTTATATGAGTTTTTGATAATATATATAAATCCAGTATTTTGAAAAATTTTAAGTACTTAGATTATAAAAATTTCACAATTTAAAATATAATTTCAATAAATCTCTATTAAATTTTAAACAAATTAGACTATAGAAAAAACCTTATATAACAGATGAAGTATATTTATCACTACCAACATTATGAGCATTATCTAATGCAGGTAAACCGAACCTATTTCTCTAAAACCCCTTTGCATCACATGAATAAATAATAATTAAGAATTTGTGGGTTTCAATTGCTTATTTCCACATAACCTTCAATTACTTCACATGGCACTAAGTTCCAATTATCCTGTGGTGTATTTTATGAGCCCCAGATTGTTTGGATCATAGTCAATTTCATGCATCCAGCGGCGTTCTATTGTAGATTACCCCACCCAGTGAAAAAACAATCCTTGAAATTTGATAATACATTCTTTTCTTTTTGTTTTCGAGGTAGGATGGGAAACTGCTCAAGCTGAAGCGGCAACTTCAAAGCGTGAGCTGGAGGTCGCAATTGCAGAGAAGGTTGAACTGAAAAGATCCTTGAATGAATGCCAGATAGAACTTCAATTGGGCAGGGAAGAGATCGATAAGGTGAAATCCGAAAAGAATCTTCTCTTCACATCATACCAAGACGTCCTCCACTCCAAAAGGAGATCCCAAGATGAATTACGCACCATGGAGATGAAACTGGAGATTGCAGAAAAGGAAAAGTCTCGTTTGAAGTATGAACTTCACTTGCTTAACAAAGAAATTGAAATCCGGAGCGAAGAGAGGGAGCACTCCATGAAAGCTGCAGAGGTTTCCCACATGCAATACCTGGAGAATGTCAGAAAGATTGCTCAGCTCCAATTAGAATGCCAGAGGCTGAGATGTGTAACGTGTTTCTGTCAGTGAGTATGTGCGAGTGTTTTTGAATATGATGGCAAAGTTTGATGCCTCGAAAAATAGATTATAGGCCTTGTATATCTTCTCCTTGACCCAGTAGTTTGTCACCTGGCTGTCAGAATTGCTTCTTAGAAAGAGTCTCACTTACCAACACAAATGCTTCGCCTCGTTGTGAAATTTCTTTGATTCTCCATGTTAAATTTAAGAGAGTGCTTAAGATGAGAATAGAGAGTATCAAATAAAAATAGATAGTGCTTAAGATGAGAATAGAGAGTATTAAGGAATAAAATTTTATTTCTCAGCAATCCACTTTCTCATTTTTCTAAAAACGCTTTTTTATCTTTGATAATAGGTAGAGTGTTCATCTTAAACATGGTAGGTTTTATTCTACTTTACACAATTTAACTTAGTTAAAACCATAAACCATATAAATCTAAAAGTTTAATTAACTTTTTCTTTTCTGTGAATAAATATATGAATAATATTGAATATTACAATTAGATAAATCATATATAATATCTTTAAATAAATTCACCTGTTATAGATAAATCATATAGGTTGGTTTTGAATAATTTCATATGCTTTTTTTTTCCAATTGAATCGATTCTACTTTCTTTTATATATATGAGGGCAGGCAAAAGAAATAATAGAGAAAACATAAGATATTGCTAACCAAATATGTTGGACAAATGCCTTTGACAAATGCCTTACTCTGGTATGGGTTGTATGTAGGTAAGTTGGGTCGACCATATTATTATTTTGTT
Source organism: Pinus tabuliformis (assembly GCA_031772625.1). Taxonomy (NCBI): domain Eukaryota; kingdom Viridiplantae; phylum Streptophyta; class Pinopsida; order Pinales; family Pinaceae; genus Pinus; species Pinus tabuliformis. Next base: position 624,217,692 of record CM062813.1, read on the forward strand.
ATTTAAATATTTAAAGTTTTTAGTTAGAATTTGGTTAGAAAAAAAAAATTGTGAAATTTTGATATTTATTTTTTAATATGAGTTTTTGATAATATATATAAATCCAGTATTTTGAAAAATTTTAAGTACTTAGATTATAAAAATTTCACAATTTAAAATATAATTTCAATAAATCTCTATTAAATTTTAAACAAATTAGACTATAGAGAAAACCTTATATAACAGATGAAGTATATTTATCACTACCAACATTACGAGCATTATCTAATGCATATAAAAATATACAGGTAAACCGAACCTATTTCTCTAAAACCCCTTTGCATCACATGAATAAATAATAATTAAGAATTTGTGGGTTTCAATTGCTTATTTCCACATAACCTTCAATTACTTCACATGGCACTAAGTTCCAATTATCCTGTGGTGTATTTTATGAGCCCCAGATTGTTTGGATCATAGTCAATTTCATGCATCCAGCGGCGTTCTATTGTAGATTACCCCACCCAGTGAAAAAACAATCCTTGAAATTTGATAATACATTCTTTTCTTTTTGTTTTCGAGGTAGGATGGGAAACTGCTCAAGCTGAAGCGGCAACTTCAAAGCGTGAGCTGGAGGTCGCAATTGCAGAGAAGGTTGAACTGAAAAGATCCTTGAATGAATGCCAGATAGAACTTCAATTGGGCAGGGAAGAGATCGATAAGGTGAAATCCGAAAAGAATCTTCTCTTCACATCATACCAAGACGTCCTCCACTCCAAAAGGAGATCCCAAGATGAATTACGCACCATGGAGATGAAACTGGAGATTGCAGAAAAGGAAAAGTCTCGTTTGAAGTATGAACTTCACTTGCTTAACAAGGAAATTGAAATCTGGAGCGAAGAGAGGGAGCACTCCATGAAAGCCGCAGAGGTTTCCCACATGCAATACCTGGAGAATGTCAGAAAGATTGCTCAGCTCCAATTAGAATGCCAGAGGCTGAGAGGATTAGTGGGAAAGAAGGGCAATAATATATCCCAGCCAAGCAGATCATCATTAACCAACCGTGTCCAGCCTCACCTGATTCAAGCAAAAACTTGTTGGACCATGACCTCCTCCAGCTCTCTGCATCAAAATTACCCACCTTGAAATCTCCCCGCCGTTCCCATTCTCGCCATTCAGTAGATAATGCCAGCAGCGTGGCATCTACTGTACATATGGATGAGAATAACGAAGATGAAATGAGCTGTGATGAATCGTGGGCATCTGCCCTCTTGGCAGAGCTCGATGACTTCAAGAAGGCCGGAAAAAATGAGCAGAGCTCTGCCAATTTTGCCATCCTTGGCGAGATAGTTCAAATCATCCATCCTGGAGCTTCCAGTTTGAACCTTGAAATGCAAAAACTTGTTCAGGCCAAAGAGGAAATCACCCAGCATCGATTTCAGGACAATGCCACTGCTAACATATCTGAATATATTATAAATTGAAAAGCAAATTCATATCTTCACCTCCATTCACAATGGGCTACACAGAATTTATCTCTAACGACTCTTCGGCCCTCCATACAGCCACAAAATACAAAATAAAATCGCAAGGGCAAACAAGCATTTATGATAATTGATAAATATATAAATAATAACAATGATATTCTTATATATTTATATATTTATGATTATTATATTAATATTATTACAATAATATAAAATCATAATAATATTAGTAATATTAAATATTAATAATTCATAATTAGTAATATTAATTAATAATAATTATTATTTAAATTCAAAAAGAGTCAAGGGATCTCTACTTGAATGGTTCATGAGGCACAATACTTGCTAAGGTTTTGCAAATGGGGTAGCAAGCTAAGTGGGCTTGATTGTGGGGAAAAACTCCACAGTTAAGCGCGCTTGAGCCAGAGGAGTTCTGGGATGGGTGACCTCCTGGGAAGTCTTGGTTACCGGGTGCAAGCCCCGGAAGTGATGATTGATGCTATGTGATTCGTTCTCCACATTTCACTAGTTTCAATCCCACTTCTTCACCCCTGTGAGCATCACCCGATGCAATGAGTGCTAAGTGAACTATTCGAAAATCATGAGAAATTAGTCAGTTACGACTACCTCTCATGGAAATGGTCATACGTTTGAATGACTTACTTAACGCAGTTGAATCCCAAAAATGATATCTAAAATAATTATTATTATTATTATCATTATTATGAAGTCTTATTAATTCAATAATGTTTATTTTAGTATTTTTAATATTTATCTTAGCGTTTCTATACATTCAGTTTATAATATTACTCCTTTTTGTTTATCATTACCCAAGGGATTATGAAACAAAGGGAATAATATTAAACATAAGGGACTATTATTATAAACCCAAGGAATTAATGAACCAACATATAAATATTAAAACCACAAGGGATTATGAACCCAAGGAAATAATATTAAACTCATTCAACTAATATTATAAACCCAATGTTGTTAAACCCAAATATAAACACTACAAACACTAAAATAAACATGGTTTATTTTGATTGTGAGACAATCGTTGTCACAATCCCTTGTTGATAATATAAACCTAAGGGAATAATAAACCCAAGGGATTGATATTATAAACACAAATGAATAATAAACCCAAGCGATTAATACTAAAACCCCAAGGGATTGTGAACCTAAGGGAATAATATTAAACCCAAGGGACTAATATTATAAACCTAAGGGAATAATAAACCCAAGGGATTGATATTATAAACCTAAAGGAATAATAAAACTAAGGGATGAATACTAAAACCATAAGGGATTATGAACCTAAAGAAATAATATTAAACCCATTCGACTAATATTATAAACCCAACATTGTTAAACCCAAATATAAAAACTACAAACACTAAAATAAACATGGTTTATTTTGATGGTGAGACAATCGTTGTCACAATCCCTTGTTGATAATATAAACCTAAGGGAATAGTAAACCTAAGGGATTGATATTATAAACCCAAATGAATAAAAAACCCAAGGGATTAATACTAAAACCCCAAGGGATTGTGAACCCAAGGGAATAATATTAAACCCAATGGACTAATATTATAAACCTAAGGGAATAATAAACCCAAGGGATTGATATTATAAACCTGAAGGAACAATAAAACTAAGGGATCACTACTAAAACCTGAAGGGATTATGAACCCAAGGAAATAATATTAAACCCATTCGACTAATATTATAAACCCAACATTGTTAAACCCAAATATAAAGACTACAAACACTAAAATAAACATGGTTTATTTTGACGGTGAGACAATCATTGTCACAATCCCTTGTTGATAATATAAACCTAAGGGATTGGTATTATAAACCCAAATGAATAATAAACCCAAGGGATTAATACTAAAACCCCAAGGAATTGTGAACCCAAGGGAATAATATTATAAACCTAAGGGACTAATATTATAAACCTAAGGGAATAAAAAACCTAAGGGATTGATATTATAAACCTAAAGGAATAATAAAACTAAGGGATTATGAACCCAAGGAAATAATATCAAACCCATTCGACTAATATTATAAACCGAACATTGTTAAGCCCAAATATAAACACTAAAATAAACATGGTTTATTTTGATGGTGAGACAACCGTTGTCACAATCCCTTGTTGATAATATAAACCTAAGCGAATAATAAACCCAAGGGATTGTTAACCCAAGGGAATCATATTAAACCCAAGGAACTAATAATATAAACCTAAGGGAATAATAAACCCAATGAATTGATATTATAAACATAAGGGAATAATAAAACTAAGGGATCAATACTAAAATCCCAAAGGATTATGAACCCAAGGAAATAAGGTTAAACACATTCGACTAATATTATAAAACCAACATTATTAAACCCAAATACAAACACTACAATCACGAAAATAAACATTGTTTATTTTGATGGTGAGACAATCGCTGTCATGCTCCCTTGTTGATAATATAAACCCAACAGAATAATAAACCCAAGGGATTGACATTATAAACCCAAATGAATAATAAACCCAAGCGATTAATACTAAAACCCCAAGGGATTGTGAACCCAATGGAATAATATTAAACCCAAGGGACTAATATTATAAACATAAGCGAATATTAAACCCGAGGGATTGATATTATAAACCTAAATGAATAATAGAACTAAGGAATCAATAATAAAACCCCAAGGGATTATGAACCCAAGGAAATAATATTAAACCCATTCGACTAATATTATATACCCAACATTGTTAAACCTGAATATAAACACTACAAACACTAAAATAAGCATGGCTTATTTTTATGGTGAGACAATCATTGTCACAATACCTTGTTGATAACATAAACCTAAGGGAATAATAAACACAATGGATTAATACTAAAACCCAACCGGAATAATATTAAACCCAAGGGACTAATATTATAAACCTAAGGGAATAATAAACCCAAGGGATTGATATTATAAATCTAAAGGAATAATAAAACTAAGGGATCAATACTAAAACCCCAAGGGATTATGAACCCAAGGAAATAATATTAAACCCATTCGACTAATATTATAAACCCAACATTGTTAAACCCCAAATATAAAAATTACAAACACTAAAATAAACCTGGTTTATTTCGACGATGAGGCAATCACTGTCACAATCCCTTGTTGATAATATAAACCTAAGGGCATAGTTAACCCAAGGGATTGATATTATAAACCCAAATGAATAATAAACCCAAGGGTTTAATACTAAAACCCCAAGGGATTGTGAACCAAAGGGAATAATATTAAACCCAAGGGACTAATATTATAAACATAAGGGAATAATTAGCCCAAGGAATTTATATTATAAACCTAAAGAAATAATAAAACTAAGGGATCAATACTAAAACCTAGAGGGATTATGAACCCAAGGAAATAATATTAAACCCATTCGACTAATATTATAAACCCAACATTGTTAAACCCAAATATAAACACTACAAACACTAAAATAAACATGGTTTATTTTAATGGTGAGACAATCGTTGTCACAATCCCATGTTGATAATATAAACCTAAGGGATTGGTATTATAAACCCAAATGAATAATAAACCCAAGGGATTAATACTAAAACCCCAAGGGATTGTGAACCCAAGGGAATAATATTAAACCCAAGGGACTAATATTATAAACCTAAGGGAATAATAGACCCAAAGGATTGATATTATAAACCTAAGTGTTATAGACATTTTTGTGCCTTACAGCTATAAGCATGAAATGTCCATAAACCAAGGGATCCTAAGTCCCTAAATATGTTGTTCCAGCTCCTAAAGAAACAAGGTCAACAAATTACAGCTTCTCCCAGAAGTTCTCCCCCAGAAACTGCTCAAAACTAGTCAAATCAAGATCAATTCAGATGCTCCACTAGCTAGCTGCGTTGCAAAGCACCCAAATACACTGGCTAGGTGCGTTGCAACGCACTTGAATGCACCACCAGGGTGCGTTGAGCGGGAAATGACAAGTGGAAGAATCATTCAACGAGGTGGAAAGACAATGGAAGCTTCCAGAATCTTCTCCAATGACACTTGCCTCACTGAATTCGACCAGTGATGAGTAAGAGGCTCTCAGTCTCCAAGTGGAAGCAAGAACTGACAGAGAGAAGGACACTAGTCACAGCAGAGGATGACTCATCCTCTTTCTCTACATCTATATATGGATCCCTCACCAAGAGATCCAGAGGCTGGAATTTTGTACATTGCAGAGAATTGTTGTTGGTTTTGTGATTGACATCAGAGTATTGGGTGATTTATGCTTTGTTGGAGGTGAAGAAGGGATTCTATGCTGGGAGGTTGATACTGGATCAGGACTCATCGGTTGTAACTCCTCATGGATCTTCTTGTTTTATCAATAAAACTACTTGAGTTTCTCCTACATGCTTGTATATCTGATGTGTGTTATATTTGTATGTTTAGCTTAAATCTGATCCTAAGCTTTTTGTGAACATAAATCTATGTCTTTGTGTAGTTTCTCTCTTCTGTGAACTTGCAGGAACTTGGTGATGCTGGGCAAGTGAGGGAGTAGATCGGTGGAAGCTGGCAAAGAGAGGATAGATTGGATCGAACAACTAGCGCAAGACACAAGTCGGTTCATCTTAATCATCTTCGTTTATAGTTCATAAAGAAGAATACAAGAGTAGTTTTCCTTGTTTGTTTCTGTGGTCACTGTCACAACCCTATGGGATAGGGTCGTTCTGAATAGACACTTTTCCTGAAAACAAAATGGCGACTCCCCTGGGGATCGTGTCTAGTTAGTTTATTTGTGTTTCTATTGTTGTTCATCTCATAAACTTAGGAGTAGCGAATCGAACTGCATTTGCCATTTACAAATGCAAAGTAGACATTTGCTACTCTAGTCCATTCACTGGGCCTGTTTATGATCTGAACAGTTGACTCACAAATGATCTGATTACCCTTTGTGATAGCTCTCAAACCTCTTGTAAATCAACCCTCTGATTGTGCACATTTCATTGCTTTTATCCGGCCAAAAACCATAGATTAAACTGCAAACCGTGACCCAGAACTCGGAGACAATTCTCGTGTCTGCTTCAGCGCAGGCTCTGTGAAGAGACTCTGCATTTCAGTGTAGTTCCCGAGAGGGCTACCTGCGTTGCAATTCAGTTTCTCTGTGTAGCAGGTGCGTTGATCAGCCTAGCCCTGCCTAGCTGAGGTTCTTTGCTCATTTTTTCCAGTTTTGCCTCTGATTTTGCAGCCTGTGATCAGTGTGTTTGTCTGTCTAAAAGCCCCTTTTCTCTGCCTTAATTCCGCCTCAGTTGTATAAAAGAAACTGTATTTGTTTTTGTGTGTTTGTTACATCATTTACAGTTTCCCATTGCAAAATTAAACTGGTCATACTGTCGCCCTTAGATCTAGACCTGTCGTAAGTATCGTTTTGATCTTAGGAGAGAGTTTATTTGTTGTTGACAGTCGATTACGCTTTTACTTTTGCCTTTGGTTTGAATTTGTGAATTTCTAGTGTCGAAACGAGTGTTTACTTCAAAATCATAAAGTGTCGTAATCATCTCTACTTTTTGATTTCGAAAAGAAGCTTGTTTGTGTTTTTCACTTGAAATCGAATTCAAATTTGTACAACAACTTTCTTTTTAGGCATCAATATTAAGAAAGTGAAAAACAAATACATGCACAAGTGCATATGCATATTGACAGTTTGTATGGCTTGATTTAGGAAAAGTGCATTTACAGTGTGCTCTTTGCTCTTTGAGAAAAGATTGTGCCTTTTTTTCCCCTTGTAGCTAGGATTTTCATTGCTGAAAAGAGATAAAAGCTTGCTTATCATCTTTAGACTGCATTTTAGGAATCACATCTACATCTCGTGGTTAACCCAAAAGGCAAACTTCATAAGAAAGATCAACCTAAAATAAATTCAATGAACTTAACAATGCTTTGTAACTTAACGCACAACATTTAGAGGTCTAGCCTAGAGACGTGTTCCGGCGTCGTAAAGCCTAGTAACTGTTGTCCTCACTGATGGTTGGGTGATTCCTCCACTTTGAGACGATAAGTGCCAGTACGGACTTGTGCTCCCACGTACCGTCGAGTATATATTGGGAGACCCCTATAGGCATAAAACCTTTATCCATAGGAAGCCGTGTCGGCCGCCCTACTGATCGCAATGCACCGAACACAGCATTCGGGAAGATTGACCGCCCGTACCCTAAAAAGTATTCTGCGGTTTTGCGATTGGTTTGGCACTCCCTCTACCTAGACCTCCAGAGCAGTCCCTTTCGTTCCTTTTCAGACTCCTTAACGGAAAAGGTCCATCTGAGCACTTGTCAGTTCAGGCTCATTAAAAATCGAAGGAGACTAGATTCATCTTTTGTTTTTTCTCGACTCTTAAAAACTGAAAAAACGAGTTGTTTCAAAGCGTCTAAAATTTATTTTAAATAGAATAATCATCACCTTTCCCTCGTTGATCTTCGAAGTTAGTCTCCGTTCATCATAAGTTCTTGTAGAATCGTTAGGAAATCTTTCAGATAGATTAGATATGTCTGAACAACCATCAACATCCAGGACTGTGTCATCCGATGCAGCAGTGGCAGAGCCTTCTACTGCTACTCCAACGATGTTCGATGGTATACCAACTGTCTCGGCAAGTTATCAACAACAAGCCGAAGTCTAATCAGGGACTGTTTCGACGACATGGTCAGTTCCTATTTCTTCATCCGGATTATCATATGGTATTTCTTATGTTGAAACTCAACAAGTTGATCCAATGTGTCTTCAAAGGCCAATCTACCCTTTAAGTACTGGATTTCCACCATATGGAGGGCAGTATGCCTTTTCATTGTTCCCTCCCGGAGAACAACCATATGGGAGTTTACAACAAAGTTCAGGTCAAACTGGAATTACATCCAGCGGTTGGGTACCAATACTGCCTCAGCAACCAAGGGTTGTATATTCAATGCAACCAGTCCACCCTGTGTCGAATATTCCCACTATACCTGCTATGGTGACTGCATCGCAAGTACAAGCGTTACCTGTTGTATGTCAACCCCAAGTTTCTCAGGTTGCAATACAACAGCCTCTTGTCTCAACGACTCAATCACAACCTCAGGTTAGTGCCTCCTTATCTGGAGCGACTCAGGCTCAAACAAGTACTATGACTCCTCATCTTGGTCAATCATCCAGTATTGGACAACAGAAAGTGGTCCAATAACCAGGGCTGGTTCAATCTCAACAACTGCCATTCCAGCAATCATATCAAGGACCTGAGCAACAAGTCTTTGTAAGTAATGGGCAACCACATTTCCAAAGCGGTTATCAACAACCATATTATAGTGGTTATGCCCATCAACCTTGTCAAAGTTGCCAACATCAAATACATTATGCTGGTATGCAAAGACCCATTGCTCAGGCGATTCCATCTTATCCTGGGTACGCTTCGCCTAACCTGAATCAACAGTTGCCCTTTCTAGCAACTCTAGAATTACCAGATCTAAACCGGCTGACGAATGATCCAATTGCTTATGCCCCTTGGTGGCCAGAGATTCCGCATAAACTTCCGTCAGATATTCCTAAATTTAATGGAAATCCGGGTGAAGATCTGTCGAATCATGTGATGACATTTCATCTATGGTGTTCATCAAACACCCTAAACGATGATTCGATTAGGCTTCGCCTTTTTCAGAGGACGTTAACTGGTCCGGCAGCAAAATGGTATATCGAATTACCTAGAGCTTCATTCGACAACTTCAGTACCGTAGCCACAACCTTTTTAACCCATTTTTAGTTACCGATAAGGTATGAAACGGGAATCGAACTTCTTACCAACTTCAAACAAACGACGGCCACTCACATATCTGATCATATACATGAATGGCGACGTCATCGTAGAATGGTGAAAACATATGTTCCCGATCAGCTTTTAGCTGAATGGTTTATTAAGTCATTACTGCCTTCCATCACGGAAGATGTGGCAAAAGGGGGAGTCGTCACAGAAGAGCAAGTTATTGCTCGTGCGCAATATTTGGACTTGATTTACACTCAGTCTGGCACGCTCTACAATAAAATACCTGACGCCCCTAGACCGGAATTCTCAGTTCCTCCTCCTCCTAAATCAAACAATGACTCTCATGCCATCGATGGCGTGATTGGCACGACAGACACGAAATCGACAAAGGCTACATCTAAAAAGGCCTGTAAGATTTCTAGTCAAAATGCAAATGAGGAACTTCTTGCCTCGGAAGTAAATTTCGTGTCGACTGACAAGGGAAAACAACTAAAGCAACCAGGGGGCAAGAAGAAAAAGAAAGGGAGAAAAAGGAAGCAGGATGAGTCATCTCCTGAAAAGCCTTCTACAAACCCTTCTGGGCAAAGGAAACCCCCTGCGGGGTGTCATATATGCGATGAGAATCATCGGACGAGAGATTGTCCACATAAAGCTGAAGTTAAGAAACTCTTTAAGAGTTCAAAAACCTCAGCAGTATTGACTGATCCATTTCCAAGCCCGGGAACCAAACTGGTTGCTATTCAAAATGCTTCCCGATCCCAAGTGCTTATGTTGTCTATATCAAAGCAGAAAAATGATGCTTTGGCAAGGAATAAAGATTACGGGAATCCACAAGTGTCGAATAACAAGGCTAATGAACAACCTAGTAGTTCGACAACAACTTTAACCAAGGTTGTGCCACCCATCATTCCTGAACAAATGATAAAGTCGCCAAAGGGAGTAGTACACAAATCGACATTTAATCCTCGTGCAAAAATAGCATAGAATTATAATATAATAGAGGACCTGGCCCAATCGCCGTCCGCTATGTCGACACTCGAGGTACCGCAAAATTGCCTCTCCCAAGAGCAAGCTTTATTATCAGCAATAGGTGGGATTGACGCAATGGATTCCAATCTTGTGGCCTTTGATCATAAAGGATATGACCCTCAGTTACCAGCTCAACTATCTTTCCTTATTCAAGTGAAAGCCCTCAACAAAACTGTTCATCGAACAATTATTGATGAGGGGGCATCTACATGCATTATGTCGATGAGTTGCTGGAAAACTTTAGGATCTCCAACCTTGTCGCGATCTTCGACGACATTAAAAGCATTCGACGGAAGGACATATACCCCATATGGTATCCTAAGTAACTTGAAAGTTGAACTAGGAGGGAAAACAGTAGAAATTGATGTTGAAGTAATCGATGGAAACCTTGACTACAGCATCCTACTGGGAAGGCCCTGGATATATGCCATGGCCGCAGTTGTGTCGACCTACTTCAGGAAGATTGCATTTCCCTTCCAAGGAGGAATTACAATCATCGACCAACAAACATTTCTCCCCAACAGTTCACAAGTTACGGGAAGCATTCCAATGATCCATGGAAGCAATCATTCGCTCCAAAATATTGGAGTAGGTCTCCTAAAAGACCCTGCCTTAATGGGTACTTTTGCCCTACCGCCTCTGAGTAATTTGGTGGAAGTGGCCACAGTGGAATATGAAACCTTCTATATCTAATTGATTTGGACTCCGAGGACGGTTCTTATCTCGTGTCAACCTCGTTAAAAAATGAAACGAGGAGTCATGAGGATAGTTCTTTTACTGTGTCAACCTCATTAAAAAATGAAACAATCCCCTTTCCAAATCTCAAAGGTAAACCTTCATTCCAACCACCAAGTTGAATGCAATGAAGCTTGGGGGGCATGCACCTCGATTTGCGTTATTATGCTGGGGGCATACAAACTTATCACGAGCAGCGTTACTGCAGGGTTCAAGCTCGTTAAAAAATAAACCCGCATCGAGCAGTTTTAGCACATAGTTCAAGCTCGTTAAAAAATAAACATAAGACCGAGCAAGTGTTTCAATCCGCGTTTAAGCTCGTTAAAAAATGAACTATCCTCCGGTAAATAACCATTGTGAATGAAGCATTTTCAGCCATTAAAGCCTTGGTCGTGTTTGCACCATCACCTCCACCTTTCCATTGGCCGATCATTCACCTCCATTTGATTGTTTACCCATTTTGAGGAACAACTGCGAAGAGTGATTTCACTAGCCATCCTTGTGACACTGCCGTGATTGGAAAATTCCAACCCTTACCTGGAATTAGCTGCTACCCATTTTATCACTCGTTCCTCAAAAGACGAGTCCTCTTTAAGCTCTTTTCAATTGAGTCGTAAAATATGAAAAGATTGCCGGGTTTTGGCCTTCCAGCTCGTTAAAGCGACCGGAAGTGCTATCCCTCCTCTAGATTCTAATCTTTTTGGACCTGAGGGATTATTGCACAAAAAGATCGAGCGCTTGTTTTGTTCGGCTCGTTAAAACAATCGAAAATTCATCCCTTCTGTATTATTTTATACTTTTTCGGACTTAAGGGATTAGATGACGAAAAAGGAATTTCGGAGTTACCTTTACATACCTTTTCAAACTCTCTAAAAATGAAAAGGACCGAGTTATCTTTGTCGTTAAACTCGTTAAAAAGATTAATAGCGACAAACTTGTCTTTAGACGAGAACGAGTTTCACTATCGCTAGGCTCGTTAAAACATAGCGATGGGTTTGCCCGAAGGGAAAATTATAGAACAAGCATATGTTATCCTCCTCAAGCTTGACAAAAATAAAGAGGTACTGGTCAGCAATGACTGGGGAAAAATTGGGAAGAAAACTCAAACAAACTTTATTGGTAGCAAGTCGCTCTTGAACATGACACTTCCACTCCATGCTTGAGTCGGGTTGGGTTGTTTTATTCACCGGTCACATCACCATGGTCACGCCATACCATCCACATTTGGGGTAAATGCTACCAAGCCATCGCATAAGTGTCGCCAACATGTTCAAGAGAAGTCATCAAGAGAAGTCACCCGTGTTCCATCCACTACCATACATTATACTTCATTCCTTCATGACCGCCATCCTGAACCATATATCATCAGATCATTTTCACCTCCATCAAAATCATTTGCTCCGTTCCGTGTCATTGATGTGGGATTCATTAAGGCCCTCCTTTGACGGATCACTTCTTGTCGACATCAGCTCATTATCCAAGAAGTTGATCTAGGAACACCCCATTCAGTACTTTGAAGCTTGCATGCCTCAATGGCAAGTTTCTCACTTCCGGCGACAGGTATACATCAATGACCTTCGACCGAAAGATTTTGCGTGGTGTTCGACGCCAAGTCCTTTATTCACACCACGTGGATTGTACTGCAGTACCTTGAGGGTCATCATCCTTATCGGTGATTCCTCTCATGCTTGGTAACAGTTTACATCATTGACTGGTAATCAAGCGATGTCTTTCCATGTTCGACTTCAAAACATTTCTCACATGGATCGACTTGTACTTCGAGTGAAGATCGGACGAGATTGAAGACCCTGGATCTAGTTTCATCCATCCGGGCTGCGATATATATTCAGGAAAAATAAAAACATTGACATGTACAGCATTGCAGCACAGATAATCATCCTACCAAAAGGATGATGACTTCATCAGAATCATCAGTCTACCATCAGACGATTGTCTGTCCTATGTACATAAAAATGAATTTATAAAGTTGAGCATGGGAATGCCTGCCTCAGCTAGATCATGAAAACAGTATGAAGATAATGTATTGTATTGTATCTTATTACAGGTCTCCTCCCCAGCATCAGAAGAACTTCGGATCCTCCTAATAAAGCATTTCACCCGATAAACGGCCTCATACTTTACGGGGAAACTATTATAGACATTTTTGTGCCTTACAGCTATAAGCATGAAATGTCCATAAACCAAGGGATCCTAAGTCCCTAAAGATGTTGTTCCAGCTCCTAAAGAAACAAGGTCAACAAATTATAGCTTCTCCCAGAAGTTCTCCACCAGAAACTGCTCAAAACTAGTCAAATCAAGATCAATTCAGATGCTCCACTAGCTAGCTGCGTTGCAAAGCACCCAAATACACTGGCTAGGTGCGTTGCAACGCACTTGAATGAACCACCAGGGTGCGTTGAGTGGGAAATGACAAGTGGCAGAGTCATTCAACGAGGTGGAGAGACAATGGAAGCTTCCAGAATCTTCTCCAATGACACTTGCCTCACTGAATTCGACCAGTAATGAGTAAGAGGCTCTCAGTCTCCAAGTGGAAGCAAGAACTGACAGAGAGAAGGACACTAGTCACAGCAGAGGATGACTCATCCTCTTTCTCTACATCTATATATGGATCCCTCACCAAGAGATCCAGAGGCTGGAATTTTGTACATTGCAGAGAATTGTTGTTGGTTTTGTGATTGACATCAGAGTATTGGGTGATTTATGCTTTGTTGGAGGTGAAGAAGGGATTCTATGCTAGGAGGCTGATGCTGGATCAGGACTCATCGGTTGTAACTCCTCCTGGATCTTCTTGTTTTATCAATAAAACTACTTGAGTTTCTCCTACATGCTTGTATATCTTATGTGTGTTATATTTGTATGTTTAGCTTAAATCTGATCCTAAGCTTTTTGTGAACATAAATCTATGTCTTTGTGTAGTTTCTCTCTTCTGTGAACTTGCAGGAACTTGGTGACGCTGGGCAAGTGAGGGAGCAAATCAGTGGAAGCTGGCAAAGAGAGGATAGATTGGATCGAACAACTAGCGCAAGACACAGGTCAGTTCATCTTAATCATCTTCGTTTATAGTTCATAAAGAAGAATACAAGAGTAGTTTTCCTTGTTTGTTTCTGTGGTCACTGTCACAACCCTGTGGGATAGGGTCGTTCTGAATAGACACTTTTCCCGAAAACACTAAGGGAATAATAAAACTAAGAGATCAATACTAAAATTCCAAGGGATTATGAACCCAAAGAAATAATGTTAAACCCATTCGACTAATATTATAAACCCAACATTATTAAACCCAAATACAAACATTACAAACACTAAAATAAACATTGTTTATTTTGATGGTGAGACAATCGCTCTGACACTCCCTTGTTGATAATATAAACCTAAGGGAATAATAAACCCAAGGGATTGATATTATTAACCCAAATTAATAATAAACCCAAGGGATTAATACTAATACCCCAAGGGATTTTCAACCCAAGGGAAAAATATTAAACCCAAGGGACTAATATTATAAACATAAGGGAATAATAAACCCAATGGATTGATATTATAAACCTAAAGGAATAATAAAACTAAGGGATCAATGCTAAAACCCCAAGGGATTATGAACCCAAGGAAATAATATTAACCCATTCGACTAATATTATAAACCCAACATTGTTAAACCCAAATATAAAAACTACAAACACTAAAATAAACATGGTTTATTTTGATGGTGAGACAATCGTTCTCACAATCCCTTGTTGATAATATAAACCTAAGGAGATAATAAACCCAAAGGATTGATATTATAAACCCAAATTAATAATAAACCCAAGGGATTAATACTAAAACCCCAAGGGATTGTGAACCCAAGGGAATAATATTAAACCCAAGGGACTAATATTATAAAGTGAAGAGAATAATAAACCCAAGGGATTGATATTATAAAACTAAAGGAATAATAAAATTAAGGGATCAATACTAAAACTCCAAGGGATTATGAGCCCAAGGAAATAATATTAAACCCATTCGACTAATATTATAAACACAACATTGTTAAACCTAAATATAAACACTACAAATACTAAAATAAACATGGTTTATTTTGATGGTGGGATAATCATTGTCACAATCCCTTGTTGATAATATAAACCTAAGGGAATAATAAACCCAAGGGATTGTTATTATAAACCCAAATGAATAATAAACCCAAGGGAATAATATTAAACCCAAGGGACTAATATTATAAACCTATGGGAATAATAAACCTGAGGGATTGATATTATAAACATAAAGGAATAATAAAACTAAGGGATCAATACTAAAACCCGAAGGGATTATGAACCCAAGGAAATAATATTAAACCCATTCACCTAATATTATAAACTTAACATTGTTAAACCAAAATATAAACACTACAAACACTATAATAAACATGGTTTATTTCAATGGTGAGACAAGCGTTGTCACAATGCGACATTCAAACATCTTTGACCATGGTTTGCTATGATTGATAATGGTTGACCATGATTGATATTTTAAATGCAAAGCAATAATAAAACGAAGGGATTAATATTAAATCCCCAAGGGATTATGAACCCATGGGACTAATATTATAAACCCAAGGAACTAATAAACCCAATGGTTTAATATTATAAACCCAAGGAATTAATTAACCCAACGGGTAAATATTAAAAACCTAAGGGATCAAGAAGCACAAGGGATTGATATTACAAATACAAGATATTAATAAAGATGACCATGATTGATATTATAAACCCAAGTTAACAATAAACCCAAAGGATTAATACTAAAACATCAAGGGATTGTGAACTAAATGAAATAATATTAAACTCAACGGACTAATATTATTAACCCAGCATTGGTAAACCCTAATTTAAATATTAGAAAGACTAAAATAAACGTGGTTTATTTTCATGGTGAGACAACCCTTGTCACAATGTGACATTCAACCATGGTTGACCATGGTTGTTTATGATTGACAATGGTTGACCATGATTGATATTATAAACCTAAGGGATTGATATTGTAAACCTAAAGGAATAATAAAACTAAGGGATCCATACTAAAACTGCAGGGGATTATGAACCCAAGGAAATAATGTTAAATCCATGGGACTAATATTATAAACCCAACATTGTTGAACCCAAATATAAACACTACAAACACTAAAATAAACATGGTTTATTTTGATGGTGAGACAATCATTGTCACAATGCAACATTCAAACATGGTTCACCATGGTTTGCTATGATTGACAATGGTTGACCATGAATGATATTCTAAATGCAAAGCAATAATAAAACGAAGGGATTAATACTAAAACCCCAAGGGATTATGAACCGAAGGGAATAATATTAAACCCATGGGACTAATATTATAAATCCAACATTGGTAAACCCAAATATACTAAACGCAAAGAAATAATAAACAAATGGATTAATACTAAATCCCCAAGGGATTATGAACCGAGGGAATAATATTAAACCCATGGGACTAATATTATAAATCCAACATTGGTAAAACAAACATAGTTTATTTTGATGGTGAGACAATCCGTGTTACAATGCGGCATTCAAACATGGTTGACCATGTTTTGCTATGATTGATATTATAAGCTTAAGTGAATAAACAACCCAAAGGATTGATATTATAAACCGAAATGAATAGTAAACCCAAGGGATTAATACTAAAACCCCAAAGGATTATGAACACAAGGGAATAATATTAAGCCCAATAAACCCAAGGGAATAATGTAAACACAACATTGGTAAACCCAAATATAAATATTACAAACACTAAAATAAACATGGTTTATTTTCATGGTGGGACAATCTTTGTTAAAATGTGACATTCAACCATGGGAATAATATTATAAACCCAACATTGGTAAACCCAAATATAAATACTACAAACACTAAAATAAACATGATTTATTTTGATGGTGAGACAATTCTTGTGGCAATGCGACATTCGACCATGGTTGACCATGTTTGGCTATGATTGACAATGGTTTACCATGATTGATATTACAAACCTAAGGGAATAATGAACCCAAGGGATTAATATCATAAACCCAAATGAATAATAAACTCAAAGGATTAATACTAAAAGCCGAGAGATTATGGACCCAAGGGAATAATATTAAACCCAAGGGAATAATATTTTAAACCCAAAATTCGTAAATCCAAATATAAATACTACAAATACTAAAATAAACATTATTTATTTTCATGGTGAGACAATCCTTGTCAAAATGTGACATTCAACCATGGTTGACCATGATTGATATTATAAACCTAAGGGAATAATAAACTCAAGCGATTGATATTAAAACCCCAAGGGATTATGAACCCAAAGGAATAATATTAAGCTCAATAAACACAAGGGAATAATATAAACCCAACATTCGTAAACCCAAATATAAATTTTACAAACACTAAAATGAACATGGTTTATTTTCATGGTGGGACAATCTTTTTCAAAATGCAGCATTCAACCATGGGAATAATACTATTAAACCCAACTTATTTACATTAATGCTAAAACCCCAAGGGATTAATACTAAAACCCCCAGGGACTATGAACCCAAGGGACTAATATTAAGACCAATGGATTAATACTAAAACCCCAAGGGATTATGAACCCAACGGAATAAAATTAAGGCCAAGGGACTAATATTATAAACCCAATATTGATAAACTCAAATATATATAATACAAACACAAAAATAAACATGGTTTATTTTGATCGTGAGACAATCCTTGTCACAATGCAACATTCAAACAAGGTTGACCATGTTTGGCTATGATTGACAATGGTTGACCATGATTGATATTATAAACCTAAGGGAATAATAAACCCAAGGGATTAATACTAAAACCCCAAGGGATTATGAACCCAAGGGAATAATATTAAACCCATGGGACTAATATTATAAACCCAACATATATAAACCCTAAGACAAATATTATAAACATTGAAATAAACATGATCGACCATCATTGATGTTCATATTGAGACAATCGTTATTAGAATTCCATGTTGGACCATGGTCGACATCATAATAAACCATGTTTGACTCAGAAATAATAAACCTAAGTGATTGATATTATAAACCCAAGGGATTAATACTAAAACCCCAAGGGATTATGAACCAAAGGGAATACTATTAAACAAAAGGGACTAATAATATAAACCTAACGGAATAATAAACCCAAGGGATTGATATAATAAAACCAAATAAATAATAAACCCAAGGGATTATTATTTATTTTCATGGTGAGACAATCCTTGTCACGATGTGACATTCAAGCATGGTTGGCTATGATTGATAATGGTTTAACATGATCGATATTATAAACCCAAAGGAATAAAAAACCCAAGGGATTAATATGAGAAACCCAAAGGAATAATAAAACGAAGGGATTAGTCCTAAGACCCCAAGGGATTATGAACCCAAGGGAACAATATTAAATCCAAGAGACTGATATTATAAACCCAACGTATATAAACCCTAGGAAAAATATTATAAAGATTAAAATAAACATGATCGACCATCATTGATTTACATATTGAGACAATCTTTGTCAATGTGATGTTGGACCATGATTGAACATGATTGATTTTCATGTTGAGAAAATATTTGTTGCAATGTGATGTTGGACCATGGACGACCATGGTTGCTTTTCATATTGAGACAATCTTTTTCCCAATGTGACATTGTGCCATGTTTGACCATGGATGACCATGGTTTTCATAATGTGACATTGGACCAAGAGACCATCTTCGTCACAATGTGACCATGATTACTGACCATGGTTGACCATGATTATGGACCATGGTTGACCATGATTAAGAATGCTTGATTTTCACATTGAGACATCTTTGTGACAATGGGACGTTGCACCATGGTTGATTTTCATATTGACCATGGTTGACCACGATTGATCATGTTTGATTTTCATTTGAGACAATATTTGTCACAATGCGGCGTTTGACCATGGTAGACCACGATTGAAGATGGTTGACACGGTTGATTTTCATATTGAGACAATAATTCTTATAATGTGATGTTGGCCCATGTTTTGCCATGAATAGCCATGATTGGGCATGGTTGATTATCATATTGAGACAATCTTTATCACAATGTGATGTTGGACAAAGAGACAATCTTCGTCGCAATGTGAACATGATTATTGACCATGGTTGACCATAGTTGACAATGATTGACCATGGTTAATTTTCACATTGAGACAATCTTCGTCAAAATGCGACATTGAGACATGGTTGACCATGGTCGACAATGGTTGATTTTAATGTTGAGACAGTTCTTCACAATGTGATGTTGGACCATGGCTGACCATGATTGATAATGGTTGATTTTCATATTGACCATGATTGACCATGGTTGAGTGTAATTGACCATGATTGATTTTTATATACAACCTATGTGACAATGCGACGTTTGAATAAATATTATAAACCCTAAAATAAACATGGTTGTCCATCGTTGACCATGCTTGATTTTCATATAGAGACAATCTTTGTCACAATGCAACGTTGGACCATGGTTGACCATGATAATATTATTTAATGCTATAAATGTTAATAATTAACGTTAAAATTAATATTTATAAATATTAATAATATTGAAAATAATATTAATAATATCAAAAGTAATATTAATATTCGTAATCATATCAATTAATATTAATATTAATAATTAGTATTAAAATTAATATTTATAAATAAATATAAACCCAAGGGATTGATATAATAAACCCAAAGGAATAATAAACCCAGGTGATTATTAGTTATTTTCATGGTGAGACAATCCTTGTCATAATGAGACATTCAAGCATGGTTGCCTATGATTGACAATGGTTTACCATCATTGATATTATAAACCTAAGGGAATAATAAACACAAGGGATTAATATGAGAAACCCAAAGGAATAATAAAAGGATTAATCCTAAGACCCCAAGGGATTATGAACCCAAGGGAACAATATTAAATCCAAGAGACTGATATTATAAACCCAATGTATATAAACCCTAAGAAAAATACTATAAACATTAGTTGCTAAATAGTTGTTGTTCCCTCTTGGTTGCAGCAAATATCACTCAACATCCTTCTCATCCAAACTACTTGGCATGCAACTCTTGTTGTATCAACATATTCAGCTTCTGTTGTTGATAGTGACATTATTGGCTGCTTCTTGGAGCCCTTGAGATGACCCCAGAACCCAAATCAAAAACATATACTGACGTGCTCTTTCTTTCATCGACACTTCCTGTCCAGTAACTATTAGTGTAACCAACTAACCTGAAATGATTAGTTGTGATATACAAAATACCATATTCCTTTGTCCCATTGACATACCTTAGAATCATTTTCTTTTTTTGCCAATGTGTCTCCTTGGTTGTTTCCATGAACTTCAACACCAAGCTCATTGCATACATTATATCTGGCCTAGTGGCGGTTAAATACATCAAGCCGCCTATCATGATTTTGTATAATGTCGGATTGAGATTTCTGCTGCAATCTTCTTTGCTCAACTTCATTGCCATAAAAGTTGGAGTTGGTGCGGGATTGTTGTTATGCATACTAAACCTCCCTAAAATGTATGCCAAATACTTTGCTTGAGAAATAAAAATGTCATTTTCTATTTGCTTCACTTCTATGCCCAAAAAATATCTTAACAATGCCAAGTTAGTGATTTCAAATTCACTTTTCATGAGTTCTTTGAAATCAACAATGAGGAAATCATCACTGCCATTAAAAATCAAATCATCTACATATGGGACATCAATAAGAATCTTACCATCACTCTCTTGATGTAGAGAGTAGGCTCACCATCACATTTGTCAAAACCATTCCCCAACAACTAAGTATCTATCCTGTTATACCATGCCCGTGGTGCTTGCTTCAACGCATAAAGAGATTTCCTCAACCTATACACCTTGTCTTCATGGCCTTCTACCTCATTACCAGGTGGTTGTGCATAATACACTTCCTCTTTCAGCACTCCATTCAAGAATGTTGATTTTACGTCCATTTGATATAGTTTCCATTTATGTTGAATAATAATCACCAACACTGTACGCATTATCTCCATCCTCGCGACTGGCGCAAACATCTCCGCATAATCTCTTCCATGTTGTTGCTTGTATCCTTTGACAACTAGCATCACTTTACGCCTTTCAATATTACCGTCAACATATATCTTGGTATTATAGACCCACTTCACTCCAATGACTTATTTTCCTTATGGAAGGTTCACTAACTCCCATGTGTCATTATTTTATATTGATTCTATTTCTTCTTCCATTGTCACAGCCCATTTTTTATCTTTGACTGCATCCTCCAAATGGATTGGGTCATCTACATAATTAAATAATGAAAATAAGGAATTTAGACTAGTGCTACTATCAACTTCATCTTCCTCATAATTCTAATTTAAATTTTTGAATTTTGGTCTTCTTGTGCTTATTGAAGATGGGCTTGACATGTCACTTGGTGTTGCATTTTGCAGTGTGCTTGGAGAAACACTTTCTTGACAGTGCGACGATGTCCTACTATTTGTTGACAATGTTACTTGTTGCCTCCTTTGTTGCACTTGAATAGGAGCATAGGGAGTCGTTGTTCAAGAATTGCTTGTGGCTGCGAATTGCTCTTTGTCCTCATGTGGTATACATGCTTTCACATTGACTGTATTCTCTGAACTTCCATCCCATGCTTCCTCTTCTATGAACTGCACATCTCTGCTGATTATGACCTTTGGTTGATGGATTGTAAAGCTTGTATGCCTTGGATTCATCACTATATCCAAAAAATATGCATTTCTCTCCCTTGTTATCCAAATTTTTCCTCAACTCATCCAAGACATGTGCATATGTCACACATCCAAATACTTTAATGCAAGTGACATCATGATTTCTTCCACTCCATACCTCTTCAGGAACCACATTCTTGAAACTTTTGGTTGCACACCTATTATTGATATACGTTGCACAAGTTATAGCTTCAGCCCAATAATCATTTGGCAAATGCTTTGCCTTCAACATGATCCTTGCCATTTCCATAATGGTCCTATTCTTCCTTTCCGCGACAGAATTTTGCTGAGGTGTACACCTTGTTGTAAATTGCCTGTAAATTGCATGCTCCCTGTAAAATCGAAGGGAGTCATTTAAGATGTATTTGCCACCTCTCTTGGTCCTCAAGACTTTGATGTAGTGTCAACATTGATCTTGAACAAAAGTTTTGTATTAACAGAAGTGCTCAAACATTTCACTTTTCTATTTTAGGAGATAGACCCATGTCTTCCTTGTGTAGTCATCTATGAAGGTCAATAAATAGTAGCTACCACTAATTGATGGTGTTTGCATTAGTCCACATAAATATGAGTGGAAAATATCCAAAGGTACCTTTTCCCTTACATCCTTCACATAGGCTATTTGATTTTTCTATGAGTGGAAATCCCTTCACCATGCCTTTCCTATGCAGCAAGTTCAAACCTCCAAATTTGAGATGACCAAATCTTAAGTGCCATAACCAATTTTAATCATTGACCTCTGCTTGATAGTTCATTTTTGTAACAACTGCAACTTTTCTTTCATCCTCTTCTGATTTCATTGATAATTGTGCTTGTGCACCTTCTTCCTTGAAATATGATCTTATTTTTAGGGGAAACATTCTTTTCTTTGTCATTTGAACCTTTGCAATCAGTCATTTGCTTGGATGCCTATCCAAAACTGTACACTCATCATTATTGAAAATGACATCATAGCCCTTTGGCATGAGTTGTCCAATGGCTATGAGGTTATGCTTCAAACCAGGGAAAAAATAAACATCTGAAATATACTTCTTCTCCTCCTTATTTGTTAGAATATTGACTCTTCCTTTTCCCATTATAGAGACTTTTCTATCAGTCCCTAATGTCACTTCATATTTCACACTTCCATCTACATTGGAAAACATTTATATGTTCCCTGACATGTTGTTTTTGCACCCTAAATCTAGATACCCTACATCCCTTTGTTTTTCTTGTGTTACATTACAAGCTAAAAACATGTTAGCATGGTTCTAATTTTCTTTTGAGAAATTTACACTTTGTTTGTCACTAATGTCATATTTCTTCTTTGTACATTCATTTTCATAATGACCATACTTCTTATAGTAATGACATTTAAGTTTATATTATCATACCTCTGACCTTGTGCTTGATTTTGGCTTGGGCCTCGACTTGGATTTTGATTGTT
The DNA here is from genome assembly GCA_031772625.1 of Pinus tabuliformis. Taxonomy (NCBI): domain Eukaryota; kingdom Viridiplantae; phylum Streptophyta; class Pinopsida; order Pinales; family Pinaceae; genus Pinus; species Pinus tabuliformis. The sequence goes on from CM062813.1 coordinate 624,241,008, forward strand.
GCGCCTACTAGTCGAGCTTGAATAGCTACTTGTTCAACCTCTCTGTGGGAATTTTCCTATTCCCCTAGCATAAAATATTCCTCTGCCTCAACTTTGACCAAATGAAACTTGTGTCCTGAAGTCATGGTCAAATGAGGATATTGTCACTCTATTTAATCCATGTTCATGAGAAATCAATGATGCATGAAGTTCATCGACAAAAAACTATGAGAGATCCTTTGTCTCTTCTATGGCCACAATAATGTCATCAAATCTTGCTGGCAGACTTCTCAAAACATTCTCAACTATTCTCCTTTCTTAAGTTTCTCACCATGAGACTTGATTTGACTAACCAATCCAATAACATGTGTAAAATGAATCTACATTCTCAAACTCTTTCATACAAATTGTTTCAAAGTCTCCTCTCAACATTTTCTGTTTTGTTGTCTTAACTTTTTCCATGCCTTGGTAGGTTGTCTGGAGGGTGTCCCATGCTTGCTTGGAATTTGTTGCTGCTACAATCCTTGGGAAAATGAACTACTTGGAAAATGTAGAAGAGGGTTTTTGCATCCTTATTCCTATTTTCCGTCAACAATCCATTTCTGCTTGAGACAAGGCATTGTATGTTGCTGCATCTGTTGGTTCTTGAAAACCATTCTCCACCAAATCCCAAATTTCTTGAGAACAAGAGAGGGTCTTCATTATAATAGCCCAATAATCATAATTTTTCACATTAAATTGAGGTATGTGAGAATTAGTCAAGCTTGTTCTGATGTTGCAATTTCTGAGTGCAAAAGTAACTTTGTAGCTGATGGTAAATACACTTCAAAAATCTTCCCTCAAAACAATTTTTAATTGCTAGTAAACACACCTTTTTTACACTAACAAAGTTTAGCCTGCTCCCATACCATGTTATAAAATTTTACAAGGGTAGAGGAGAGTAGTTTGCCTCAACAAATAATTTGTGGAAAGCAAAGCCTCAGTTACGGCAAGGAAGTGCCAACTAGATAGAGGCTTAAATAAAACACAAAAATTTACTCACCACAAAACAGAGTAAAAAAAAAATGGTTGCACTAAAGCTAGTCATGAAAGTTTAAAATCAAGTCACAACAAAACAAACTTTGGATTATATTTCAAAACATAGGAAAATATATTGGCATGATAAATTGGAGGCTTCTACTCCAAGTAAAATAAAAATATTTTAAGTGATTTACCCTTGACCAGGTGTTGTGGAGTAACTCTTGTAAAACTCGACAAAGACTTGTTTTCACACGCCCACAAATATTTTCATCTCATTACCTTACAAAATTACACCATCTCTCACTAAACCATACTAAAAAAAATTTACATTCATATTTATCCAAACATACAACTTTTGACTAATTAATTTAGGGCAGAGAAAGCATTTAAGACAAAGGATGAGCGATTATACAAAATGAATAATTTTGTTAACTTGCAGAGGTTCCAAACTACAAGTAAGACTTGCACGGTAAATTTTTTAATATGCATTTTATCAACTTTGTGTTAAGTGCTTTAACTATTTTATGTGTTGCGGAATGCTCAATGTTATACTTATTCTCAGAACTTCATTCTTTCGGCCCGCAAAGAAAGTCATAACATTAAAGAAACAAAAAAAAAATATCCATCGAACAAGTATAACTGCTATCAATGTATTTAATGCTATGGTTGGGATTAACTTTCCAACGCAGTTTTCCCCAGCGATTTGCTATGGTTGGGATTAACTTTCCAACACAGTTTTCCCCGAGTAATTTGAGATGCAGATTCTCCAACAAACCCCCATTGTTTCATTTGGAGATAGACACATTGTGTGGTTCAAGTCCAGAACAGGACTCGGGAAAATGTGGAGGTAATCATCTGAAACCTCGACGAGATACGAAAGATCAATCCCCGTGTCAGAATCTAGGATTTGGGTTTCCTGGGCACTAAAAATATTCGAGGCCACCCAATTATCTTAGAAATAAGAGGAGGGTGCCAAATGAACTATTGATCAAAATGGCACATCTGATTTGCAACCTTCCCTCGTCACGTGAGAAGCTGCACAACTCATGATGTAAATGTCTCAAATCTGAATCGTCAGTCGAGTTACCCACTGTAATATATGGAGTAAACCCTGAAATTAATGGGAGAAAGCGAGTTTAGAAAATAAAATTAATAATAGGGATTGTCTATTCAACAAATTTTTTATTGGAAATTTTTTTTCCCAGAAATTAATGATTTTTTAATAGTAAAAATAGATTTAGTACTATTTATTTTTAAGCATCTAAAATTTTGAACTTTAACCATTATGCCCAAGATTTCCCAGAATTTATACCAAATTTCAACAAATATCATGCTAAAATTTCTTTCCACTATTTTCAAAATCAATTTGTCACATCCATCCATTACTCTTTAATAACATGGTATCCACTATTTTCTACATCAATTTGTGACATCCATCGATTACTCTTTAATAATATGGTATATAAAACAGCACGCCGTGGGAAACTGCGTAAAATTTCCCATTACGGAAACGATAACAAAATAAAACCGGCAAAATATGGAAAATTATCATGTTGAAAGAGAAGATAAGTTCAAATTGATTGATTGTCACTATATTCGTTATTTCTATAACTCAAATATTCCTTTTCATAAGTACATGTATGGTAACCATATATATGATAACGTGTCATAAATACATATCTGGTAACGATGTATATAATAACATGATGGGTATGTATTTTTTATTTTCAAATTTAAGTTTGGCTTAGGTTGTAATTCAAGTTAAAATGTTTTTATTTCTAATTAATTTATAAAATTTTAAAAGCAAAGTTTAGGAAAATTAAATAAATTTTTTTTTAATTGAATTATTTTTTGATTTTTTTTATTTTTGATGGGTGGATAACTAATTTTGTGTTTTAAAATTAATTTTTCCAGAAATAAAAATTGTTTATATATATATATATATTAACAATTTTTATTTCTGAAAAAAATTGATTTTAAAACACTATATATATCTATAAATTTTTTTCGTAATTAATATTTTCATTTTATTCATGTTTATTTTTAACAATAAATAATTATGAATTTAAATTTTTTTTAATTAATTCTTGTATTTTTTCTAATAACAATTTTTTTTTTTGTCTTTTTTCCATTAATTATTTCATTGTTTAATACCTTTATTTCATAGAACTATGTTATCATGTACCAATAGATTATTAACAAAAGATTTTTTAATTTTTTTTTAAACAAGAAATAAACATCAACCCCACATATTACATTTGTTTAACTAATTTTATAAATACATTTGTTTAATTAATTTTATTGTTTATAAATTGGGTTCGTCAAATCCATTTCATATTCAATTACGTCAAACAATTATATTTTTTTTCACCAATGTAAAGCCCTAAGATTACACCTGTTTAAGTAATTTAATGGTTTATGAATTATGTTGGTCAAGTCCACTTGATATTCTTTTTTTTGTGTAAGTCAGCTTTTGATATTAACAAAATGAAAATATAGTACAAAACTTCTGCTTCAGTAAACTACGGGCCGGTAGACAGCAGGCCTTACCACAGGAGACCAGAAGAGAACAGAGTAACTGAAAACTAGAGAAGACAGAGAAACAGAAAACTCAGAGCCAGCACACCACGCAGGGCGGTAGAGGACTAGAACTAACAAAAAGACATAAACAGAGGAAACCTGGACTGTGTACATATCAAACCGCTGAGAAAAGGGAAGCGAGGATAGCAAGCCACGAGACAAAAGAGAAGCCCGCCGAGGAGTCTGAGAGACTTCATAGTCAGATACGATTAAACATCTCCAGGACCGGAGCAGACCTTGACATGTTGACCTGTCTTGGCTTGGGAGGATTGCCCTGCTGGTCTCCAGTCGGATCTCCCTTCTGCATGTCTGAAGGCTTGCTGTCTTGCCCGATGACTTGTCGTAAAAGTTTAATCAGGACCGTGAGTTTTTTGTCAATGGTGTCAACCTGTTGGTGCAACGCACTTAGCTTGAATTCACTACTCTCCACAGCTGCCATGTGATCATGCGTCATCACTTCTATGAACTTCTAAAGCTTTCACAGCTGCTCCACGTGCTCACCCTGAATATCCATTGCTTTCGCAAGAAGGGTCTTCATGCGCCAGCTCTCAGCTTGAGTTCTGACAAATTGAGTGGCACGAGTGCTGAGTGTTCCAGGGTCCTGGATCCAATCTACTTCTTTCCCGATTTGCTGGTCAGAAAGCTTTATTTCCTCTTCCTAGACTATGGCTTCTAAGTCGATAATCTTACACTTGTTCCTTTGCGAGGTTCGCGTCTCATACATCTCTCTCACTTGTCGAAGGTCGTTGTTGGCCGACTTATTGCGGCTACCCTCTCCTGCCATTGTATTTCTAACTTTCCCAGCGTTATCCTGAGCTCTTTCTGCAGAGTGAGGGGGTTCTGTCTTGCTACACTCTGAGACAATGTTTTTCTTTTGGCCTTTGATAGTGGTTAAATAATGGATTCCAGGGAGATTACCGGTGTGCGATCGCTTATCTCTGTGCAACTTGCACGTCAGGTCACCATAATTGCTTTGTGATGGCATTTTGGTTGGGTTATGGAATAATTGTATTCCCTTACGGTCACCGCTCCCTGCTTGCTCCATATTTTTCCAAGTGTCCCTCTTCCTTATTATGTTTCGGCGGCTCATATCACCACAGATCATGAAACTGCAAAAATCTTTGTCACCTACTTCTGTTATAGTTGCCCTCATCCTGCTTGTCCTTCGAGGTCTGCTGGAAATTAATGGAGCGTGTCTAGTCAGCCTGTCTAAGCAATTATGGCGCTGAGTTATTCGACCCTCCGGTCGGACTCCTCTGCTGTCACCATATCTAGCCCGGAGAGTTGCATGCACTTTTCTCTTAACTGTGGGTTGTCAATATGCTGCCAACAGCTGTCCCACAATTTGTTGGGGTGTTCAATGCCATAATTTGCCAGGTGGTCAGCAACCAAATTGGCATTTCACCTTACCGCCTGAAAGATGAGGCCTTTCATTTCTCCTAACAGTTTGGCAATATTTTCTGTGACCTTGGACAGTCGCCAATGTTTTGTGACCCTACTGGCTGGCGTTCCCCCGTAGATTTTCCTGGCCGCTGTTATGGCTACCTCTGAATCTCCTTCAATCACTGCGTTGCTTGTTTGGTTCCTTTTGAGAATCCTTAGTCCTTTTTCCATGGCTGCAAATTCCATTTCATTATTGGTGCCTTCCCCTAGAGCTTTACTATAAATGTGAAGAATTTCCCCTTCATGATTCCGGATGATTCCTCTAATGCCTGCCGGGCCAGGATTACCTCTCGAGGCACCGTCAAAATTTAGCTCTAAAAACCCTTCCGGTGGACGACTCCAGCCCTTTGGCACAATGTTTAGGTTTTGTTGGTGCTCAGTGGATCCTAGGTTTTGTTCGTTGATCAGGTTGAAGGCATTCAGAATTCTCTGGTCCTTGGTCGAAGCTTGGTTATCAGGGTCAGTTCTGCATTTTACCAAGATTAATTGACGAATATTTTGGGTTAAGGTAACTTGCGAGTTCTCTATATTTCTGTGCTCATTTTGAAAAATTCTTCTATTTCTTTCTTTCCATATGGTCCAAGTTATGAAGCCGGGTAGGACTTTCCATATACTGTTGATTCTTAAGTTGTTAGAGTACTCGCTTGGCCAATTCATAATAGTATTTTGAATGGATTCCCTATCTCTGTTAGTTTGTTGCATTATAGTTTCCATCCCTCGCCAAAGGTGATCAGCCCATTCACAGGTGTTGAATAGATGGTTCATAGTTTCTTCAGCTTGATTGCACAGAGGGCATTTAGAAGGGCCTTCAAAACCTTTTTTGCGCAGGTTCTCCCAGGTGAGAGTTTTTCGCCACATTAGGAGCCAAAGAAGGGTTTTTATTTTAGGCCAAAACATGGGATCCCAGACCTTGTTACTCCATTGCATAACCTCCACCTGCTCTGAATGTTCTAGCTGCTCTCTGGCCTCTTTAATATTGAAATTACCACTCCCTTTCATACCCTATCTCAACATGTCACTTTCTGTGGTCTTTCTGATTTTTCTTTTGTTTAGATGGTTTAGTAGATCCCTTGTATTATTGTTTTCCTCAATTGGGTTTACAATGTCTTGGAGTGTCCATTCTCTCCATTCCCGGTAGCTGCTGCTATAACTCCAGTAGTGGTGGACGGTGAACTTTCCCCTGTTCTGGCATTCTCTTTTAAAATCTTCAAGCTCTGGTTTCTCCAGCTTTGGGAGTTGCTGCCAAGCATCTTCCCAGAAGAGGGTGGTTTCCCCATTGCGGATTTCCCAGAAACTATGGTCCTGAACTAAGTTGCGATTCCTTCTAGCTAAATTCCATATTGGAGAACCCACAGGTACTTCCTGTAGCCTTATTAAGTCATGTTCGTTGCAGTCGGGATTGTATTTCTCCTTCCAGTGTCTGGCCCAGGGCAGATTGGTTTTCGTCAGCCAACGCCGCCACAGCTTGGCTCCGCATGTCATATTGATGGTGTAGGGATCTACTAAGTTTAAGCCCCCTGCTGCTTTTGATTTGCATAATTTGTTCCAGGCCTCCAGTGCCCATTTCTTTTTCTCAGCATTGCCACTCCACAGAAAGGATCTTTGAATAGCTCTAATTTTCTGTAGGATTCCACTAGGAGCCGTCATGATGGAAAGTAGATACTGCGGAATGGCTTGCAGTATTGCTTTAGTGATGACCAATCTTCCAGCAAAATTAAGAGCCCTATGAGTCCAATGCTTACATCTTTTCTCCATTTTCGCTAAGATTTTTTCCCAATGAATTTTTTGCCAAGGTTTAGTCGTGAGTGGGGCTCCCAGATACTTAGAGGTAAGATTGCCTTTTCGAAAGCCAAGAATGTTGGATAGATGGTTCTGAATGGCTAGATGAGTATTAAAGAAGAAAATAGTAGATTTAGCATGGTTAATGTCCATACCTGAAGCTTTGCTGAAGAGATTTAGAATGTTCTTGAAAGCCCTGGCTTCTTTAACAGTTGGTGTGCCATGCAACATTGTGTCATCTACAAACTGCTGGTGCGTTGTTGCAGGTATGGAGGGGAGAGGATGTAAGCCTTTGATTTTTCCTTCCTCCCTTGCTTTGTGAATGAGCCTGCTAAGCCCTTCCATGAGGATCACAAAAAGGAATGGGGAGAGAGGGTCTCCTTGCCTGATGCCTCGAGAGGGCGAAAAAGGTTCAGAGGGGGAGCCATTGACCAATATGGAAAAATTGGTGGATTTAATCAGAGCAAGGATCCATTTGGTCCATTGCTTGTCAAAGCCAAAAGCATTCAGAATGGCCTCCAGATAATTCCAGTTGACTTTGTCAAAAGCTTTGGAGAGATCTAGCTGCATCAACATGCCTGGTAATTTCCTTGTCTGCAGGGTATAAACCATCTCCTGAGCTAAAAGGATGTTGTCTAAAATTTGTCTGCCCTCCACGTAGCCTGACTACTCTTCCAAGATTAAGTCAGGAAGAATAGGCTTAAGTTTGTTGGCTATAACTTTAGATATGATTTTATATATCACATTACATAAAGCTATAGGTCTAAATTTTTCTGGGGAGTTAGCTTCTTCTTCCTTAGGAATTAGAGCTAGGAAGGTGGAGTTTAGGGATTTGAGAATGGAACCGGATCGTCTGGAATCTTCGACAACTTCCCATACCTCTGTTTTAATAGTAGGCTAGCATGCTTTGTAGAAATTTATTGTAAAACCGTCAGGCCCAGGTGCCTTATCATTTGGCATACTCTTGACAGCGTCTTCCACCTCCTCCATCGAAACCTCTCTTAGTAGAGCTCAGTTTTGCTCATAAGTTATGATGTGGGGTATAGCTTGGGTTAGTTCCTCTATGGCTTCTGATCTTTCTTCCTGCGTTTCCTGAGCTATATGCTTGAAGTGCCTGGTGAGCAAAGTTGATATTTCCTTGTGATTTTGAAGAGTTTCCCCTGCTTCATTGTTGAGCCGAAGAATTTTTTTTGCCCCCCTGTAGTCCAGCGTGGATCTATGGAAAAACTTGGTATTTTGTTCTCCCTCCTTTAGCCACTGGATCCTTGATTTTTGTTTCCAAAGTGTCTCTTCCTGCTGACAACGGAGTTGCCATTGTTGCATAAATGCCTTCTCCTGTTCCCTTGAGTCTTCATTGCAGTTCCCTGAAGCCCATTCTTTATGAATTTGATTTAACTTGCCTTCTATGATGGTCTTTTCTTGGAAGATGTTCCCAAATTCGGCTGCATTCCAATCTTTAATTTTGTTTTTGATGTGTTTTAATTTTCTTTGGAGCTTGAAAATTTTGGTTCCTCTGATATCCAATAGTTCACACCACCATTTCTTCAGCAAATGTGCAAAGTTGGGGTGAGTTAACCAGAACTTTTCGAATCGGAAGGGCTTGTTTCTAGGGGTCCCTAGGAAGGTTGCCTCCAAAGAGATTGGCCAGTGATCTGATCCTCCACTGGAAAGAATGTCAGAGTCCACTGTTATTCCTTCGAGTAAAATGCTTTCCGAGATCAGAAATCTATCCAGACGAGAGGCAATCAGCTTATCTCCTCCTCTCCTGTAGTTCCTGTTAGCTTTGCTATGAAAATGGATTAAAAATATATTCAAAAAAGCTCTCAAAGGCTGCAAATATGCCTATAGTCATGCCCAAAATCCATGTTTGTTGTTCAAATCATCAAGACATGACAAAAGCTACCCATCGATCAAAGAGGTTGCAAGAGGGAAGCCCTTTGGAGGGCAGAATTACACTATCAGAAGGTGAAAATACCCAAAAAAATCATCAAAAACCTTCTACAAATGAAAAAATCCTCCCTTTTTTGGCTATCAGACCCCTTCTAATGCCTTAGAATCCATCCGAAACACCAAAGGCTACCCCTCCAAATTCATTTTTCCTTTGCATTTTAACAAAATGCATTCTCCGATGAGAAAAGAATCTATTTGGTCCCCCTCCGATGCGACATCGCTGTCGAGAGGGGGCAGTGGCATATTATAAGCGAAAATGGCTAAGTCTCAAGGCATGGGTTATAATGGGCTGCCGATCGCCGATACAACGACCAAATCTCAGCTGTCCATTGCCCCTGCCGATCCAATGGCCCAGATCGTTTCGGCAATCACCCATTTCGGCGATCACATATATGTCAACCCTCTGCCCCGCCGATTGCCGAAGTCCCGATATAATCGTAGCCATCCATTTTTGGGCCCCAGATCAACGGCCCATATGTAATCGCATCGCTCCCATATGGCTCCGACCAGCGGAGCCGAAATATTATAAAGGCGGGTCTTATAAAAGCCATCGGGTCCGTAAGGTCCCCGGGCACAGCGAAAGGAGAGGGCTCCCAACGGGCCGGAGCCGAAAAGTTATAAAGGGCAGTTTTAAGGGATTTCGGGTCCACATATTGATTTTGTTAAAATCCACCGATATGAAATCGCCAACGGACCGGACCCGATCTCCATAAAGAAAGGGCATATAAGCATTTCGGGTTCACGTCATTTCGGAGGTTTTATGTGATGGGACCAATGGTTCGCCCCGATGCGATTTAGCGCCAGCCATTGGATCGGGCCTCCAGATCAATGGCCCTGATTTAATCGCAGCACTCCCCATGTATCGCTCCGACTGGCGGAGCCGAAATAACAATAAAGCATGGTATATTAGCATATCGGGTCCGCGCAGTTTCGGCGATTGTTTATGTGCCACCCCCCGGTCTGCCCCGATGTGATATTGCGATGAGATCTGGGCCATTGGATCGACCCGCGCCAGATCCAACGGCCAGGATTTAATGATTGCTACAGTGTCCACTTAAGCGCCAAATTTTCACAATTTCGCAGTGTTTTGAGAGCATTTTCATATTATGATGAAATGGCCATTGTTTAAGGTTTGTGTGCAGCGCTCCCGCCCGCCACAACCAATAAGGGAAATCATACATCCTTAAGCCATTTAGGATCGCTCCAAGCCCAGTTTTTCTCCAGGGGGCTAGTCTCGGCCTCGGCACAGTCGGCAACACTTTTTCCTCCTGTTTGCACCATTTTTCAAAGTTTAAGGCTAGTTTTGATCGGCGAGAGTGCCGATAGCATTCCAAAGGCCACGGGAACCTTTGCAGCAGTTAATTTTGCATTAAAAGGCAGAAAAGGGGCGATTTGACAACGTAAAGTGTATCAGAGGAAAGAGAAGGCTCAAGTGCATGTCAAAGGGTATCAGGAAAGCGACAGACAGTATCAATATTGCGGATTCAAAGTAGATGAAGGCAGAAAGGCCCGAGTAGTTATAGCAAAGCATCATTGAACTGTAATGGCTCACCAACTCACAGATTTTGGCCACTTAAGGCAGCAGAACCCAGAAAGGGAAGGGGAAGGGCCACTACACGCCTCAACCCAAATCAAATAAAATCATGGAGCATTAACGGCCCTGCCAGTGCAGCAGTCATCCTAACGAACTCAATGGGGCATCTTTGGCACGAGGGAGCTCCTATGCATCACAACAGGCCACCCAAAATATCTGAGTACGGTTATTTCTCTGTCAGAAGAGGAAAACCGCCAAGCCATGCCTACCTATTGAGGGAATCAATCAGTTAAACAAGACAGAAGGATAGATTAAGACACCTGAAGCCTCAAAAGGCTGAGGACCATTGTAAACAAGCTATAAATAGCTGAAAACAAGATGTAACAAGGGTTCAACTTTTGGAGATTATTCCTCCCCTGTTTTCTCAAGCTTCTCATCTGTAGTCTTTAGTAATACAAGCTTCTTTTGCTGCTACATGTTTAATGTCCATTTCTCTTTTGTTCTATGCTTGCACCTAAATAGTTTATTCAGGTTTTCTGTGTGTTCGAGGCCAGATAACTGTCATCTTATCTCTGCTTTGATATATTAGATTTGCAAGCTTCTTTGCTGCCTATGGCTAGCCATTTATATGTGTAGTTATATACGCATCTGCCGGTATAGTCAATAAGTTCATTTGTTGCCTGTAGCTAGCCATTCGTATAGGTCCATGTATGCAACCTGCTGGCATAGTCAGTGTTGTCCATCTATCCATTAAATCTACAAACTATTGAGCATTAGCAGTCTAAAGACTTGTGTTATTGGGGGTGTTCATGCATGCCTTGAGTGTGAATAGAGCTGAAATGGTTATTTGACTTGATCCAAACCATCTTTCATTCCAATATTTCAAAGAACAATATTAAAATTTATATGTTACCAGGCATCTCTGATTTACAACCTCGGAGAGTTTTCAAGCTTTGATAACATAATTGGCGCCGTTGCCGGGGAGAAGAGAATCGAAGCTCAGCTTCCCTGGGAGACGACACAGCTTCAAGCTTTGATGACAAACAAGGTTTGAACATAGAAGTTGGTTGTAATCATCTGTCTGGCGACTCCACTGGAGGAAGGCCATCCTTTGGCGACTCCACTTTGAAGTTCTGGCTCAGTTTGTGAGGCATACTAGAAGAAATCCACAGAAGTCTCTAGCTATCCCAGTGCCGAACCCTGAGAAGATTGTTAACCCGAAGAAAACATCACAGAAGGGAGCATCAAAATTAGGTAAGCCCCAGAAATCTTATTTGTCTCTGCATGAGAAGTTCTTAGTTGAGGATACGCAGTTTGAAGATTTAAAGCCTAGTATTGCTAATGAAGAAGTACCTGCAGAGATTCATAAAGCTCCTTGTCCATTTATTTCCCCTTTGAATCTCAATCCAAAGAAAGCTTCCCATACTGTCCAAAACATCCCAATATCTCTACCATCCATTACATTATTTCCTACTGCCCCATCTGCTAGTGTCCTTCCACAAATTCCAAACATGGCAGGACCACAAGCACCCACCAAAATGTAAAGAATCATAGCCGCCAGGTATGGACCTTTAATACTGCCCACTCCCTTGAATGCTATGCCCACTGGAGAATATCAGAAGTATATGCCCAAGTTCACTGGGACTGAAGGTGTCACTGCTGAAGAACACCTTGAGTCATTTTATAGCTATGCTGATAATCTGGATATTAGTGAAGATGATGTGTGGATGAGAGTCTTTGTCCAAAGTCTAGATGGGGAGGCTAGGAAATGGTTTAGAGAACAAGCCCCAAGATCTATAGAAGATATCGAAGCTTTAGATGATACGTTCCTAAAAAACTGGGGAGATAAAAAGGACTTGCTATACTATCATACGGAGTTTGGAAACCTGAAGAGGGAAAATGGGGAATCCTTGTCTGATTTTAATAAAAGATTCAACCGTATGTATAGTAAGATACTAGTTGAGGTAAAGCCTACCCCCACCTCTACCAAACTTGCCTACACCAATGCCTTTGACTCTGAGTTCTGTTTGCTGTTGAGAGAAAGAAGATGTGCCACCCTAGCTGAAATGCAGGATGCGGCACTAGAAGTCGAATCTAACATTATGGCTGCAGAAAAGCTCAAAAGTCACGATGATAGAAGGAAGCCGAGAGGCGAGGCTTCTTCTGCTTCATCCTCAGATACCAAACTTGATAAAATGACTAGAATGATCGAGTCACTGTCTGCTAAAATTTCTAAGCTGGAGATTGAGCAGAACCCTGGGAAGACAAGGCTCCTAGGCACATTTGCACCAAGAAATCCGAATCCATTCAGAAGAGCCAATGAACAATCACAAACCATTCAGAGGGGTAAAGAAACTAACGAAGATCAAAAGGTTACGGCTCCTTTCCAGAATGTGGTCATGGAGGAGGAACAGATTAAAGACGAGGATGAAATTCTCTGTATGGAAGATAAAGGCAGTGATGCCTTTTTGACATTGGCTGCATACGAAGAGTCTTTGCTGCAGGAGCAAGACAGTCAAAGGTGGGACAGAGGGGCTATTCTGCAAACGGGGGAGCAAAAAAGATATAATCTAAGGTCAAATGCAAATAATATCAAGGAGAATCCTGCCCAAAAAGCTGCTGTCCAAACAGAGACCCAGAATAGCATACAAAGAAGACCAGCAGCTGATCCAGTCACCCTCAAAGCACCAGTTCAAGAGGTAAAAAGTCCTGACAAGCTACCTCTCTCTTTTAACTTTGAATCAGAAGTTCAGAAGTTAAAAATAACCGTGCCTTTGACAGAACTGGTAAAGAGTGAGATGTTTAGAAAGCCTATCCTCGAGGCTCTCGAGCTGAAGATCACACGAACCTCCACTGACTTTGTCAATTTGCAAGACGATAGGCCTGCAATTGTGCTAAGCCCAATGACTGAACCTGCTAAGGATACTTCCCCATCATTTTATGTCTCCTTGACCATTCATGACAAAATTCTCCACAACTGCCTCATAGATACAGGTGCCAGTCACAATGTAATGCCTAAAACCATCATGGAATAGTTAGGCCTTGACATCACCAGACCATATCATGACCTATTCTCGTTTGATTCAAGGAAGGTGAAATGTCTAGGATTGATTAAAGATTTAGCCATTTCCCTAACCCAGCTGCCCATGAAGAGCATGATAATGGATATTGTGGTGGCAGATGTCCCTCCTAAGTTTGGCATGCTGTTGTCCAGAGGGTGGATTAAGAGACTAGGTTGAACATTGCAGAACAATTTATCTTACGCAACTGTCCCAATGGTCGGAGGAGAGAGCAGGAGGCGACTATCTCATGGATGGCTGCCCCTTTTATAGCATAAATTTTGTTGTGGTAGTTTTGGGGTGGCAAGCTCATGGCAACCCGCCCCTCATTTTTTTAACATAAAACAGTTGTGGGCTCCATCAAGGGCGGCAAGGGTCATGGTCTTCCGCCCTTTTTTTTTAAGTTTTAACCCTTATTAGAAAATTTCTCGAACCTTAGTGTTATTGGACTAATGAATCATCCTACAAATTTTCCAAGAAAACCTACCAAAGTCCAATTCCGAGTTTATGCCAAATTGCACCCTCCTTAAGCATGCAACATTTTCAAGTCAACCTTAAACATTGACTACCTCTATATTCCTCATATGACTCAGATTGGAGTATCCTTTTTGCCATTGGAATCAGGGTGATGAGTACTTCGATATGGTCTCAATTTCATCAATTTTCTGCTAATTTTTTCAGCCTTTTACGATGCCATTGGAATCTGGAGATCAACTTGGATCAATCCTCCCCATTGAAGAGATTTTGGACTGCCAAAAGCTTTATTAGTCAATTGGAAAGTGATGGAATTATTGCCTCACCCTTTCCATTTCTAACCAGTTTTCCTTGGTAGGGTGCATCCTTTTGAAATCAACTCAAAAGTACTCCACATCTCCTGTAGGAATTTACAGGGTAAGTTCCTCAGAAAGAATACCAAAAGGACACCGCTCACAACCAGATCTCAAATCAATACACCAGTATTTTTGACGTGGTTAAAACCCTCAGAGTGCAAGGAGGGAAACAGTCCACGGCCTGTCCCAACGTGGGTACTACAGGCAATTTATTAATCAAAGAATGAAAATTTACATAAGCTTCTCTCATGC